>JADRCH010000226.1:8360-63518 GCA_019843965.1 Rhynchomys soricoides | reverse complement strand
AGAGAGAGAGAGAGAGAGAGAGAGAGAGAGAGAGAGAGAGAGAGAGATAGATATGAGAAAGAGAGAGAATTTAACCAGGGCAAGGATTTTATGTTTAGCAGGGATTTAGCAGGGGATGCTGACATATACCCTGGGACACAGTGTGTGGTGGTGGAGAGCTGGGGCTCAATGGTACACTGACCTTACATACTTCAACCTCTTTTATTCCTCAAACAAAAGGATAGGAATGGAACTGCATTGGAGAAAATCAATGAGTGTATATAAAGGAAGATAATAGGTACAGGTATGTTGGGTCAAATAGTGTGAAGTCCCGTGTCCGCCCCAGGCTTGGGCCTCTCAGAGAGGCGGGATGCTGGAAGTTTGACCACGCTCACCCCATGGCACTGCTGGGCAGTAGTCTGGCTATGAGAAGCCAGAGGAAGACACCAACTGGGGTTGGTAGATCATGGCAGGGGTTTCAGGGACTGCGTGGAAGCCAAGTCCATCTCATTCTCAGGCTTTTGGGCATCTCAGGTGCTGCTGGACGCCCCAGAAGAGCTGAGAATGAAGTGAGAGCCCGAGGGCAGGATCTAGCCCAGGCTGAGAGGGGGAAGGTAGAGAGGAGAGCGGTGGGGGTCCCGAGGGACTGTGGTTTGCGAATTGTCATCTGCTAGCTCACTGGCTTGTTTTGGTAGCAGCCATGGCTAGGAGGATGGTGAGGCCTTCTGTGGGAGACTAGACAGACGACGGCTTTTTAGACAAAAGCCTGTTCCATTGTTCCCCATAGCGAATCCCAATGAAGAGAGACAGTCTCTAGTTTCAGGGCATTTATTGTCATGTTGAAGAGTGGCAGGAATGAATCTGTACCCCAAGATCTCAGGGAAGGGTGAGGTTGAAATACCATTGGCTGGGAAGGGGAGTGGCTAAGCCTTTAGGTGCCTCTTTAACATGAGGATGTCTTGAGGCTGTGACCACACCTCTACATGTGGAAGGGCTTGGGGCATTGCCTTTACTTGACTGATAGTCACAGACCTATGGAGGAGAACTGCAGCCTAGTGTCAGGAGCCTGGTTCCCCAAAGCAGGGCAAAACGCATACCATTCCTTATAGGGTTATTCCCTGTTAGGGAGCACCTATTGGGTTTGCCAGGGTTTTGAACCTTAGCTCAACCAGAAATAAGGCTGCCTTTCAAGGTCCCACACAGGGAGATGATAGGTAGATAGATAGATAGATAGATAGATAGATAGATAGATAGATAGATGATGATAGATAGATAGATAGATAGATAGATGATAGATAGATAGATGGATACAATTTATAGAGTGATATAGATCCTACATGAATCAGACTATGGAAAGTTAAAAAAAAAAAAAAAACAAGACTAGAGACAAAGAGATGAGAGGGATGATGATAACCAAGGAGGGCAGTTAGACTTGAAGTCCCTGAACAAATGCTTATGGCACTTCAGCCCAGTAATTGTGAGCATGTAAGCCTGGATTTACATAGTCACAGTATTAAATTGTCTAGGAGAGAGAGCTACAGCTTTCTGTCCATGGTCTCTGGTGTTGAATTGAATTGTTCTAAATAGCTATTTCTGTAGCTCCCCATGTGTAATTTATGAAAGTTAAAGCACAGTTCCACTTTTCTTTACAGAATGTACTTAAGATGCATAAACCATAGAACATAGGTCCTCAATATTCCTAAAGCTGTCATCTTTTAACATCATTCCTGATGTAATGGAGGCCTCAACTATATAATTATTTTCATTGCTACCTCATAACTGTAATTTTGCTACTGGTGTGAATCATAATGTAAATATTTTTGCAGATAAAGGTTTGCCAGAAAGGTTGCCACCCACAGGTTGAGAACCACTGCTCTAGAAACTTACGTTGATAAGAAAATGATACTTTCAAAACTGATGGTACATCCCTCTCCTTCTTTTGATTCCAATCTAGTCCTTTGATTTTATCTGTTCCTGGTGAGCTGTGAACTCACCTCCCTACCATTATAGGAAGTATGCATTATATCTGGCCTCTTACTCAGAGTTCTTTGAACCTATTCAATTCTTGTTCTTATCCCAAGGTTCCATCTATAATCTCATTTTTAATTCTTTAAAGAGTTCCTTGAGCCTCCCCACACTCCAGGAGGGTGATTAAAGTTTCTGTTTTTTTTATCATCCCTTTAAATGTCTATGGGGATTGGCTACTGACAAGGTCTTTCCTCAAAGAAATGTAAATTACAAGCCATAGTGTGCTTGTGATGAGGATAAAGGCAGTGTTTGATATCTGGGAGAGAATAAGAATTCAGCTGAAATGTTCTGATAGATAAAGTAGGTATTTCCATAACAAGAGTATAAGAAAAATACTAGTGAGGCCTGAAGGAGGAGCCCTTTTAACAGGATAAATTGAGAACAAAAAATATGTGTGAGAGAGATGGCTCAGTGGTTAAGACCACTTGTTTCTCTTGCAGAGGAACCAGGATTGGTTCCCAGCACACACATAGTGGTTCCCAGCCATCACTATCTCCTGTTCTTTTGAATTGCATAATATCTTTTGACCTCTAAGAGCACCAGGCATGCACTTGAAGCGTTGCAAAATGCTGGTGAAATGTTCACACACATAAGACAAATCAAACTTTTAAACAATAATTTAAAAATATCAGAAGACATGAGTGTGAATATGTACACATATAATCTCAGCATTCGAGGCAGTAGTGATCTGATCTTGAGTTTGAAACAAGCTTGAATCTTATAATGAGATCCTGCCTCATAAATGAAAAGGGATCTGGGAAGGTATTTTCAAGAATGCAGAACTCGTCTCAAAAGTTTGAAGACAATTGAGGATCCCTATAAACCAAGTAAAATTGATGGAATAGCAAATGTATAATCTTATAGGAAGACAGAGGGTAGAATCACCAGAAGACAATGAACCTGCTTGCTGGGGCACTTCCTTCTTCCAACTTGAGACTACTGGCAGAAATTTCTGTTTCATCGGGGTCCTTCTTGATGTTTATGAAAAGGTAAAGAGAGGAGGAATATGGTTTGGTAGATGTGTGGTGAGATATGGGGGAATGGGGTGCCTCCTCAGGCCCATGCTAAGGCAACCCTTACCCCTGATGGACCAGCCACACTAGGGTATAGTATAGAATAGAGTATATTAGGGGCATGGGGAGGGGAATAGAGAGGATAGTAGAGGCAGAGAAAAGCAGAGGGAGAGAAAGAAAGACAGAGAGAGAGAGAGAGAAAGAGAGAGAGAGAGAGAGAGAGAGAGAGAAGAGACTGCCATGAGCATGTGGAGAGAGAGAGGCAAGGGAATGGGAAGAGAAGGGAAAAAGGGAGAGAGGGCAGAAAGGGAGCAAGAAGGCAAGAGCAAGAGAGTGAGGAGGGGGCAAGTAGGCCATTTTATAGTGAGTCAGCCATACCTGGCAGTTACCAGGTAACTGTGGGTCAGAGCTTAGGCAAAATGCTAACATTTTTAGTTAACCATAAGATTGAGAAATTTGGTGTCTCTTTAGAATACATTTATTCCTGCCAGGACAGTAAACAATTATATCTGAAAAGTTTTAATATATAGTAATATCTCTCTCTCTCTCTCTCTCTCTCTCTCTCTCTCTCTCTCTCTCTTTCTCTCTCCCCTAACTTAAAGAACTTATTTTTGTTTGTGTGTGCACACACATGGAATTTGCATACCTACTGAGCTCAGCAGAGGGCACCAGTTCCCCTGGAGCTAGAGTTACAGGCAGTTTTGAGCCACCAGATATGGATGTTGGAAATTGAAGTGTTTTGAGCACTCCTAACCACTGGGCCATCTCTCTAGCCCCTGATCTGCAGTATTTGATGGAGACCCTGCAGAAGTCTTATAGGTTTATCATCTTATTTGTAGATGAAGAAAGTAGCACAGAGAGGCCAAGGAACCTGTCTAAGGTCACATGGTAGATTAATGGCAGACCGGGGATTAAAATCTAGATTCAATATTTTCTTTGAATCACCATGCAGTGGAGAACAACTTGAATCACAAAAATGACTGCTCCAAAGAATTTGCATCCTGAAACCCTAAAACAATTATTTCAATTACTAAATGTCAGGACGATTAACACTAAGACCATTAAGCAAACAATGGAGATTTTGGAGCAAAGGGAAATTGTGTTTATTTAAAGAAAGAAATCTTTCTTTTGTCCTTTATGTATATAATGCTTTTTTATTGGTTATTTTATTTGTTTACATTTTAAATATTGTCCCCTTTCCAGGTCTCCCCTTTTCAAGCCATCTATACAATCCCCCTACCCCTGCCACTATGAGGGTGCTCCCCCACCCACCCACTCTTACCTCACTGCCTTAGCAAGAACCTATCCTGGGGCATATAGCCTCCATAGGACCATGGGTCTCCCCTCCCATTAATGCCAGATAAAGCAATCCTCTGCAGCTGGAGCCATGGGTCCCTCCATGTCTACTCTTTGGTAGTTCCTGGGAGTTCTTAGTGGTCCTGTTAATTGATATTGTTGTTCTTCCTATGGGGTTGCAAACCCCTTCAGCTCCTTCAGTTCTTCCCTAACCCCTCCATTTGGGTCTCCAAGCCCAGTCTGATTGTTGGCAGAACACATCCTAAATCTGTATTGGTCAGGCTCTGGCAGTGCCTCTTAGGCGACAGCTATACCAGGCCCCTGTCAGCAAGCACTTCTTGGCATCAGCAAAAAAATCTGGGTTTGGTGTCTGCAGATAAGATGGATCCCTATGTGGGGTTGTCTCTTGATGGCTTTTCTTTCAGTCCCTGCACCACTCTTTGTCCAAACATTTTCTTTAGAAAGGGACAATTCTGTGTTAAAATTTTTGAGATTTGGGGATGACCCCTTCTCTCAATCAGGGCCGTGCCTATCAACTGGATATGGTGTCTACAGGTTCTATCTCCCCTTTGTTGGGTATTTCTGTTAATGTCACCCCCATTGATCTTGGGAACCTCTTGCATCCCTGGCATCTGAGATTTTCTAGTGGCTACCCCCATTTCACCATCCCCCACTGCTACACACCTCCATTCAATTTCCTGAACCTCTATACTTTTGCCCTATCTCTTCCCACACCTAATCCTGATCCTCCATTTTTCTTCCCCCTCCTCTCTCCCTCCCAGGTCCCTCTCTTTCTCTACCTCCTATAATTATTTTGTTCCCCCTTCTAAGTAAGACTGAAGCATCCACACTTTGGTCTTCCTTCTTCTTGAACTTCATATGGACTTTAAGTTGTATCATGGGTATTCTGAGTTTTGGGGGCTAATATCCATTTATTAGTTAGTACATACCATGTGTGTTCTTTTGTAACTGGGTTCCCTCACTGAGGATGATAGTGAGTAAATTCCCAGGGAATCACATGCAATGGGGGAATACAATTGTTAAGGTAGTCAAGAGATAATAATTGGCCTTTCCTCTGTGGATACTTACGTAAAGTTATATTTGAACAGATTAGAAGGACAGCTAATTATCTTTTTAGTAAAATGTGTGGGGAAAGGGTATGAGCACCTGAGTGTCTATATTCATAGAGGGCATAGGCAAGCTATAGGCAGTTGTGAAGTTCCCAGTATAGATGCTAGGAACTGTGCTCAGTTCCCCTGCAAGACGAGCTCACAGTCTCAACTCTGAGCCTTTATAAAATAGTCTTAACAGGTGCAAAACAGAGAGTCAACCCAATCCCCCTTTACTTATAGGGAAGCTAATTGAGCATAGTGTAGTATTCTTCATTTACAAACTTGAAATAACTTCTGACTACTTCTAACTCAAATCCTCCTTGAAAGAATGGAAATTTGCTATCACTGATTTCATCAATGTGAGAAGGAGTAGGACTACAGAGATGGCTCCTACAGTGAACTATATGACTTACAACAAAGAATGTGACTCATCGAAGATCCACAGGCGAGGGGAGACGGGATTAGACAGGGAGTTTCTAAACAGGAGACCTTGAAAATATTTTTTTAATAATAATAATAATAATAATAATAATAATAATAATAATAATAATAATAATAAAGTGTTTGCTATGGTGGCAAACACTTGAAATCCAAGTTCTGGTTAGACAAATATCAGCAGATTTCTGGGACCTGTGGGCCAATGTAGGCTACTTTAGGACATCTTGGCCAGTAGAGACCCTTTCTCAATGTAAATAAATAGCCAAACAAATAAATATACAAGCAAACCTATCTCTAGGTAGATGGTGTCTGAGAAATAATAGGCAAGGTATCTGATCTTCGACATGTACACATCTATAACATCTATACACACAAACATACATTTATTGAAAAAGAACAAGATCCTAGAAAAGTACTAGTTCTGAATAAATTGGCTAATAAGACAAAAACTTTAACTATCTGAGGAAAGCTTAGCCTTAGTAGAAAATTTCAACTTTCAGTCTACAATTATGAGGAATGTTAAAGTATTTATATATCTGTGGTTCTGTTTAAATATATACATGTAGCTTACTGCTGCTTAGAAATATTTCTTTTTATGATGGACAGGACTTTTTCATCCACACTCATATAATATACTATTTCTTGACAATTCACACATATATGTTCCTTACAATTCTGCTTTGTTAAACTCTTCAAAATTTTTGGTATCTAGGGTTTGCAAAGCTATAACTTCAGCAGTAAGTTTTATATAGGAAATCTGAATTATTATTTGCTAGCATACTTTGCCAATGATGCTTTTTTTTCTGAGATGGGATCTTACTGTATAGTTTAGTTTGCTCGAGAAATAAATATGTGTCTCAGCCACTAGAGTACTGAGGTCATAGCCATGCACTGCTTTAACCTGTGTTGTTATGTATAATTTATACATTGAATAAAAAATTATTAGAGACTCCTCATATAAATCAAACACATACACACACATGTACACACACACACACACATACACACACACATGTATGCACACACACCTGCATGCACACAAACACAGCCACAGACACATAATTCTGTATTTCACTATCTAATGTCAGAAGTTTAAGCGTAAAATTACAGGGACTGGAAATCAAATATCATGAAGTCTGGGCTTCCTACAAATGACCAAGGTTGTATGCATGACAGCCTCTTTCGCTAAAGGCTTAGTTCAGAATTTTATGTGATACTTAAAAAATATTGAGTTTCTATCTCACCACAGAAACTGCAGTCCTGATGGCACTAAATGGAATTTCTATCAATTTTCTGCCTCCATGACTGCAATGTACATTTGTTTATACTGACTATGTCTCTTCAAATATCACTTTATCTGTGTATAAGAGATAATGAGTCTCATTGTACTGCTCTAGGGAAGAAAAGAAATCATTCATTTGAAGCTCATTCCTTAGGGCACCGCTAATATGGGCATGAAAGGTACAGAAAGGTGCTTCTTGTGTAAGAGGTATTCTTTGTCTTAATTTCTTTTATTTAACTCTTAGTTATTTGTTGGTATTTGTTTGTGTATGTGTGTGTGTGTGTGTGTGTGTGTGTGTGTGTGTGTGTTTAAGACAGAGAAAGACAGAGAGACAAAGAAAGAGAAAGATTGAGACAGAGAGAGAAAAACAGAGTGGTAGAAAAAGACAGAAAGAAAGAGACAAAGAGACAGAGAGACAAAGAGATGAAAGGCAGAGATGGAAACAGAAACCCAGAGTCAAAAAGAGACAGAAAGAGAGAGAGACAAAGAGTCAGACAGAGAGACCAGGAGACAGAGATAGAGACAAAAAGTCAGAAAGATGGAGACAGATAGTGACAGCATTTCCACAATGCATGTATAGAGGGCAAAGGACAGTTTTGTAGAATCCTTTCTCTCCTTTTACCTTTGCATGGGTTTGGGTATTATTTTAATTGGCTCTAACAGTTAACTTGGTGTAGCCTAGATTCATCTGAAAAGAGTATCAATTGAGGAACTGCCAGACAGAGTGGCCAATTAAGAAACTGATGGTTAATTGTCTTGATTGCTAATTGAACTAGCATAAAATCTGTGTGGTCACAGTGGTCCAAATAATCAGGTATCCCTTGATCTAGGTGTCTGGCTATACTAAAATTAAAAAGATCAATTCTTGGACCATCTGAGAAATACACCCTCAATGAATAAGGGTAGGAAACAGTAGAGGAAGAATTCCCATGTCAACCCAAGTCCTTCACATACATGTATATGTACAGGACAACAAACACTCAAATAATTATAGGTGAAAAGTCAGTAAAGAAAGACGTTTAGAAGGAGCCTCATACCTGCCTTCCCCCAGTGTCTAATTTCATAGCTATTCTTCAGAATAGCCTTTATCCTGGGAGGTATTAAACTTCATAGTAGTTCAGTAGTTCACTGGCCTGTGAACGTGACCTCCTGGGCCATCTGTGATAAATAAAGTGGTAGCTAAGAGCAGAAATAGAGTTCTTGGTAAAGACCTTGATAACATAGTGAAAACTTGAACAACTCCCACTGAACATTGGTGGAACTTAAGGAAGGTCTGTCACCTTCTGTACTTCAGATCTGTTCAGTAAGGGAACTGATCTAGAGGAATGGCAGAATACCAAAAGGCTTTCTTTCATTGTTCACCTCTAGTGATAAGCACATCTAAGGACAGAAGTTTAGCCTCCAGGGTTTGAGTATAGGTATAATTTCTCAGTTTGTGAGACAACAAGAACAAATGTGTGTTGTTTGCAGATCCTATTAAAGGCAGCAGGAAAATTAAAAATCACAAATTCAAGAACTGACCCATCCTTCCAATGCCATAAATTCTTTGTAGAGTTATTAAACCCATTAAATATTTGAGTATATATGCTTGTTCATTTTCACAAAAGGGAGAGGCAAGGGCTTCAAGTCTCAGGAAAGGTGAGGAAGAGATTGAGGAAAATGAGACTGTAATATGCACCAGACATTTGGCAGGACCTTTGTACTGAGATGGCCACAGCAAGCAGGTTGAGAAGGAAAGAAAAGTTAGAGAAAAACTTCAGACTGCTGCAGAACATAGGAGACACAGAAGGCTCATCTCCAATGCATACTGATGCAAATGGGAGCCATTGAGTTGGCATCAGAACTTCTTCTTTATGACATTGAAGTGAATCTGAGTTCTATGTCTTCTAACTTTCTAAATAAGCAATAGCAAAAATAGATGGGAAAAGTAACCTGAGCCAGTGAATTGTCTCAGCCTATCAAAGTACTTATTGTGCAATTTTGTCATTTTCAGAACAGTGCAGAACTGAAGCTACTGTAAATGTATGTTTGAAAAATGAAAATGAATCAAAAATAGAATGTTTTGTTATATGTCTAAATCCATGTTGCTGTCCCACCTTTTCTTGAGGATATTTCAATATAAAGCAACTTACCCTGGATGGAACTCTGATGTAAATTCTAGCATACTGAGCTTTATTGTTGTTAGTTACAAGAATATAGGTAACTAAAAAAGTTGCTTTGTCACCCAAAAGTCCACAACAGCTTGTGTAAAGACCCACAAAAGCTGCATATCTGGATTTCTCTGCATGACTTGCAGGAAGGTAGATAAGTCATAGAGTCTCCTTTTTGAAGCAATTATTACTGCTTGTAAAACTTCAAGGAGGGGCTCTATGAATCTTTTAAAAATCAGTGGCTTCCTAACACTTGTGAATTGAATCCCAGACACAATGCAAATACAAGAAGCTGTGGGATGGCGTAAAGGCATACAACTAGGCTACTTTTTAAAATTTCAAATGCTTTATTTTTCTCTTGCTTGGGTTTTGTATATGGTAATTGTGGCTGATTTAATTTATAAATCTGAACAAAAGTTACTGGTTAGGAAGTATTGTGTTAGATACCTTTTGGTTTATTTTCACAGGAATAGTTAATTCCACACTAGATTATTGGGGCATAAAATTTTCTCATCTTTGTCCCAGAAGAACAAGAGGAGATAAAGAATATCAAGGACCTCTCCATACAGGACAGGAAAGCTGGTGAAAAACAATATTTACCAGGCAGCAGGATCATTCTCCGGAGAGCTACAGTTAACTGTTAGCATAATATGTTAGTTACCCTCACTGAAAGATCAAATACTGGACATATGTAACTTACTTTGATTCCTAGTTTAAGGGTGTTCAATACTTTATGGGAAGAATTAGCATAATGGCAGAAAAGCTGGGCAGCAAGTCATATATATCCAGTGAGGAAGCAGGAAGAGATGGTTGCTGGTGTTGAGCTCTCTTTGTCTTTCAATTATCACTTGCTGCCAGTCCACAGTAGTATGCTACTGGCCAGGTTAGTGTGGCTCTTCCCACCTCGAATATCCTTATCTAGATACTCCCTTACACACATTCCCAGAGGTTTGTCTTGTAGATGATGCTTACTCCTATTAAGCTATCAATCAGAAGTAACACCACAAGACAAAAATCCAGGGACCTAGAATCACTTATTCTGATCTGCATTATAAGAAAAGTGATTCCATCTCCAATTACTGTAGGGATGTAAAAATCTCCTATTTGTATTTTCTGGAATGAGCATAAAGCCCTAGCAGCAGTGTGCTGAATGAATGGATATGTGTTCCAATCGGTGTCTGTTTTGGGTTTTTCCAACTTTAGAGTTGTAAACACAGAAGAGAGCATTGGGTGTCTTTATTTGGTTTCTAGTAGAGGCAATAAACACGATGTATGTCAGAGAGGAAGGAGTACATGCCTATGATGAAATAGGCTAATTCTGTGAGCTCTGTGTAGTCTGTGGAATATCATTCAGCATTAGCATTAACAGATGTGATGCCAGGATCACACATCTGTCAATGGAGTACAAGTGAGCGTGCTTTTGCCTCCTGGATTTTAGGATTCTGTAGATGTTAAGTGTGGTTGAAAGTAAATGATATTATAGATGAAACATCATTATACCAATTTTCTTCTAAGTTGCTATCAGCAACACATTATGATCAAATAACAGAGTCCACATCTCCTCATTTGAAACTGTTCTTTGTGCAACCTTTATAAAAATAGCATGAAATCAAAAGTTTTCCTGGATAGAAATGTAATGATTATGTTTAGTACAATTAAAGTATGTATGTGCTTGATGATTTTAGCACTGTATTTGAAAAATACATTTTGACATATGTTGGTCCATGGAATTCCAACACCTTAAATAACTTCAACAATCACCCAAGCACCAGTCAATGGGACCAGTAAGGTATACCTTCTGAGTACTGAGGGATTCCACCTTTGCCTTTGTCTTGTTATTCACTGCCAAAATAGTTCTCTCACAGTTCTTTTTACTCAGCACTGTTCCAAGACCTAGGCTTCTGCTCTGATTTTCTTGTTTTTCATAAACTTGAGGGTGTGTGTTATGAGTGTGTATATGTGTGTTGGTGTGTTTTAGGAGTACAAATGCATGTGTACTTATGTATATGTGCATATATATATATATATATATATATATATATATATTCTATTATTAATGAAATAGGAAGGTAATTGTTGTCATTGGGCATATTCTGTCTACCTGCAAGCTGGTGTTGGAGATATTATCTCTCACTGTAGTTCTCCAATTGTCTAGGAGACCTTGGGATTCTCTTGTCTTCTAGTTTAGTTGTGGAAATATAACCCCTTCTTCCATATCCAGCATTTTAAGTAGGTTCTTGGGATCCAAATGTAGACTTTGTGCTTGCTAATTTTTTATTGGTTATTTTATTTATGTACATTTCAAATGTTATCCCTCTCCCTGCTTTCCCTTTTCAAACTCCCGAACCCATTCCTCCTCCTCCCTGCTTCTATGAAGGTAGTCCCCCACCTACCCAACCCCACCTCACTGCCATAGCATTCCCCTAGGCTGAGGCACCAAGCTTTCACAAGACCAAGGGCCTCCCCTCCCACTGATGCCAGAAAAAGCAGTCCTATGCTACATATACAGCTGGAGTCATGGGTCCCTCCATATATACACTTTGGTTGGTGGTTTAGTCTTTGGGAGCTCGGGGGGGGGGGTGATTGGTTGGTGGTGTTGTTCTTCCTATGGGGTTGCAAACGCCTTCTTAATCATTCTTTACAACAAAACTTTATTGTATCTATAAGCTTCTCTACAATACCTTGCAGTGAATAGAGTAAGAGAAAGCAACTCTTGCCCACTGGGCATGTGGGAATAAACCAAGGAACATCACCTGAACAGCTCTATGTTCCCTTTGTTTTCAACATTAATTTTTCTGAGCTATCAAGTGGACCCTCCCATGGGACTCTGAGTGTGAATTGCTTTTGTATCTATATAACTCAGCTTCTGAATTCAGTGCACAGTTTATTGTTCAGTGATGGCTATTGTTCCAAGAAGGAATATACCACCTTCTCAATATATCTGTCACATCATTCTGGTTTTTGTACATAGTCTATTGTTGTTCCATAAATGTTAGTGACAACAACTGATATGACTCATTCTCTTCTACTAGCTCATGATAAAAATAAAATGATCAAAACTTGTGGCATATGATACATACAGAAGATAGATGTTAAGGCAATACTAAGATAACTCATGGCTTTAGCAAATGGCAGGAAAGCAAACAAATAATAGTCCTTAAATATACTTACTACTTTCAGTTTGGGACTTCCACTTTATACTTGAGAGTATGAACTTGTGAACACGGAGAGAGGGAATCTTTATACTGTGGGGGAAGCCCTTGTTTTCATTTGTAGACACTGCTATCTGTGATGTGACAGTTTGTAATTTCTAGGTCCTTGGCCTTTTCCATATATCTGAAATCTGTATGTTGGCTGGCTTAATTTCTTCTTCTTCTTCTTCTTTTTTTTTTTTTTTGGTGTTTCGAGACAGGGTTTCTCTGGGTAGCCCTGGCTGTCCTGGAACTCACTCTGTAGACCAGGCTGGCCTTGAACTCAGAAATCCACCTTCCTCTGCCTCCTGAGTGCTGGGATTAAAGGCACGCGCCACCATGACCTGGCTGCTGGCTTAATTTCTAAGAATGCTTAGGGTTTCAATGTGTTTAATCAGGACCACAGAAAGCATGTTGAACTGCCTTGTGAGGGAATATTACAAAACTCACAAAACCTTCTCAAACACTAACTCATTCATTAGGGTCATTTGATGACCTTCATTTGTAGAGCAATTACATACACTGAGAAATCAATTCTTGGAATTGCAATGGCAAACAATTTCTGAATGTACTTGCTCTATCATACTGTGTATCTGTGCAGGTATGTATTTCTCACGAAACATGAAGTGCTCTGTGAGGAAAGCATAGATTGAATGGAGATAAAGTGCCATATGAAATTTGCTGAAACTTAATTTGCATGAAATGATAGGCTTGTCTTCTGTGTGAATGCTAAGGCATTTACTGGATGAATTCTCAGGCTATCTCACATACTAGCCTTTGTAGTGCATAAAGAAATAATCACAATGATGAATGATGAGTTTGATAAATGTGATAATTAACATCAATATAAAAAGGAAACAAAGAGATTAGGGAAATACTTCTGTCAACAAACTGCTTGCCTGGCAGCACTAGGCCTGTAGTTCAATTCTCAAAAATTCATTGAAAAACAATCAGCCTTGGTATTTTACTCATATAATCTCAGTACTGAGGATATGGAGATAGATAGGTCCTTAGGGATCACTGCTCAGCTAGAGTGGTCTAATTTATTAGCTACAGGCCATCAAGGGGTCTATCTCAAAAAACCATGAAAGATGGCTCCGAGTTATCTTACCAGAAGTTGTTTGCTTCTCATGCACTCTCATACTCTCTCTCTCTCCATACACACAGAGATTGAGGAAAATGTATCATTAAATATTAATATATAAATGGTTTTCAGCAAAGAACAAAGTAAAGCTCCCTGAAAGTCATTTTCCATTTATGCGACTGAAATTGTTCTTTAGATGTGGTACGTGGAGGGTGTGATCCTCAGATATACTGTGTAGACATTGATTTGTCATTATACTCTGCACTTAAAAAGATGCATCTTCTTGCCCAGAAACATCACTTTTGAAAATGCATTGCAGAAATACATTTCATGTTGGCTGATCCTGGAATAAATCAGTCAATAATATTGAATGTAATAACTAAAAATTTGAAGGAAACCAAACATGTTTTGGTCGAAGGGGAGAATTTACAATTAATATAAGAAAAATTGAATGAGCAGCCTGTGCACAAATAAAAGTTTTAAAAATGATTACTTATTGAGAAGATCAAGAAGGAAAATATCTATATTGCATAATATTTGGTGATTAAAATAAGAAAAAAAACATGAGTTAATCATAAGACACTCTTGAAGGACAAGGTCTGAAAGAAAGCAGAATGGTTGGGATTTAAGTCTTTTTGAAGCCACTTCACCTTTTTTAAAGATTATTCCCGAAAAATTATTGGTTTAAAACAAATAATGTTATTTAAATTACCTTCACAGTGAGATGGTTAAGATGAGTTAGTAGTTAAGAGAATGTGCTACTCTCCCAGAAGACCTGAATTTAGTTCCTATTACCATTTTCATGGAGCTTCCACCTACATATTACTCCATAGTTACAGTATCTGACACACTTTTTTAGCCTATGTTAGCACTGGAGAATACATGGCAGAGAGAAAATCTCAGATGCAGAAGATACCAAAGAAAATGTTGACACAACAGTCAAAGAAAATGCAAAATATAAAAAGCTGCTAACCCAAAACATCCAGGAAATCCAGGACACAATGAGAAGACCAAACCTAAGGATAATAGGTATAGAAGAGAGTGAAGATTCCTAAATTAAAGGGAAGCAATTACCTTCAACAAAATAATAGAAGAAAATTTCCTAACCTAAAGAAAGAGATGCACATAAACATACAAGAAGCCTACAGAACTCCAAATAGATGGACCAGAAAAGAAATTCCTCCTGTCACATAATAGAAAAAAAAAATTCACAAAACAAAGAACAAGTACTAAAAGCAGTAAGGGAAAAAACATACAAGTAACATATAACGGTAGACCTATTAGAATTAACTAGACTTCTCATTAGAGACTATGAAAGCTAGAAGATGTGGGCAGATCTCATACAGACCCTAAGAAAACACAAATGCCAACCCAGGCTGCTATAACCAGCAAAACTCTCAATTACCATAGATGGTGAAACCAAGACATTCAATGACATAACCTAATTTATATAATATCTTTCCACAAACTAACCCCTACAAAGGATAATAGAAGGAAAACTTCAACACAAGGGGGAAAACTACACCCTAGAAAAAGCAATTAAGTCATCTTCTTTCAACAAACCCAAAAGAAGATAGCCACACAAACATAAATATAATATCAAAAAAAATAACAGGAGGAAACAGTCACTATTCCTTAATGTCTTAGCATCAATGGACCCAATTGCCCAATAAAAAGACATAGATTGACAGACTGGAGACATAAACAGGACCCAGCATTTTGCTGCATACCGGAAACGAACCTCAGTGTCAAAGACAAACACTACCTCAGAGTAATGTGATGGAAAACAATTTTCAAAGCTAATGATTCCAAAAAACAAGGTAGAATAGCCATTCAAATATTGGATAAAATCAACTATCAGCCAAAAATCACCAAAAAAAAAAAAGAAAGACACTTCCTATTTATCAAAAGAAAAATCTACCAAGAAGAACTCTCAGGAATGAAGTAAACCCAGTAGACCAAAAAAATCTATACAAAGATTCAGCAAAACCAGGAGCTGGTTCTTTGCCAAAAATCAACAGGTAAATAAATCATTTGCCAGACAAACCAGAGGGCACAGAGACAGTATTCAAATTCACAAAATCAGAAATGAAAAGGGAGATATAATAACAGAATCTGAGGAAATTAAAAAAAAAATCATCAGATCCTATCACAAAAGTTTTTACTCAACACAACTGGAAAATCTGGATGAAATGTACAATTTTCTAGACAGATACCAAATACCAACGTTCAGTCAGGCTCGGATAAACCACCTAAACAGTCTCATAACCCCAAAAGAAATACAAGTATTCATTAAAAGTCTCTCAATTAAAAAATCCCTGGACCAGATGGGTGTAGTACAGTCTTCAAAGAAGATCTAACACAAATACTCTCCAAACAATTCCACAAAATAGAGACAGAAGGAACATAGCCCAATTCATTCTATAAAGCCATAGTTACATTGATACCAAAACCTCCCAAAGAACCAACAAAGAAAGATAACTTTAGACCAATTTCCCTGATAAATATCAATGCAAAAATACTCATCCCAGGGATGCAGGGAAGGTTCAATACCTGGATATCCATCAATGTAATCCACTACATAAAGAAACTCAAACTCAAACTCAAAAAAAAAAAAAAAAATGGTCATTTTGTTAGATGCTGAAAAAACATTTGACAACACTCACCATCCCTTCATGATAAAAGTCTTGGAAAGATAAGGAATTCAAGAAGCATACCTAAACAAAGTAAAAGCAATATACAGCAAACCAGTGGCCAACATCAAACTCAATGGAGAGAAACTTGAAGCAGTCCCACTAAAATCAGGGACTAGGCAAGGCTGAACTCTCTCTCCCTACGTATTCAATATAGTACTTGAAGTTCTAGCTAGAGCAATTAGACAACAAAAGAAGGTCAAAGAGATTCAAATTGGAAGGGAAGAAATCAAAATATCACTATTTGCAGATATGATGGTATACTTAAGTGACTCAAAAAACTCCACCAGAGATCTGCTACAGCTGATAAACACCTTCAGTAAAATGACCTGATACCAAATTAACTTGATCAAATCAGTATCCTTCCTATACTCGAAGGATAAACAGGCTGAGAAAGAAATTAGGTAAATGACACCCTTCACAATTGTCATAAACAGTATAAAATATCTTGGTGTGACTCTAAGAAGTAAAAAATCTGTATGATAAGAACTTCAAGTCTCTGAAGAAAGAAGTAGAAAAAGACCACAGAAGATGGAAAGATCTCCCATGCACATGGATTCACAGGATTAATATAGTTAAAATGGCCATCCTACTGAAAGCAATCTACAGATTCAATGCAATCCCCATCAGAATCCCAACTCAATTCTTCATAGACTTAGAAAGAGCAGTTCTCAAATTCATATGGAATAACAAAAAACCCAGGAGAGCAAAAACTATTCTCAACAATAAAAGGACTTCTGGGGTAAAGACCATGCCTGACCTCAAGCTATACTACAGAGCAGTAGTGACAAAAACTGCATGGTATTGGTACAGGTACAGGCAGGTAGATCAATTGAATAGAATTGAAAACCCAGAAAAGAACCCACACAGTTAAGGTCACTTGATCTTTGACAAAGGAGCTAAAACCATCCAGTGGAAAAAAGACAGCATTTTCAACAAATGGTGTTGGTTCAACTGGCGGTCTACATGTAGATGATTGGGAATTGATTCATTCTTATCTCCCTGTGCAAATCTCAAGTCCAAGTGGATCAAGGACCTCCACATAAAACCAGATACACTGAATCTAATAGAAGAGAAAGTGGGGAAAAGTCTCAAACATATGGGCACATGGAAAAAGTTCCTGAATAGAACACAAATGGGCTATGCCCTAAGATCATGAATCGACAAATGGGACCTCATGAAATTACAAAGTTTCTGTAAGGCAAAGGACACTGTCAATAGGACAAAATGGCAACAAACAATTTGGGAAAAGATCTTTACCAATCCTATGGCTAATAGAGGGCTAATATCCAATATATACAAAGAACTCAAAAAATTACACTCTAGAGAACTAAACAACCTTATCAAAAAATGGGGAACAGAGGTAAACAGAGAATTCTCACCTGAGGAAATTCGAATGACTGAGAAGCATTTAAAGAAATGTTCAACACCTTTAGTCATCAAGGAAATGCACATCAAAACAACCCAGAGATTCCACCCCATACCAATCAGAATGGCTAAGATCAAAAACTCAGGTGAGAGCAGATGTTTGTGAGGATGTGGAAAAAGAAGAACACTCCTCTATTGCTGGTGGGATTGCAAGCTGATACAACCTCTTTGGAAATCAATTTGGCAGACCCTCAGAAAAATGAACACAATACTACCTGAGGACCTGGCTATTCCACTCCTGGGCATATACCCAGAAGATGTTCCAATATGTAATAAAGACACATGCTCTACTATGTTCATAAGAGCCATATTTATAATATCCTGAAACTGTAAACAACCCATAAGTCCCTCAACAGAGGAATGTATACAGAAAATGTGGTACCTTTACGCAATGGAATACTACTCAGGTATTAAAAACTTCATGACTTCATGAAATTCTTAGGCAAATGGATGGAACTTGAAAATATCATCAGTTACAAACAATGAACATGGAATCTACTTAACTGATAAGTTGTTATTAGCCCAAAAGTTTGGAATACTCAAGATTCACTTCACAGCAAAGCTGATTGTGAGGTCCCAGATAGAGGAGTTGGAGAAGGGACTGAAAGAGTTGAGGGAGTTGGCAGCCCCATGGAGGGAGCTACAGTGTCCACTGGCCTGACCTCCAGATGCTTCCAGAGTCTGGATCACCAACCAAAGAATACACATGGAGGAACCCATGTTGCTGGCCACATATGCGGCAGAGGAGGTTCTTGTTAGCCATGAGGGGGAGGAGGGACTCTTGGGCCTGAGGATGTTAGATGCCCTAGTATAGGAGAATGCCAAGGAGGGAAGACAAGAGTGGGTGGGTGGGTGGGAGAATACCCCCATAGAAGCAGGGGGGAGGGAATAGGGAGATTCCAAAGGAGAGATCTGGAAAGGGGGAAACATTTGAAATATTAATAAAGTATATAAAAAAGAAATATTTAACTGGAGAAATACTTCTACCACCACAAAACATTCTTAATATTTTTCAGATTTTGGCATTTTCTTGAAGTAAAATTTGATGTGTACTTGGAAATGTCACGTCTTCCAATGTGCAATGGCCAAGTCACTCCCATAGCTTGTCTTACTTTTACCTTCCAGCCTCAGAGGTCCATGCCCAGGATCACAGTGGCCGTATGCTTTCAAGACACCTGTCTCAGGAAAGCGATAAACATGTGTCCAAATTTTGTCACTGGAGCAGTGAGAACAGTTCTTTAGGTTCCAAATTTTGTGGAGTCTATGGTAGATATTTATGTGACCTGACTTCTTCACCTGTTTACACCCTGAAGTGAACATTAACATCAGAGTTAGAGACATAAAGTTATAGGTGTTGAAGATTTACAGTAATATTCAGGTCATTTAGTTTAATATATTTCTTAACTTCAAAAATATAGGTAGTTTTAAAGACCCAGTTCAGCCTCTCTGCACTGTAGTGGATTCTCTGGCACACATGTTCCTTATCACTCTATTCCCTGCTATGCAAGGATATACAAGGATAGCCCTGTAGACCTAAGCCTCACATTCCTGAGACAGAGAGAAAGAGCAGTATGATATGAGAAACACAAACAATTATGTATGTGAGATGTGAAGATGGTTAACCTGGGAAAGTGTCTGCCTTACAAGCACAAAGACCTGCATTTGATCTTTAGCATTACTGTAAATCATGCCTGGCTAATATTCTGTCTATGGAGTCTAGATAAATGGTTCTGTGTTCAACAACACATATTCCTCTTGTAAAGGACAAGATTTCCGTTTCCAGTACCTAGATTTGGCAGTCTACCACCATCAGAAACTTCAGTTCCAGGGGCATCCAAGACTTTCGACTTCTGTGGACATGTGTTTATACACATATACTCAGATGCATGCACAAATAAGGAATTTAAAAACGATTAAATTAAAACAAACAAAAATATTGTTCATGATAGCAGGCACTTGGTTCTGGGGACTCAAAAACTGTTAGGTTCCTGGGAATGGTTAGCTAGCTAACCTTGCCTACTTGATGAGCAGATATGGAGCCCTCATGAATACACATGCACATATTTATGTACACAGCACTGCACATAATCAAAAAACATGAAATAATTACCATTAAAAACATGAGAAGATCAACTGAAATACAAGTAGACCACAGCATTTTTTAGAAAATATTTGAATCCCAGTTCTTTCATTTATTTTATTGAGGAAAATGCAAGCTCCAAGGAATGCTGGTTTGATCCAAAATATCTCATTAAAATTACCACCATCATTGGTTCTCACTGAATTATAATTCATAAATTAGAATCAAAACACACCTTAGCTCAGTTGGTTTGAAACTCACTGCATAGACCAAGTTGCCCTCAAAGTCACAGAAATCCACTTCCCTCTGCATCCACTATGCATCACTATGCCCTGTTTAAGATTTACTTTTTCTTTTTGCTTACATGTATGTGCCTGTATGTAGGTGGGTGTGTGCGTACAAGTATAGTGCCCAAGGAAGCCAGGAAACTTCGCTGTGTTCTTTAGAGCTATAGTTATAGGCTTTAGTAAGTTACCATGATGTGAATGATGGGAACTGAACTTGGATCCTTCACAATAGCAGCAAACTCTTGCTCTTCAGTAAATGTGTTGATGTAGTGAAACATCTGAACATCTACCTGTATAGTTTTAGAGACATTAAACATGATGATCAATGTAGAATAGATGAAGACAAAGTAGTTAAATTTTGAGCACTGAAAGAAAATTCACTGATATATAGGTAGGGGTGTGTGTGTGTGTGTGTGTGTGTGTGTGTTTGTGTTGGTGAGTGTGCATGTGTGTGTGTGTAGATGTATGTGGTTTTTCCTCTATTTTTGTATATATTTAAAAGAAAGGCAGTGAATTACTTCTTTTTCTTTCTGATGTAATCAAATATCTAATCAACCAAACAAACAATCAAAAAACACCTTAATGAAAGAAGGTTTATTTTATATGTAGTTTGAGGGCACAGTACATCATGGTGGGAAAGGCATGGCAAATAGGAGCTTGAGGTAGCTGGTCACATTATATCCACAGTTAGGAAGCAGTAACAGATGAGTATTGGTGTTTGGGCCCTGTCTTTTTATTAAACCAGTGGCCCTAGTTCATGGGAATGACAAAGTTCAAAGTTGGGGGGAGGCTCTTTCTCACTTAAACCTTCCTGGAAACTCTCATGAATACAACCAGAGCTATGTTTTCATAGTGATTCTAAATCTCATTTAGTTAAAAATTAAGATTAACTATCACACTGTATTTTTAAACACAAGGAAACCAAGACCTGTGAAAGATAAGCAAAATTCCTTAATCCACAAACCTATTTGATTGACGCCTTGGGACTCTAATCCAAATACACCTAATAGTAACATAGTTGTTCTGTATAACTTCTTTCCAATGATGTAAAAGATAAATACATAGATTCTCACAAAATAAACTGTGTTTTCTCTGTTCTTCAGTGTTGTTCTTCCTCCACTATTTATCTTCCTTAGTCATGTGAGGTAGTGGTTACCACAGTGCCAGATGCAATACCTTTCCTTTAATATCTCCTGTTTGCCTGCCTTGCCCCATTTTCAGCTTCACTTCTGAGAGGTGAAGAGCATTCAGGTTGTAGGACCCAGAAGATTACAAAGATGCCATATGGACTCAAGGATGATATAATTGTTAAATCAGCTTAAGATGTTCCAACAAGAAGATGATATTTGGCAAATGATTACAGGTCACTTTGTAAATGGCCAGTACCTAGACATCAAGGAGGTGGTCCTTTACTATACATTGAGTTTTGTCAGCAAAGGCAACAAAGTTTTTTCATTTCAATTTCAATTACAGTTATACATTTTATGTTTCGAAAGGAGGTAGTGTGTCACTGAGGGAAAGCTGGTGCTACAAGTCTTTAAAGGGTACAATATTTGCTTGTTGCACATAAAACTTCATTCTATGGAAAATAAATTTAACCAATACTACCCAACAACGGCCAACATACCAAGATGATTAAGGCAGATGTCACAGAAATACAGGGTTCTGGCTACAATAGAGCATGGGATAAAAGAGAACAGCATCTACCACTCCACAGGAAATACAAGCATGATGTTCCATGTCCATTCAACACATATCCCTATGGTACTTACTCTAGGCACTTCATTTAGCCATTGACTCACTTGGTCAATACACTGAACTTCTTTGCAAATATAGAAATCCCAGCCAGAGGGTCAAGAAAGCACGATGGCCTATGACAGTGTTTGTGCTTGCTGTGATAACAGAAGAACCAATAGGAGAGCAATAGATGCCACTGCAGTGAACAGAAAATAAGCAGTGAGTACTGAGCTATCATTTGCTGTCACACAGGGCACTCAGTGGCAAAAATATCCCATTTCTCCTACCTCACTTCAATACTATGAGCATACCATCATTTGTGGCAGTGGTGGAAAAAACTAGGTCTTCCATTCAAATCATATACTACATTTGTACAATGTAACAATGTGTACAGGTTAGTTTTAATTTTTCAGCATGCCACAATCTATAATCATCTGAGAAGTGAATCTTTGTGAAGGATCCTTTAGATTTACAAGTCTTTGGGCATGTCTTTGGGAATTGTCTTGATTGTGTAATTGAGGTAGAAGGACCTACCTACTGTGGGTAACAAGGAATCACAAATTATAAAGTGTAAAAAGGGGCTAAGCATAAATAGCTCACATGTATTCATTTCTTTTTGTTCAGTGGATGTGATATGACTGGCTGTTTCAAATTTTTACTTTGATGACTTACACACAGGGATGGCTTATATCCTGGATATGTGAGCAAAATAATCCATTTCTCCCCTAAATTATATTTTATTGTGTTTTATAACAGCCAAAAATGAATGCATTATATAAGGAAATTACTCTGCAATTGATGATTCTTGTTTATCTTATTCAAGTATTTCCTTTCTATCAGGATTTATATTTTCATTTAAAAACCCCATGTGTTTTAACATGACACTTAGCATTAAATAAGCAACTACATCAACCATTTCAGGTTGCATGGAGGTGTATTCAGATGAATTTAAATAGCAAGGAAAGAGCAGAAGCTGAACAATTCTAGGCTTGCCTGAACATCCTCAATGCTGTGAAAAATATGTTTTGGTTCTTTCTTGAATAAGAACAACCACATAAGAAATGGTTAATCCAGTTGTTGTACTCTTTGAAGACAGCATAAACTGATGTGGCACAGTGCTCCATTTGTACCTCTTTCTGTATCTTTATTTGTCATGCTGCATTCACTCTTCTGCTGTTTGCCTTTTGGCTATGGTGTCTTACAGAGCTCATCATTCATCGTGCATCACTGTAGTATCCCATACCTAGGCTGCATTGATATTTATTGAATGAGTAAGTAACTCAATGAATAACTGAACTACCTAGGGTGAGTTTACCAAGGGATATGTGCTCAGTTGACCTTGCACACAAGATTGTTATTTCAGTAGAGTGATGTCTGGTTGCATCCTTCTCTTACATGCTCTACTACAACCAAACTCCAGCATTTCTGTAGCATATGCACCGAATTTTCTAGGGTTGTTGATTGCCATTGCTTCAATTTCTTCTCTACTGTGTTAAGAACTTGTGTAGCAGGCAAAGGAGGCCAATGTCCTCTAGAGACTGGCAATACATGTTTTTCTCTAAAGGAAACACTAACTTAGATTGAATATCCAATCTCAAATACTGTAACTTTGGCAAACATCCAATCCAGTTCCCATCCTCACAGAAACTCCCTTTGTGACAATCCTGTAAAGGTGTAAAAATCTTGGCATAATGATATTGCTGCAACATCTGGTATCTTCTGTTTTTGAGCAGCCTTTCCCTCAAGAACATTCTTCATTGTTTTAAGCTAAATACTCCTTACAATTTTTAACGGGTTCTACTTTTGTACCTTATACTTAATAGAGGAATCAAATATTTATTGAGCAGTATCTTTGCAAGAAAGTTATTGTTAACATTAAAGTAATTAGCATAATTATCATAAAAAACATGAGTTTATTTTAACACACATTTTGGAAAATTTAGTCCATCCCATCAGACTCATGGGTGTCAGGAACACATGTCATATAAAGTGAAGAGAGACAGAGGGAGTCTGGAATCCTAATGTCCTCTTTATAGGCACATTCCAGGGGTCCATCATCTTTCCTATGTACTTTGTCTTATATCTTCCAACACATCTCATCATTGTTAGATCAAAGAGCCATTATTCAGTGCATGAGCATGTCTCTGGTTACATTATTAATCTAAGCAGCAGCATGATGTGTTAAAAATTTGATGTTTTCTTTCACCCTATCTTCCAACCTACACTTTGTAGCATTATCTCAATTTCAGTGCAAACGGCTTCCTGGTACATCTAAATATCCTTCTAAAAATATGTCATTTTCCTTTGTAGACCAAGTATTTGTGTGCACTTCAAAGTCGGTGTCAAAACCCTCATACTGATAGGATTGCATTTGGAGATGTGACCTCTGGAAAGTAATCCAGTTATCATAATTGAGTTAGTGCCTACCACAATTCAGGTTCTATGGTATAACAGAATACAAGTAATTTCAATAGAATAGAAGTAAGTATTGACCATATTCCTGCAGGCTTGGAAGTTCAAGATCAGGTGCTCACACTTCTTTAATTCAGGGCAGCAAGTAGAAGAGTAAGATGTGTAGTGTGAAGTGGTTAATGCCTGATGATCAGGTCTTATAATCACCTGCCAGTCATAGAGCCCACTCATTTTCTCTAGACACTACTAGCCCCCAATGTGAGCTCTGCCTTCATGTCTTCCATGAGAATCAATCACAACCTATGTTTTGCTTTTCTCTGAGGTAATAGGTTGATTGTCATCTTGGAGTAAAAATTACATTTGCCCTGTAGACATGGAACTTACTGAGTGTTAGTAACCATGTTGTTTTATCTCTTGTAATGGAGAGTGATCTTAATCCTAAAACCTTTCATTTCCAAGCCCACACTTCATGTGAGATTCAGAAAGATGATCAATGAACCAGTTATGCTAGGGAGAGTGATGCTGGTGACAGTGAGAGGCAGCTGTAAGAATCTCTGGTAATCTAGATCTATAATTTTAGATACAATATTTTTTAAAATCTCTGAACTTGTACGCTGACATCCACCCTCTAGTTCCACACATAGTCCTCATACCTCTAGCCTTACCATCCTCACAGTAGAGGCTGCAGGTCAGGTTTAGAAGGAAAGCCATCCCCGAAAAGTAGGCTGAGAATGAAAAGCAGAAGACAAGGTGTGGTGTAAAGCTAGCTTCATCTCCTCAAAGGAGTCAGAGACTGTGGGGAACTACAGAATTTCTACTAGCTTGTGAGAGACAGAAGAGTAAGGCAGCAAGACACCCATTCTCTCTCTCTCTCTCTCTCTCTCTCTCTCCCTCTCTCTCTCTAAATCAAGGTCTCAATAGACTCTGAGGGTTAAACTCAGCTCCTTACACAAGTATCACTATTGTACTGACTGAGCCATCATTCTAGCCTGGGCTGTGCTCTGTGTCTAAAAAAAGCCTAGGTTTGAAAACTTAGAAAACTTGCCTGAGAATATACATTCATTCACTGAGAAGTTTTTCCAATCCAGGTGCATAATTATAGGCTTGTAAAGAATATGCATGACACTCTTATTTGCTCTTTACTATCACAGGGCACCTGTGAGTATTTGATGCCATCTATCTCAGCTTGACTTCATGCAGTGAGCAGGGAACACAGTTCATATGCTTTTACGAATATCTCAGGTCACATGAAAACTCACATACATGGAAGACATTAGGTTCTATCCATTTCAAAGTAGCTCATTCTGTCACTACAAGACTACTAGCCACAGGAGTCCATATACTCCCCAGTGTAGATTGTTTTCCATGATTTCATTTCAGTAAAACCAAACTCCTGGGATACAGTAAATATACAGAGATGGAAAAACTAAAACAAAACAAAGTAAATAAACAAACAAGAAGCAGTGTTTTCTCTCCAGTGACATTTAGGTGCAGATAAGAAACAAGAATAAGTAGCTGGAAACTCTATTAAAATATCTTGCTTAAAAGAAACTGTGTTTTTCCCACTTGGAAGAGGATATGGAAATGAAATATAAATCTATGTGAGCCAAAATAAACTCATGTGTTCAATGTTAATTATGTTAATTATTTTAATGGTAATCAAAACTTGCATACAAAGATTTTACTGAATAAATATTTGATTCCTTTTTTAAGTTTAAGATGCAAAAGTAGAACAGATTACAAAAATGTAAGTAGGAATTTGAGTCTGGTTATTTTGAGTCTAAGTTATAATTTCTAAGTTATAATTTCCTTTAGAGAAAAAGTGTATTGACAGTCTCTAGAGGACATGGGCTTCCTCTGACTGCTGTACAAGGTCTTAACACAGTGGAGAAGAAATTGAAGCAATGGCAATCAACAATCCTAGGAAATTCTGTGCATATGCTATAGAAATGCTGGACTTTGGTTGCAGTAGAGCATGTGAGAGAGAGAAGGATGCTACCAGCCATCACTCTACATGAAATACAAGGTCAACTGTGTACTAGGTCAACTGAGCATATATCCACTGGTAAACTCACCCTAGGCAGTTCAGTTATTCATTGAGTCACTTATTCATTCGATAAATATCAGTGAAGCCTACATACACAATACTGCATCTTGTGACATCCCTATTGAAATCTGTCTCAGTTTTCTTGTGCTGGTTACTTAGGAAGAAGTTAAGCAGAAAATAGGTGATTTATTTCATTGCTTACATTTGGAAAAGTGAAAGGAGATCCAATGACTGCTCAACACCCAAATCTATCTTTGTTGTCCTGATGTGAAACTCAGTTCTGAAAACAGACTATAAGTGTGTTTACTTTATCCTCACATAATTGCTCTCCCACCCACTCTTCAATATGAATATTCTGCCATTCTTACCAAAGTAGACCAGCTTAGTTTTTTCCAGAAGAAAGGCATGCTTATACATTTAACAAGCAGATTAATTCCTCATAATGGAGATTCTGCCTCAGTTACTCTGAGACGTGATGCAAAATATCCCTGCCTTCCAGAAGCCATCAACATTTGAGTCATCACAAAAAAAGGATCTGCATGCCAGAGCTTTCCAGAACAAAGAAACCAATAGTGTGATCAGAAGAAGCAAGAAAAATATTTTTGCTCTACCCAGAAGAGAAGGTCACTCTATAGTCTCTTTCAACTCAGAATCCCCAAGTGCATATTTTCCAAAATATGACCAAAGTAGTATTCAGCTGGATACTGACTTGAATTAAACCAGCTAAAATCAACAATACTAATGTTCTTTTTGTCAAGGTAATTAGCCATTCAAAATCCATCTCTTCTTCCTTTTCTATGTTTTAGTGAATTCTATTTTACTTGCCTTCTTTTACTCACTTTTCCTCGTTCTTCTTCACACTAAATAGCCTGATTGCTCACACAAGTAAGTGAATGTAAAAACAGTGATGGGAATGGAACTATTGTCCAGAGAAACTCCTGTCTTCCCATTCCCTTCAGATTCTTGAAAGTCTGGACTGCAATGAATTAGACTTTCCCAAGAATTTCATGCTTAGGTGAAAGTAAAAGGTTGAAGCCTGATTCCAGCCAGAGGGGTACCTGTTTTCTGAAAAAAAAAAAAAAAGATTTCACACACTTCTGCCAGCCTATTGTCTTACTTCAGAAAGTGATGTTAATTTTGAGCAAGACTACACCTTGATGGGAACTGCCCAGCTGTGCACACTTCTTGTACTTCTTCAGACCTGAATTTCAAAACAGGAGACTGAAGAAAGACTTGAAAATGGGGCAGTCATTGGACCTTCCTTGTCCTTTTTCTAATGTAGCCAATTAAATAAAACATGTTTTCCTCCTTTTCCCTATTGATCTGTGGTTTGAACTGGCCTATTGAAGGCAGATGGCTGACAAGGACAAGTCCAGTAATATGATATGGTAACTCTACTGGTGGTGTAACATGCATTATCACATGACAGGAAGGGTAACCATCCACCATAGAACTATTTGTGAAAACAACACCACCTATGAGTTCATGTCCGCATCGATGGCCAACCATTCTGGTCCGGGCCACACTAAGGGAAGTTGTGATAAAAAAGAATATTACAGGGTGGAATAGCAGAGTATGTGGGGAGGCCTTTACTGAAGAATAAGATAATCAAATAGGAAAAATTAAATTTTTCCTAGTAACTAAGGCAGAATAACAAGACAGGTAGGATAAAAAGATGCAGGAAATTCATACCTTCAATGGTATCAACCCAAACAAGTCTTCAACTTTGTATTAAGATAGTGGTTTCTTTTATGAATCAACAAACAAATGTGTAGTTGCCACACCCTTTTAGTTCCAGAATGATTAATGTTTTATTAGATATATAAATCTATGATGTAAATGCACAAAATGAGGTCCAAGGATATTTTTTGTAGGAATACCAGGAATGGCAAAACAATCTACAAACTCCTAAGATGGAAACTGAATATTTCTACTGCAGTATGCCTGGAAGGGTGATTGAAAGGTCTATATGGTAGATAATCAGTTAAGAATACAAAGTTCAAAATAAATTTTGGATGTCAATCATATTTTCTTTGAACTTATAATTCTGCATATTTATAAAGGTTTCCCAGTGGAACAGAAAAATAATCTTTTGCATAAAAGATTCCAAAACTTATCAGCAAGAATATTTAGAGAGACAGGATAAATAGCAAGATGTTAAACTACTCAGATATGCTGATTCAAATAGAAAATATAGGTAACAAAAAATGGGACAGAGATACAATTTGATAATGTACGGGAAGGATAAAGTCAGTGGAGTGAGTTCAGTCTGTTATACTCTGGGGTAACCAGGTTGGGAGGAACCAGTAATAGCCTTAGAATACAAGGAGCATCAGGCCAACCCACTACAGTAGAAGACAAACTAAAATCAACACAGATATCCCTCCACAACTGAAGAAGGCACGCAGAAAGCATGGTTCATTTAGACAGCAAAATCCTACTCAACTATTATAAACAAGGGCATCATGGAAATTTTTAGGCAAATGGATAGAACTAGAAATGTCAACCTGAGTGAAGTAACCCAGACCCAAACATACATCCATGGTATCTATTCACTTATAAGTGGGTATTAGCCATAATGTGAAAGATTTTCTTTTTCTTTCTCTATCTATCTATCTATCTATCTATCTATTATTAATCATGTTTACATCTCAAATGATATTCCACTTTTCGGTTACCTCTCCACAAAACCTCCCATACCACATCTGCCTTCTTTCCCTTCCCTTTTGCCTCTATGAGGGTGCTTTCCAATCCACTCATAGTCTCCCGCCCTACCACTCCACCATCCATCCCCCTATGCTGGGGCATTGAACCTCCAAAGGACCAAGGGCCTCCTCTCCCATTGATGTCAGTCAGACAAGACCATCCTCTGCTATAAATGTATCTGGAGCCATGGACCCCTCCCTGTATACTCCTTGGTTGGGGTTCTAGTCCCTGTTAACACTAGGTGGTCCAGCCAACTGACATTGTACTTTCTATGAATATTGCAATCCCCATCTGCTTGTCCAGTCCTTATGGCAGCACTGGTGTCCCCTAGCTCAGTTTGATGGTTTGCTCCAAGTATCCATATCTGCTTTGATCAGATGCTGGGAGAACCTCCCAAGTAACAGCCATACTAGGTTACTGTCAGCAAGAGACTCTTGGCAACAGCAACAGTGTCTCTGGTTTGGTGTCTTAAATCAAATAATTGAAGTAGGAAGACCCATCTGGCTGTGGTGACACCATTCCCTAGAGAGGAAATCTTGAGCAGTATAGGAGCAGAGAGAAATCAAGATGAACACAAGCCATCAGGTAAAACAGCAAGCATGTGTGAGTTCATTTTGCTATGCTTTTTTTTTTTTTTTGGTATATATGTGACTAGAAGCTTCAGGATTCTTGTGACTGGATGCTAATCCAGAATTACAAGCAAAAAGGAATCTTTTCCCCACTAAGTTTTGTTTTGTCCAGGTATTTTGTTACAACAACAGAAATGAAACCAGGGTGCATTTCTTATGCCAGATATTACTTGGGGTAACCAGACAATACAAATGATTGAAGAACCTTCCTTTAGAGAATACGCAGGAAGTGCCAGCTAACTGTCTTGTTAGCTCAGAGCCCTTCTATATTTAGAAGAAAGTTAGAAGGTGAAACCAGGTACTGGGGACATGTGCAAGAGACAAGAGTAATCAAATATTGCTGAGACCAAGGAAGATGTGAGAGGACCATGAATACATATGAAGGATAGGGAAAAGTGACTTCTCCCATCTCTGTTCTGTACCCGGAAAAATTTGAATTGAGGCATAAAGATATTTATCATGAGACCTGTTTAAAGGTCCAATTAGCATTTGCTATACACTGAGATGCTTATGCCAAGAAATGTTCACAGGAAAGAACTGTAAAAGCTGACAAGGAAAGGTCACATAATACAATCAGGATGAAATGGCATGTACTCACCAATTAGCCCAGGGATTAGCCTTCCTGATGGGAAGAAATGAGTGTGATTGCCTTTAAAAGGAAAACAGTTTAAAAAAATTGTTAAGATTTTAAGTCTGTTGTCTTTATGAATACAAATAGGTTGGATAAAACAAACCTCTAAATAATTCAGCCAGCAAGCTCACAAACCCCAAAGCTGTGTTAATAGAGTCAGAGCTCTAATGTATTTTGACAGTCTCACTAGAAATTAAGACAGTGATTATATCTCAAGGAAGCAAAGTCTGTACTGAAATGTATTCACACAACCCTGTCACCTCTGTCAGAGTCTCTAGCTCTGGCTCTGAATAATTTGTTTGATTATGTTTCTAAAATGTGTCACGTGAATAAATATGATTTGTGACTTGCATTTTGTCATTCTTTGCTAAAAGGGGTGTAGGAAGAAAGAAGGAGATGAAGGGAAACTACAACAAAAGGTGTCAGCAGGTTGCTTCTGTGGTGTGGATCTCAGGGTAACTGGGGAAAGAAATTTGGCCATAATGTCTGTCAAAACTCTAGAATTTATCCTTTTGTTGTGTAAATTATCAACTCCACTGGAATGTATTCCAAGACACTCCTAAAATTATGCAGCTTTTACATTGGCCCTGTAAACCTTCTCCGTTCATTGCTTTGCCTTTTGTTACTTTTCTGCTCTCTGATGGTTGTAAGAATAAAAAGACTCCATTAATGACTGCAGATTGAAGTAGATTCAAATTGTACCAACTTACTATTGTCTGTTGTAGAGCAATGAATGTGTGGAGCACTGTGTAATATAGTCAGCAGTGTCTTCAGACATCATACTTCCCTGCTTGCAAAAGATAATCACCCAAGTTTTCATTCTCTGTAACTGATGGATCAGAAGAAAAGGAAGTTTCCTAATCCTCTGTAAGCAAGGCAAGCATTAATATAGAACATGGAAACAAGTGAGATGCCACAGAATAATGAGAAACATTAATATATATATATATATATATATATATATATATATATATATATATAATAGTGGATATCACACTCTTTTATGTGTTCCTGGAGTCAAGGTGCCTTCATGGCAAAGTGCACATGTGGATTTCAGTTCATCAGGCTAGCTGGCCCATGAGTTCCCAGAGAGTCAGTCTCCACCTACCAACTCACTGTGAGAACACTGGGTTTATTAATGTATACTATCATATGTCAGTTTTGCATAGGTTCTAGAAATTTGAACTCAGATTATGCTTCCACTCTGCCATCTCCCTAAGTCTGATTGTTACATTTGAATTTTCCATCATTCATAAGCTGCTGCTGGGGGGGGGGTCACAGGGAAACACTTTGGCAATAATGTTGGTCATATCTGCCTCACCTACTACATTACACTTGTTTACTTATTTGACAATAAGGTTGGCAATATCTTGCATCAGACCCAAGCACCTTAGTCTGGAGTGTGTATTTCTCCTTGGTTATTCTGGAGGCCAGTGCATTTTGCCCCATCCTAGCTGAGGTCTCTGAACCCAACCTGGAGGGTACACATCCTTTGGATTCAGGCTTTACTTTATTGTATGAAGCTTTGACTGTGCTTAGGCTTACCAAAACATTGTGTTCTGTCCTTCAAACACACACACAAATATGTGATTTCTTTCTGTGTAGGAACAAAAACTATTCTCAGCTTCATACTCTTAGCAGTTCCAGGTTTTCAAATGCTCAGAGTAAACTGGAGTTGTATAGCTTTATATACTATAAATTGTATTTTAGCCATAATTCATATATTTATAAAACCTGATTGTAAGTGCCATTCTGTGTTTTCTCTAATTATTTAATAAAGCAAGAATAAGGATCATAAAAAACAGAGAGGCATAAATGATGCTTTGTAGCTCTCAACTCACAAGCACAGGTCCTGGTAGAGTGGATTAGATCTCTGTGGAAGCAATGACCCTACTTTGAAAGTACCCTGTCTCAACAGAATGGAGAAGATACTGAACATGAAGAATATTTGCTAAATGTAGAGGACCAACATCACATGAGTTTTTCCTACCATCCTTATGATATTCACCTCCAAGTCTGTTGCTCCCATTTAACAGAAAAGGAAACCAAGATACAGAAAGGCAAACTACCTTGATTAGGTCTGTTGCCATAGAGATGAGAGTACAATCATCTACCTGACCTTTGTTCTCATCCTTAATGCTTTGCCTCTTCTGAGATGAATGTGCTCAGTATGTTTGTCCATGTTCAGTTTTCCATCAATCTGTCATGGTTTCATGTAGCATTTTTTATTTGCTCTGTATTTTGAACTTTGACAGGTATTTAAAAAAGTGTCCTGGTTTTTTTTAACTCATGTTAAATATTGGGAAGAAAGAGTATTTTGAGATATAAGTTCACTGCACAAATGGGTAGTAGTATAACTGAAGGAAAAGTATCTTCTGATAACACAAAGGAAGTGTGAAGCAGAGAGTGTTAAGGTGAACTGAGGTCAAGCACTTAAGCACTTAAATATATGGTGCTGTGTATAAGTCTCTCCCTCTCTCCCTCTTTCTTTCTCTCTCCCTCTTTGTGTGTGTGTGTGTATGTGTGTGTGTGTGTTTGCATGCATGCCCATGTGTGTGTATGATATGATGTGAATTCCTGTTATAAAGCAACTAATTGTTTCTTAATGAAGACTACATAAACATACATGTAACTATAATACAGAACAGAAAATTTTCATAATAGTAAAATTAGAAAGTATATACTGCATCAGCACAGAGGCATCCTGGAAATCAGGGATGTTTAGCAGGAAGGATGGAGACTTGCAAACATCCCAGCTACACCATGACACTGCTCACAACATCTAGATCTTAGTTTCTTCATTTCTAAAAGACTTATGAATGAGAAAGACTGTGACAGAGACTTACGTGTCTTTTCCATGAAGTATCTTCTAGTATCCAATATATAGCTGTTTCCCTCACTTGGCTGCATAATTGAGAACTGCTTAACATTAAGGTCAGTATTTGAAATGTGTGTGAAGAATAATTTGTTTAACTAAATATGGGGAGCTAGCAATTTAAACACTAAACATATATAAAGATTACCCATTATACTAGAATTTCATACTATGTAAATATACTATTCTAAGCAGCATGAAAGCATTCTAGGGTCAATGTGCCTACCACTTAGTTTAGTTCATATTATCATTAATTATTAACCATTATGAACACATGAGCATTCATTCATACACAAATGCACACTTGTATATCTGTGTTTATATGTGTATGTGTCTCTGTTTATGTGAATGTGCAAGAGTATGTATATATACATGTGTGTATGCATGTGTACATACATGTGTGTGCCTCTGTGTGTGCATGTGTAGTATATAAATGTATATAACTATGTGTGTTCATGTGTGTATGTGTGTGTATTCTTCATGTTACACTACATATTAAGTTTTGATTTTAGTACTCTGAAAGGAATGAATTCCATCAAGAGATATAGTTTAAGCAGAAGTCTATTTATCATATTGAAGGAAAGCTAAAACTTGAAAGAGAAATTGTTTGGGTTGCCTCAAAGTAGGAAGCAATCTATGGGGTACTGTGTTGCACATTTTAAGAACATTTTTGTGAACATTTATGAGGTATTTATGAAATATATATGCTGATGTGATAAGGTGATCCTTTCTCATCAACAAAATCATGATAGAGTAGATCTTCCTTTGAGTTCTTTCCATGATCCTTAAAAAGATGGGGAGGGTTGTCAAAAAGCATGGCCAAGCAAACTATTAGGAGCAGTTCAGTAAGCAGCATTCAACCACGGCCCCTGCTTCAGTTCCTGCTTCCTACTTCCCTTCACAATAGATTGTAAACTCTAAATTAAAATACATTCTTTCCTCCACAAGTTGCTTTTTTGTCAGCATTTTATAGTAGCAATAGAAAATAAGCCTAGAATCTGTATACTGAAGAGTTGGAGGAAGAAGTCTGTGACTTATTAGCTAGCCAAACTTGTGGCCTCAGTGAACTCCAGTTCATTGAGTGAGCCTGTCTTAAGAAATAAAGTGGAAAGAAATTGAAGAAAAGATCCAGAATTGACATCATGTTTCTATAAGCAACACACACACACACACACACCTCCAAAAAGAGAGAAAAACAGGAGAAACAGGATACCACCTGCCACACCTAGGGACTCAGGGATTCAAAATACCTGTTTGTTGCTGGGATAATTTCTTAACTGAAAAGTGAGGCTATCTGTCAGAATATTGCTCAGAATTGTATGTTTAAGTTTGGAAAAGATGGGAAGTTTGGAAAGAACTTGAGTGTTTCTTGCCCTCAACACAGTTTAGTAACCTTTATCCAATGTTAATCCTCTGCATTGTAGCTGCAGGCTCCTGATACCCCTGATGTATGTGGAGAGTGGCCACGGAGAGCATCATTAATGCTGGTGGTAGAAGCCCTGTTAAACACCATTGGAAAAGGCAGATCAATTCTCAGTTCTAGGGCACGTTTCAAGTTTTGGTTTTGCTGGCATTTTATTCTTTTTTTTTAAAAATAATACTTTTTAAAGATTTTCTTTAAAAAGAAAATTTTCCCAATTATCCCAAGAACCTCTTTCAGAACTGCCTATACTGATTTTTTTTCTCCTATGAGAGGAATCAGTGCTTGAACAAGTTGCAGTTTCCCAGATCCACCTGCCTAATAATGATGAGTAACAGCCAAATAAAAATGAAAGCAGGCAAGAGGAGATATTTATAAGCTTGGTCTGTTACAGGGTTCTACTAGATGCTGACACCAAACTTACACAGCCGCTGCTGAGATCCAAATCTCAGGATAATGAAAGAAAAAAGACTTTTGTTTTCTGCTTTAATACTGCTTTTCCATTGAGTCTGTTATCGGTTCCAAAATTCTCAGTTATCAGATTTAGTTGAGCTTAGAAGGAAACTGCTTACCTTACTGATAAGTTGGGGCTCATCTACTGGTGCCACTTAGACATGGGCATGAGCCTGAAAAGTTCTGGGAGAAATAATTATAACAGATTGCCAGAGCACCTTGCTGGTCATTATTTATTCCTCACAAAACCATCACAAGGCATAATTTGTCCCTAGCTAATTGCAATTAGGAAAGACTAGGAAGCCACTCTAAATTCATGTCTAGCTGGATGAGCCAGCAAAACAACAACTATCATCATAAAAGATATCACCAAAGAAGAAACAAGTAATACCTAGAAATACCTTCCTCACCCTCCTGATAGGCTTCTAGTATGGAGCTGCAAAATCCCCCATGCTGACACTTTCTTTGCTCCTGTGCAGCACTCTAGTTGTGAGAATTAAGAGTCCTGAGGTCACCTGTTTGAGGGGAAGAAACTATATGTTGCAATGATGTTCCAGTGGCCCTTAGTACTGAATCAGCATTAAGAGTGTGACTTAGAACACCTGTCTCTAATAATCCTGTTGAAAGCAGGGAGCAAGACATTCAAATACTACATACTAATAATGAGTAATTCCACTCTGGAGGCTGAAGAACAAGGACTGAGGGTCCAGGGACACACTAGCTACATAATAAGACCTTGCTTTCCAAATGCCAACAAAACCAATGAGAACCCCCAGAGCTCCCAAGGACTAAACCACCAACCAAAGAGTACACATGGAGGGACCCATGGATTCCATGCGTATGTAGCAGAGGATGGAATTGTGGAACATCAATGGGAAGAGAGGCCCTTGGTCCTATGAAGGCTAGATGGATGCCTCAGTGTAGGGGAATGCCAGAGTAGGGATGTGGGAATGGGTGAATGGTTGGGAAAATACCCTCATAGAAGCAGAAAGAGAGGGGATGGGATAGGGATTTCCAGAGGGGAAACCAGGAAAGGGGAGAATATTTGAAATGTAAATAAATAAAATATCTAATAAAAATTCTCAAAATGACTTCCGATATTATAAGTGTGTATATGAACACACTAATTTCATAAGGTGATCCATGAGAAAGTAGCATCTCACAATCTTGGAAAACAAATGAAGAAGGTATTCTCTTGCATCTCCCAGTGAATTGACAGAAAGATGCAAAATAATTGATAGAGGATAAATATTACATATAGATGACAATTTTGAAAGCTATACATACATGCATTCATTTATAATACATTACATTTCTCGAGTGGCAATAAAATTAGTGAATAGTTAAGCTTATGAATGCATTTAGCAGGATCAATCACATTATAAAGTCATTGTCGTGCATACATGACTGTTTAACAAGCTTATCCAGACTTCCATCTTGGTTTCATTACTTACTTTGTCCGGGCATCTTTCCTCAGACACATAAATGAGCTCCCCTAGTTCTGGACCTATCCATTCTAAAATTTCAAATCTTATCCTAGATCTAATAACAAAAGACAGAGCCCCACTGCTAAATTTCTTATAGTAGCTTTCTGCTTCATAAGGAAGAAAGTTTTCTATCTGTTTCTCAGAAGGGCAGAGACACTCTCTTTCTTTAGTGGAATATGGACAGATGAACTTTGCTAAGTCAGTATTTCAGTCTTTCCATGTATACATAATATGGCAGTGCTGCATACATGTTGCTGTTACAGCTTCAATGTAAATATGGAACCAAACCTGGAACATGCTTGTCAACAGTCAGTTTATCGCCACTTATCCTCCTCACGGAGCTGCAAAAACATAACAACAATCGAAAGTTTGGGTGGGAACCATCTGTCTTTAATAATGTAAAGTCTATTTGCCTTTGGCATTTATGAATAACTAGTTGATTGCTTCATCTGAGTCAATGCCTAACAAAACCATGTGTCTATTTGACCCTTGGTTCATGTTGTGGTTTGAATGCAAACACCCTACCATAAGCTTATGTGCTTGAACTGTTTGGGAAATTGTGAAGCATTTAGGAGATAGAGCCTCATTGGAGGAAAGGGTACACTCACTGGAGGCAGATTTAGCGTCTTTATAGTCTTTGTCTCTCTCTGCTTCCTAACTGTGTATTCAGTACCATCAGAAGGTCTCTGAATCTTCTGCCATGCCTACTCAAATATGATGAACTGACGGACAGTATCCTTTCCAACTCTGCATGAAAATAAATTGTTCCCACTTCAAGTTGCTTTTTTATTTTGTCACAAGAGCAATTAAAATAACTAACACTGTTGATATATATTAGTTTCTAGCAATAATTGAGCCCTATATTCACACTTATCATAAGAAATCTGCTCCAATGTTTGTACAGCTGTCAAGGTTCTTGTTGGTATCAGAAGATGTTAGAGCTACCTATTAAATAAGTTCCTTCCAAATCAAAGGTAATGGATTATTAATGTATTAATGGGCAGGGACAAGGTGATTCAGGACATATTACTCTTATAATCATGTTTAAATGCACTTTTTGGTGTTTATAACCTTGAAAATTCAAAGTCAGTAATAGAAGAGAGTAAAAAATAATTACAGGGAATCATAACGGTTCATCAAACTAAAAAATGATAAAAGAAAATATAATCCAGAATAATCACTGTTAGTTTTTGTGTGTGTATATGTAGGGGTAGTTTATACATGTATGTGTGTGTATTGTATGTATAGGTACACATTCTACAAAGCATATGTGGAGTGAGAACCTTTAGTAGTCAGCTCTGCCATTCTCCCTTGCAGGATCTAGGGATGAAACACTGAGGTTGAAGGCAGAGAATATATCTCTGCCAGTGAACCATCTTGCCATCCCTACACCTTATTTTTTGAAATAGAACTTGTAGCCTGACCAACAAATTTAGTTAGGCTCCTGATAATAAACTTCAGAAATCCTTTCACCATCACCCGAGTGCTTATGATTACACCTTGCACTTCTGTGCTTGGTTTTTAAATGGGTTTGAGAAATTGGTCTCAGATTCTCAGATTTGTATATTGATCACTTTCCTGGTTGAGCTACCTATTATTCCCTAGAACTAGTTACCTTGAGACTGAGATAGTAACTTAAGACAAGGATCTAGAAACATCATGATGGATTCCTACATATCCTGGGAAGGCTTGTTGCTTTTAATAATGCTGCTGTTGTCTGGGTCTTAGTGTTGGTTTTCTATCTGCACCTCTAGTAGATGAAGGAGCTGATTAAAGCATTACCCACAATCTTTATACAGTATGATGCACTTTCTGATAGCCTTATAATATCTTGTCACTGAGAACATAAGGGGGCCTATGTTAAGAAAATCCTGGAGCTCTAGTTGGTGCATTTGAGACATTATATATAAGATTTCCATGCAAAATAACTTTAATAGAGATAAAGTAACAGGAAAGTGAACAGCATTTAAACCACCATTTGGATTTCATCTTTTGAAATGGCTAGGAGTGTGGTGGTCAGCTAAGGTTACAAAATTGAAGAGGAGCAAGCTGCCCAGGTAGCCTTTTACTGTGCAAGAGCATGAATGTCAAGAGCTGAGCCAGGAATGGGTAGTATTGGAAAACACTAAATCTCCTGGAGGGATAGAGGCACTGGCATCAGCACAGGTGTCATTTGGGGTATAGTTACCTTACTTGATTAGTCATAGGGTAGGGTGCTTCCTTGGTATAAAGGATATACATGAATGCTGTATTGTTCCTATATGCTTCAGCACAGGGTTGTTAACCCATTCCCATCTATGGTCACAATCAGAATATCAAAATAGCTGTGTACACATATTTCAGGTAGTAGACTGTGAGAGGAAGCCTGATAAGGTTGAGCTAAAGGCTAGAAGCCCCGGAGACCCTGAAAGAATGGTAGTAGCTTTCCCAGCACAAGACCCCTGTCATGTAGCCAAAGGCCCCATAGATTTGTGGCTGTCAGTCACATAAGCGCAATGCCCCAAGCCCTTCCAAATGTACACGAAGCATCTCTAATATCTTAAACCAAGACAGTAGAAAAGGAGATGTGACCATAGTCATGTAGGCTCAAAACAGTTCTCCATGCTAATGACATACCTAGAAGCCCAGAGGGTGTTGGCAATAAGTTTCCCTTCCAAGATATTCCTCCCTGAAAAAAGATATTTAATCCCAGACCTACCCTGAGAAATGGGGTCTGGTTTTATGCCATCACAATAAACTATTTAGAAACATGGACCATTTCTTTTCTTAGAGATCTGCCATAGGGCTCTCTATGCTCCCAGCAACAACTGCCACCAAGCCAGCTTCCAAACTAAGAACAATAATTGTGAAACAAGGTGGATCTCTCCCTCACCCCTGGCCCTCCACAGCCCACCAACCTCTGACTCAGTACTCTGCTCTTCTGAGACTTCTAGCAATGCCTTAGCCCCAGCCTCATCACAGGCCCTGGCCCTGAACCTAAGTCTCAGACGTCAAGAAACAGCTCCAGCTTTCCCAAGTCTCAGACTGCCATCCCTCCCTCCCCCATAGGTGTCTCAGAACTTCCCTAAGGCCCAGAACCCGTCCTGGACACGTAAGGTAAGTACAGTCAAACTCCCCTCCTTCTGGTTCACCAAACAGCCATGCCCAGTAGCAGAGTGGATACAGGCCTACAATCCTACACACATTGTTCATAATTTTGCATTTTGATAAATCCACTGTATACCAGAAATGAACTCAACATTCCACCTTTCACTAAACAAAAATTTCACAGTAGTTTTTCTTTGGCTGCCTGCAGTATCAGCTCAGCCATATTGTTTAGAATATCAGGACCATGCTTTACATTATCCCTGGATTTATGGATTCTACAAAATCAGTAATACTTTTAAACCATCTCTAAGTTGAATCATATTAATATCTAGCAGTGACAGTCAAGACAAATAAGAAGTACACTTTCTTAAAATTCTGTCATTGGTCTTTACTGTGGAGACCAAAACCAGACAAAAGAGGCAGAATGACATGGGAAGGGTGTTAATGTGATCAAACTTTTCTTGGGAAGATGCAACACATATTGACTCGTTCCAGATAGGAAATAAAGTAAGCAATATGAGCACAGGGCCTCCAAGACTAAGTTCTGAGCACAAAACAGATTTACTTACCCCAGAGGAACAAAGAGCAGAAAATAAGAAACCCAGACAAGTGATGGAGGTTGAGGGACAAGAAAAAGAATGATACTATTGTCAATTTTCTGAGGAACCACCAGACTGATTTCCAGAGTGGTTGTACCAGCTTGCAATCTCACCAACAATGGAGTAGTGTTCCACTTTCTCCACATCCTCACCAGCATCTCCTGTCATCTCAGTTTTTGATCTTAACCATTCTGACTGGTGTGAGGTGGACTCTCAGGGTTGTTTTGATTTGCATTTCCCTGATGACTAAGGATGTTGAACATTTCTTCAGGTGCTTCTTGGCCATTCTATATTCCTCAGTTGAAAATTCTTTGTTTAGCTCTGTAATCAATTTATAATAGGGTTATTTGATTCTCTGGATTCTAATTTCTTCAGTTCTTATTATATATTGGATATTAGCCCTCTCTCGGATGTAGGATTGATAAAGATCTTTTCCCAATATGTTGGCTGCAATTTTGTCCTATTGACATTGTCCCTTGTGTTAGAGAAACTTGGCAGTTTTTTGAGGTCCCATTTGCTGAATGTTGATCTTAAAGCATAAGCCATTGGTGTTCTGTTCAGGAAAATTTCCCCTGTGTTCATGTATTCAAAGCTCTTCCCCACTTTCTCGTTTATAAGTTTCAGTGTATCTGGTTTTATGTGGAGATCCTTGATCCACTTGGACTTGAGCACTGTACAAGGAGATAAGAATGGATTGATTTGAATTCTTCTACATACATAGTATTACATGAGGACCCAGCTATACTACTTCTGGACATATACTCTAAAGTTTCATCAACATAAAACAAGGAAACATGCTCCACTATGTTCATAACAGCCTTAGTTATAATAGCTAGAACTTGGAAACAACCCAGATGTCCTTCAACAGAAGAATGGATACAGAAAATATTGTACATTTAAACAGTGGAGTACTACTCAGCTACTAAAAACAATGAATTCACTAAATTCTTAGGCAAATGGATGGAAATAGAAAACATCATCCTGAGTGAGGCAACCCAATCACACAAGAACACACATGGTATGCACTCAATGATAAGTGGATATTAACCCAAAAGCTGAGCTAATAATAAGAAGTCACAGACCACATGAAGCTCAAGAAAAAGAAAAATCAAAGTGTGAGTGCTTCAGTCCTTCTTAGAAAGGGGAACAAAAATATTCACAGGAGCAAATTTGGAGACAATGTATAAAGCAGAGACTGAAGGAAAGGTAACCCAGAGATTGCTCCACTAGGGGATTCATCCAGTATATAGTCACTAAACCCAGACACTATTTTGCATGCCAAGAATTGCTTGCTGAAAGGAGCCTGATATAGCTGTCTCCTGAGAGGTTTTTCCAGAGCCTGACAAATACAGAGTCAGACACTCAAACCCAACCATTGTTCTGACCACAAAGTCCCCAACGGAGGAGTTAGAGAAAGGATTGAAGGAAATGAAGGAGTTTGCAACCCCATAGGAAGAACAAACAGATCCCCCCCAGAGCTCCCAGGGACTAATCTGCCAACCAAGGATTACACATGGCAGGACCCACAGCTCCATCTGCCTATGTACCAGAGGATAGCCTTGTCAGGCATCAATGGGAGGAGAGGCCCTTGGTCCTGTAAAGTCTCGATTGACGCCCCAGTGTAGGAGAATTCAAGGGTGGGGAAGTGAGAGTGGGTAGGTGGGTGGGGGAAAACCCTCATAGAAGTAGGAAGATGGGGCATGGAATAGGGGGTTTTCTGAGGGGGGGCAGGAAAGGGGATAACATTTGAAGTGTAAATAAAGAAAATATCTGAAGAAGAAGAAAGAAGAAGAAGAAGAAGAAGAAGAAGAGGAGGAGGAGGAGGAGGAGGAGGAGGAGGAGGAGGAGGAGGAGGAGAATGAGAGGGGAGGATGAAGTGTGTTAGTCCCAGAGGACAAAGGAGACCCTCTATATAGAGAGCAGACAGATGTGGCCCATATGAAAATGACAGTTTATAATGATAAAGAAGGAAACCCCATGCCAGGATGCATGCTGAATTTTAATGAGCACATTAATTACCGTGAGCCAAAGGGACTTTTGATTTATTGACTTCAATACCCATGGTGCTGGCCACAAATGCAGCAGAGGAGGGGTTTGTTATCCATCAGGGGGAGGAGAGGCCCTTGGGCCTGAGGGTGTTAGATCTCCCAGTATAGGAGAATGCCAAGGAGGGAAGAAGAGAGTGGGTGGGTGGGTGGGTGGGAGAATACCCCCATAGTGGCAGGGGGAGGGCGGAGGGAATTGTGAGGTTCCAAAGGGGAGATCTGGAAAGGGGGAACCATTTGAAATGTAAATAAAATATGAAAAATAAAAAAAAAATAAAAATTAAAAAAAAATAATTTGATAGCTGGAACTTGGGAGTCATCCTAAGGGGAGAAAGTGGCCAAATAAGGGAATAGACCTTAGAGGTAGCTTTAAGAATATAGTTTAATGGTTTCTAGCAATGCATCAGGAATGAGAGAGAATGACAAAGCTTGCCAGAGCCATGTTTGCTATGCTGTGGCTTGCTAGAGGCCTTTCATGGAACCCACAACAAACCAAAATACGGATATCACCAAAGTCCAATTTGGTGAACCAGTGAGTTTTATTGGGGTTACTTTCAGGAATATGGGTGAAGGGTTACTTTCAGGAAAAGAAATGACTCAAATGTAGCTGCATCATCAAGGCCTATCCCAGAAAGGTTGACAGCTCATGGGTGAAAGCTAGGAAACATGGAATATACTGTACATCCTCAAGGCAACTCAACAATTTGGACAGTGTCCTTTCCATATTCTTTAGTTTGTTTAAACCTCCTTCAGGTGCCTTGGCTGATTTGTTTCTTCCTGGCCGGTGGTCTGGCCAGTCTTCTCTGCTGCTTGACTCTGCTCTTCTGAGACTGACTTTCAACAGTTACAGTTCACTCTTGGGGGGTGGGGGGGAGGAACCTAGTGAATCCAGTTAGCTCTGGGGACTTCCTAAGGTGTTTTTAGGTATTTATCTTTCTGCTTAACTAGTTTCCTGACAGGTGGAATGCTTTAACTCCCACCAAAAATTGTTACACAACGAAGGGTAAACTTCAGATTAACCTTCTCCTTTTACTAATCACACAGTTACCCACAGCCATCATGTGAGGAGTGGCCTTTCAGCCTAAATCAGTGACAGGCCTCTGAAATAGTTGGTAATTTTCTCTGCACTTAAAATGATGAAACAGCCATCAACACTAACCTAACAAATAAAAAGGCTAGAACTCAGAGGAGAATTCAGTGGGTTGATGTAATGTTTTACAATCCTTGCCAGTCATCAATATCAGGCCAAATTACTTGCATGTAGTTTCTTTTTTTTCCATTATCTGAGAGCTTGATGGAGACCCATTTTATCTTATACTCCAGAAGAGCACATAGGAACTTGAGCTGGAGTTGGTTTATTCATTTCAGCTTTCACTGTGTTTTGTATTTTAATTACCCCATGCCTTATTAAATGTACCTTTGTAAAAGACAAGCAATACCTTTATGATTTGCTATCAGCTTCCAGTATTTCCTTCCCTTTAGTTTGCCTTCTTGGAGAGACAGGCCTTTAGATGGCATTTAGAAAATGTTGCTGTTCAAAAGACTTGCACAGGCAGTCAAGGAATCAATAAGTATCTATTTTAAACTACAGAATATACATTCAGACAGCTGTATTTTCACAAGTATGTCCATTAGGACTTTTTCTGTCTTGCTGTCCTTGTACTTCTCCCTGTCCCTCTCTGTCACTGTATCTTCTATCTCTATCCCGTTTCTCTTTCTGTCTTTCTATGTCTCTCTCTTTCTCTTTCTGTCTCTCGGTCTCTCTGTGTTAGTGTGTGTGTGTGTGTGTGTGTGTGTGTGTGTGTGTGTGTGTCACAAAATCCTTTCTCTTCATGTTCATTTTGACCATTAAAGTGGATTCAGGTAGCTCTTCCTGCACATGATCAAGAAGACTATCCATAGATTAATGAAACTGAGATGGGCAATTATGACATAGTTAACACATACCTCTCTTTAATAGCTGACAGCCTGTCATTATGATATAGACAACAATTTACACAAGGTCAACTGAAACAGTTGCGCAATATAAGCACACACACTAAAACTGAATTATATACTTTAAAAAGGTTCAAATGTTGAATTTTGTTTGTGGATATTTGATCATGATGTTTTTAAATTGTAGATTTGGATCCCCTTTGCAGAAAAATAATAATTCTACAATAATCAACCATATATATGAAGGATCTGAGTCATAATGCAAGTGAACCAAACAGGTCTTGTGGGTTTGTACTTGTGTTTGCTTATGAAGCATATATGTGTATGTGGTATATGAACACCTTTGTTCATGTTTCATGGGTGAGTGTGCCTGTGTGCATACAGAACACAGATGACATACTCATGTGTTCTTATGTCTTCTATCATTATCTGCCTTGGTCCTTTGAAGCAGGCCCTCATGCTAAACTATAAACTTTTGGATTTGGGGTAAGCTGCTAGCTAGCAAGTCACAGCAACATTACTGTATCTTCTCAATTTAGTGGTGGGATTTTGGCTATGTAGGGGACCACACCAAGCTCATCATGTGGGTTCTGGGATCCAAAGTATGTTCTTCATGCTTGTGAAAAACTATTTATTTTAGTAAGATTAATCTATAGTTTTGAATTTGAAGCATAATTATATCATGTTCTAGTCCCTTTCCTTTCTCTAACGTATCACATGTACTTCGCCAATTGTCTTTCTCAAATTTATAACCTCCTTTTCTTTATAAGTTGTTCATATATATTCATATGTTTATTATATATACCTTATACATATATTTGTTTATATGCACATGGATTTGCATAAAAGTTGCTGCATCTGTATAATGTTGCCTATATGTATCTGACTTCAAGGATGATCATTTGATAGTGGATAACCAACTGAGGGGTACTTCTCAGCAGAAGACTTTTTCTCCTGCTCTCAGAATTTCTAAGTCACCTCTAGTTCCTTGTCTGGGGTGGAAGCCTCATGCTCCTGAACTTCCTCCTTCCATATTACCATGTTTATTGGTGTTGTCCTTGTTTGGATCTTATTTAGGCAGCCATATGGGTGAAAATTCCCTGTTGTAACTTTCCTGAGATTCGTAGGAATCACAATCTCCCAGGAAATAGTATGTTCTTCTGATTCTTACAATGTTTTCTCCATCTCTTCCATACTTATCCCTGAGGCTTAGCTGTTGGGGTCGTGTTGTAGATGTATGTAACAGGTGGCACTGGGCATTGTCCAGTGCTTGTTCTCCACATTTTCATCAGTTGTGGTTTCTGTAATGGTTTCTCTCTTCCAAGGAAATTTTTCCTTGATGAGAGGTGAGTAGTTCTAGTTCCCTTATCTGTGCATACAGCAGTCAATATTTAGTATGAAGTTAGAGATTACACTGGTTTTATACAGCAGTGGTTTTATCTTCTCCTCCAAGATCCCTAAAAGTAGGTAGTGAGAAAGTCACTGTTAACCACTGACCCATCTCTTCAGACCATGTGTTATTTTTTTAATAAACATCAATCACAAATGAACAGAAAAATTAACTACATATATAGCTAGACTGTGATGGTTACTTCCTGTAAAACCTAATGATTGCATAGATCATGGGAACTGCAAAAACAAGCATGGGTCTTAGAATAGAACAATCTTGGAACTGAACTTCAGGCTAATTCCTAACTATTGGGTGACTGGATGATTCAAGGATTTGTTTCCTTATGTGTTCCCTTCCTGCACTAATTTTTGTTTGATTGTTTATTTGTTTGGTTTTTAATTTTTAAAATGGTGGTCATAATGTGCTTAGATAATAACTATCCTCAAATAATGCTGACAAATATTCAGTAGAAAACCTTTCCTTCTAGGAGGGGATTGTCAGTTATCTTATATTTCACAGTGAGTAGTGAGCATAGAAATGTGGAAAACTGGATCGTCATGATTTTATTAACATTTAAATCTTCAGGGGTCTTACCTTGAACCTTTCTTTATTCATAAAATTTAGCTAGGCATTATGGCAGGGCGAGGAACAACTTAAACAATAGTATATTTTACTTATGAAAAACTGTAAGGCATGGGGCAAGACTGTCATCCCATTCAAATAATGTCATGGAAACTAGGGACTTTGTTTTGCTTTGTCTTGTTTTATTTTGTTGTTATTATTGACATTCCCAAAAGCCTGAGTGCATACTTCTCTTTGAATGTCTTGCTAATTTAGGGCTCATTGAATTTCTTTCTCTTTTCAGACATTTGTAGGAAACATGAATGCTGACAGAAGCTGCTGAACTCTGTGAGAGCCTGCTTTGTTCACTTTGTGCCCAGGGAGTGGAATCCAAGTGGAAAGACTGGCATGAGAGTAGAGGTCTATGGATGTTTCTACAGTAAGTGCCCACATAGACCAAGTCATGCAGCATAAGATGTCCTCAGAACATCACATTCATCATATTGAGAATTAAAATATGTACGTGTGTGTGTGTGTGTGTGTGTGTGTGTGTGTGTGTGTGTGTGTTCACATGTATGGGTGCATAAAGGGGCTAGACAGAAACCTCCAATGTTTCTGAAGAACACAGTGGGTCCATCATTTAACCCAAGATTTCACTAAGTGTGGGACTTCCAGCTGTGCCTATGCTGACTGAGCAATGGACCCACAAAAAGCTTGTCGTATTTATTTCCTCACTGCTGGGATCACTAGTATGTACTATTATGTACAACTTGACTTGTGTTCCGGGAATGGAATTCAGGTCTTCATGCTTACAAGGTAAGCACTTTAGAAGCATAGCTATTTTCTCACCCTGTAGTCATCTCATATATATATGTGTGTGTGTGTGTGTGTGTGTGTGTGTGTGTGTGTGTGTGTAGAAATGTGTACCTCAGCTGATAAGTAGAAATGTTATTACCCTTTATAGGACTCTCTATAGCGATAAGGTCATAATGCAATAAAACATCAACAAAAAGTTCAAAGCTAAGAGCCCTTGGGGCTTGCATAACCATTTGCCACCTGCAATCAGAAATAGCTATGCTCAGCTTTTCCTCAGAACTGATGTGAGATATCATAAAACTCTTTCTTGACTCAAGAACCATAAAATAAGTATGTTTTATTTCTTCACATTCTTGATAAAGAGGAAATTTCTACCCAGGATAATTCATGAAATTCTGTTCTTCTACAGTCAAGGTATCCATGTGTTATCTTGGAAGTTGCAGAGAGTGAATTTGAAGAAACGATCTATCTTGACAAAAAAGAAGGTTTATAAACATGGGTAAAATTGAAGCAATTTCTAAAACAAAGTTTCTGAATAGGAAGCTATGTTTTCAAACCTTTAATATTGTTCATCATGTTGGGTGACCTCCAACCATAAAATTATTTAAATTCCTACGTCATAACTGTAATTCTATTATCATTCTGCATCATAAAGTAAATATCTGATATGTATGCTATCTGATATGTGACCTCTGTGAAAGGATCATGGATCATTTTTGTGGAGGAGGTTTGACCCCCTCCACAAAAAGGGTCGGGACCCAGAAGTTAAGAACCACTATTCTCGAAGGACGTCCATCAAGAAGGCAGCTATTTTAAGTCTCTCTTGTAGGCATAATCTTGAAGATGCAAATTGTGTCATTGTGAATTGATTTTTTTTGTTTGTTTGTTTTGTTTTTTTGAGACAGGGTTTCTCTGTGTAGCCCTGGATGCTGTGGAACTCACTCTGTAGACCAGGCTGGCCTCGAACTCAGAAATCCACCTGTCTCTGCCTCCCAAGTGCTGGGATTAAAGGCGTGTGCCACCACTGTCAGGCTTGATTTTCTTATTTTAAGAAGTGACATTCATATGTTGATTTTATAATACCATACAATGTCACCTAAGGAGTTAACACAGTCAACACACATTGTAAAAACATAGTTATCTTTGCTCTGTTACCTATTACTGAGATAAAAGACTTTGAAAAGCATTTTAAAGGAAAACGATTTAATTATTTCAGCTCTATCTCAGGATACAATCCACTATTGCTGGGAAATCCAGGTGGCAGAAAGTTGAGGCTAGTAATATCACAATCACAGTTAAGAGCAGAGAGCGATGAATGCACACCCACATGCTAGTACTCAACTTATTTCATGATACCTGTCTATTCAGGATTCCATGGTCAGGCAGTGGTGCCACTCAGAGTGGGTACGTCTTCTCACTATTCAGCACCATTCTCTCATAGATATGCTTACAAGCCGCTCTAATCTAGACAATCACTTACTGAGGTTCACTTCACAGATGATACCTTGCTTTCACATTGGCAATTAAAATTATCACAACAGTTCCGTGAATTACTGTTTTGGACCATAGATGATCCTCACCTGTGCCTAGTACTGTTCATCAAACCCAGAGAAAGCTAGCACTTGCCTCAGAAGCATTTGATGTGCTCAATAAAAATGTATTTGTTTCCTAGATGTCACTGAATTAAGATTTCTGGGAATGAAAACAGAAATTTATTGAGTGTTGATGGCTTCTCAGGTGAACTATTGCCTAAGGTGGATCTGTCAGAGCAATAAAGTCTGCAGGGAGGGGGTTTGTTGGTGGAAGGACTGTTTTTTTTCTGCACAAGCACTCTTAGAAAGTATGACACCCCCTCGACATGTAGCTGGTGCCTGCGCTGCCCGCCTCACCTCGCTTCAACTGTCCCAGCAGAGGCACGGGGACCAGCACCAGCAGTAGGGACCATGTTCCGAGGCAAGCTCACGGTCCTGCGATACCACAACCCCTCAGGCTTCAACTGCAAAGATGAAACAAAATTTAAGCACTTTGTTTGGCTTGAAGACCAGAAAATCAGGCACTACAAGATTGAACACAGAGGTAACTTGAGAAACATCCACAGCAGTGACTGGCCCAAGTTTTTTGAAAAGTATCTCAGAGATGTTACTGTCCTTTCAAGGTTCAGGATAGGCAAGAAGCAATTGACTAGCTTCTTTGTTTAGCTGTTAGACTTGAATATGGAGATAAAGCTGAAAAATACAAGGGCTTATTTGATAACAGGAAAAATACTGACAACGCAGCTAAAAATTCAGACCCACTGATCAACTTGGATGTAAATAATCCTTATTTTAAGGTGTGTGTCATGGCTCTGGTTAAGCTCCCTTAGATTCAGCATCATGATGACTACTTGGTAATGCTTAAGGCAATTCACATTTTGGTTTAGGACCGTCTAACACAGGATGCAGTTGCTAAAGCAAATCAAACAAAAGAGGGCTTACCTGTTGCTTTAGATAAACAGTCTTGGCTTTGACACAGGCAGTGCAGTTCTTAATGAAACTGCTTAGATCCTGTGGTTGCTGCACGTAGATGAGCTCAGAGAGCTACAGACAAAAGTTAATGAAGCCCTAGTAGCAGTTCAGGCCGTCTTTGCTGTTCAAAGACAGACCACAGACTGGGGAAAGTTGGAAAAAGAGCACATGAGGGTGTCAGCTTCTCACCTGCTTAGTGATGGTAACCATTACACCCACCGGCATGCGCTTGGAAATTACTCACACTTTCAAGGGAGGAATCCCAGGATATTGACCATGTTCTAGAGATTGACCATCACTGCTTTTTTCTTTAATAAAGTTGGAGAAGTAAAAAAAAAAAAAAAGAAAGAAAGAAAGAAAGAAAAAAGAAAAAGAAAGAAAAAAAGTGTGATATATGAGGGAAGCATCAAAAGCCTATCATAGAAGGGACTTTGCCACCTGCAAGACTGGGTCTTTAATTCCTCCTGTACATCATCCTTCAATGAGGACCATTTGTCACTGCTGGGAGGCTTCTGTGGTTCTTGTTGTCCACACTTGCTTACTTATTTGTTAAGAAACTTTCACAATGGAAGAACACTGAGAATGGCTATTTATGTTATTTATAAAGCCATCCCTTTAAATTTAATAATTTAAACAATATTTGAGAGAGAGAGAGTGAGGGAGAGAGAGAGAGAGAGAGAGAGAAAGTTTCTGAGAGCAACTTTAGAGGAGTCTGTTCTTTCATTTAAACACATGGTTCATGAGGATAGAGCTCAGGTCATAAAGCTTGTCAGCACACGTGTTTACCCACTGAGGAGTCATTTGCTGGCCTGGGTCTGGAGGTTTTGATTAGTCTTTCAAATGTGTCCATATTTTTATCTATCTCCAGAATGATATTTCTCATTACTTTTTATACTTTTGTTTACTCACCCTATGCCAAGCTTGAAGGGTCATGGTTTCAGTTGGATCACAGGTGTTATTTTATATGTGTACATGTATGTGTGTGTGATGTTGTACTTGTCTGTGCACGACTGCCAATACATATATGGGCATGTGTGTAGAGGCCAGAAGTTAACTGCAGCTTTTTTACCATAGGTACTACACAACTGGCTTTTGTGAAACAAGGCTTGTTGTTGGCCAGTGTCTTGGTAACTGGGCCAGGTTGCCTGGCTAGTGAACCCAGGGATCTGCTTGTCTCTCCTTCCCCAGGACTGGGCTCATAGCACTTATCACCACCCTTACCATTTTCACACAGTGTCTGGGGATCAAATACTTCATCCAGAGAGATATCTCCCCAGCCTACCAGCCAACATGTTGAAAGGTATCTTTGAGCAATATTTTAGCTTTATCTAATGATGAACTCCTTTCATAATCTATACCAACAAATCTCCTTCTCAATATAAAACATGTGCATTATTTTTCCAAAGAAGACATATACACACAGATCTGCTAAGGCCTAGGTGTGGTTCAATTCAAGACACACCTGCCTTTAAGGGATACTAGGCCTGCCTTCTCTGCTGCAGGCACTACTACATCATTTGAGTTATGTAAAGAGAAAAATTCTTCAGTAAGACTGGCTAGCAATAGAGGTTAGCACCTTGGAGGCTCCTTATGAAGCCTCCTTCATAAACCTGCCCCATGAACCTGCTCAAAGGCAGACTTCATAAAAGCCAGTTCTCCCAGGGATGTCAAGTTGACAACCAAGATTAGCCATCAAAGGCACATCTAAGATCTCTGCATCCACGTTGCCCCTGGACTGTTCCTATTAACAGAAAATCCTGCCCTTTAAGTCACCAACAACCCTAACCAAAGACCCTGTGGCATATTTGGGATTTCCCTCCCCTGTTAATCTTCTCTATTCTACACAATGTTTTTTTTCTAAATTCTGTCTTCAGTTACTGTCTCTGCCTGCCTCTCTTTGCATACATACTCACCAGTCTTTATACATCGGAGGGTTATCTGGATGGCTCAATTTGGCAGTCATTTTTTTTATAAGTTACTGTAGATCTTTAGAACTTCAAAAAGGGCCAATAAGATTGCTTAGTGGATAAAGGCTCCTGCCATGAAGCCTGAAAAACCCATGTTCGACACCCTTGGACTGATGTGGTGGATGGAGAATCCAACTTCCCAAAGTTGTCCCCTGGTACACATGTACTTCCCCAAGCAGTAAATAAATAAATGTTTCATAATTAGGCTAGATTTTATGTTCATTAATCCAGATGCTTGGGGATCCACCTATTTCTGCTTCCCATGTACTAGGATTACAGGAATGTACAGTTATGCTGTTTTTTGTACAGAGAATCTTAGAACTGAACTCAGGTCCACACACTTGAAAGATCTTCACAGCCTCCTTGAAACTTTCTAAAGTCATATATGGATATATTTAACACATGGCCTGTGCTTAAAACCAAAGATGACAGCCTGGCTTTACCACTAACTCCTCCTGTAACCTTGAGTAATCTAAAGTTTTCTGAAAACATGGAAGTAATAATTGTGCTTGCTTTATGTCTACAATTGAGTAGTGTTTGGCACGTGATTATCCCTCGAATATTTAGATCACACATGCCCCATTCTTTCTTCCTTTCTATTCAGTTACACATTTTGCCGGTACTTTAGATGAAGGTGGTTGGGTTTTTACCTTCCACCAAGCCATCTGGAGACTTTAAGCTTCATTAAATTATCTCTGGGGGTTCTATTTGAATTTCTTTACACGTGGAAAGCTAATTAATTTTTAAAACATTATAAATTCTGATAAAGCATAATAAACTGCCTGGATCCCCAGATTTGTTAAGAATTACAAGCCTCTTTTTATACCACATGTTCCACCCTCTACACAAGACCTTGCTCCTGCTTGGATAATTACTGCCAAGTGCTATCATCCAAAATTCTTCACTTTCTGAGCCAAAATCATATTTCTTTCTTCAAATAAATTCTTCATCATCTCTGCTTCAGCTACCTTCTTTGCTATTGTTTATATCATCCAGAGTCATTTGTCACAATAGCAGAAGTCATAAGGTTTTAAATTTCATCTTTTGAGTGATAAAGTCAATATAGTCTCATCTTAGGAATGCTGTAATACACACAGCCAGGTCAGCTTTAAAGGTGTGGAGGACAGAATGATAGAGGTCAGATATCAGACTTGGAATCCCCAGATCCCACTTTGTAAATCTGGCACTTAGTAGCCAGAGCTAGACAGTCTCAGCAGATCATTGTAATTGATTCATATAGGAGATGAGAAAAAAGGAGTCCAGAAGTGTCCCATCATTAAATCAGTGTATGGATTTTACTCTTAGAGAAGACTGAAAGAATTGTGGAGCTAAAAATGCATATCTATAGGTAAAAGAAGTATAGTTCACAAAACCCCTAAAGACTTCTGTCTTAACCCTTGACCTCTTTATGATGTTTCTAATTGACTGAGAATCTAAATGCTCCTCAATCATTGATACATGTTAGTCCAGTGTTCTTTGCTGTTGTCTTTCAGCTATGGAGATGCTATAGAGGTGCAGGAGACAACCCTTGCCTGGTAGGAATATAGTCGGTCCGAAGCTGCAGGATGATGTCAAAGGAATGCCTATGACTTTGGAGAGATCACAGTGTTGCCCTGCAACCTGAGTTTCATCCTCAGTTCCCATGTTTAGAAAAATGGTTAGCAGGTTCATATATACTTGTAATTCCATGGTGGAGGAAGTAGAGCCATACAGACCCCTGGGGACTATGAGCCAGCCAATCTACTAGCCTGTTTGCTGAATTCCAGTCTAGCAAGAGATCTTGTCTAAAATCCCAATGTGGATAGAATCTGAAGAGCAATATCCAAGATTGTATCCACTGACCTCCATATATACTATGCACACCAACATTCACACACACTAACACATATACAGAGACTTAAATAAGTATTCATATACATATAAAAAAGTAAAAACAAAGACTCTTTATAACTGTGGAGATTGAAGGAACCAAGTCCATGTAGGTAAAGCTAGGGAAGAGGAGGAATGTCTACAGTATCCATTTTATCTTGATCAATGTGTATCTCATGGATAGGCTGATTGCAGGTCTCTGAAGCTCTGTGTGACTCTTGCTAACAGTGGGATTTAAAAGGTAACCTGTCCTCATAATTGGACCAATCACTCTGCAGCCAGTTTCTACACAGAGGCCAATGTCTTGTCTGACAGCTTGTTTTACCTGTGGAAGTGGTCACTTCAGTGATTTATATATTGACCCACTGGCTTCAACACTAAGCACACAGTCAGAGTCATGGAGAAGATCACAGAATGTATCCAAAACATGAAATCATAGATATGTGTGTATGTGTGTGTGTGTGTGTGTGTGCATTTGAAGCCCAGGGGTAAAGATTTTATTTATATTGAAACAGAGTTTCTCACTAACCCTGGAATTCACTAAATTTACTACATTGTTGGACAGCAAGTTACCAGTTTCTTCTGCCTTCACCTCTACAGCTCTGAAATTCCAGGCTTCATAGTGTAACTTTGCTTTTTGCTTTCTGTGGCTTTGTGTGTGTGTGTGTGTGTGTGTGTGTGTGTGTGTGTGTGTGTTAGGTGAACATGGAGAAGAACATCAAGTATCCTGTTCCATCACTGTCTTGTTCCCTGTCTTGTTCACCAGAGAAACTGTCTCTTACTGAGCATGGCAATGGGGGGGGGGGTGTCTTCCAATAATCTTTCATGATCCTCCAATCTCTCACATCCACTAGGCTGTAATGACAAACGTGTAAATGGTTTCACTCACATTTTGTTACCATTCCTTCTAGGCTCTTCCCCACAATTACCTGGCAACATCCAGCTATGCCTGGCTCACTGTAAAGAGGGCTGTCAGCCCCTCATCTCTTTCTTATTTTCTTACTCTTTCTATCTTACCCTTCTCACCTCATTCCCTCCCCCATCTCTCCACGTGTTCCTGGCCAGGCTCTCCTTTCTCTCCCTTTCTCTCTCTCTCTTTCTCCCTCTGACTTTCTCTATCTCTACTCCCACAACTCTGCTCCCCATTCCCTAAATAAACTCTATTTCATACTCTATCTGTCATCCTATAGCTGATACTTCAGGGAGAAGGGATGCCTCAGCATGGGTTGGCAGAGGCACCTCCTTCCACCTCATCATACCACACCTCTACCAAACATATCCTGGTTCTTTGTTTTTTTTTTTTTTTTAATAAAACACAACAATTTTATTATTTCTTTTACTATAAGTTCTGGAGTTTCAAAACCATTTGCTTGTGAAGCAAATATTCTTATTCACTAAGTCATTGTGAGCCCTGCACCTGGGAATGGGAGAGCAGATCTCAGGTTCTCATAGTTTCACAGCAAGCACTGTACTGTAGCCAAGGCCCTTGACAATGTTTCTATAAAAACAAAACAAAACAAACAAACACTAACCAAAGAAACACAAAACAACAATAATTTGATGTTGTATTACTACTGCAAAGGGGAAACTAGCATTTTTCTGCTCCAATCTCAAGACTTCTGCTTAAATACCAAGAGAGCGGCCTTCCTAATGTATCTGGATATTTTATTTGAGAAGACCACTGAGAATGGAGTAAACCAGAGACAAATATAAAATCTGTATGATGCTGTTTTTACAAGGGCTGCTTTCTTACTCTCAGCCTTTGCCACAGTCACCCCTTTCCTTCTCTAACTTGGAAAAAAATTGAAATTTTGCCCCCTCCCAAAGAAACCTTTGTCATGCCTAAACAAGTGTCTACTTCTCATGACTACCCAAATATTGTTCTTTTCATTTAGTTTTGTCCCCAAGTTTGTTCCACATGTCCTAC
>JADRCH010000225.1:3099510-3236489 GCA_019843965.1 Rhynchomys soricoides | reverse complement strand
TCCCTGCCCTTGAAACTGTATGAGGGCTGATGTAGCTCAGTGGAAGAACACTTGCCTCAAATGCTGAGGTTCTGGATTCCATCTCCAATATCTCTCTCTCCTCTCCCCCTCTCTCCTCTCTTCTCTCTTCTCTCTCTCTCTCTCTCTCTCTCTCTCTCTCTCTCTCTGAAGGATTGAATTGAAAACTTTCTTTTTTCTGAATATTAACTTTTATTTGCCCAATACTTGTACATGCATCATGTGTTCACATCAAAAGCCAACCCCTTTGTGAATTAGTGGGAAAGTTTACATAGTTACATGAAAGTGAAATTTGAAACCTGAATCCTGTCTGACATGGTGGCTGCACACCTTTGTCCCAACACTTGGAAGACAGAGGCAAGCAGGACCTCTCTGAGCTACAGGACATCCAGGGCTACACAGTGAGACCCATTCTTTAAAAATACACAGAGAGAGAGAGAAAGAGAGAGAGAGAGAGACCCAATCTTATTGAGATTTTAACATTAATAGGTAAGGTAAGAAAATGTATAAATTCTGTCCAAGTAGAATTATGTATATAACACAAAACTTTTAAAGAAACCATGAACTTTATCATTAAAATGGATAAATCTTATATCTTATGTCGATAATCTATCTATATACTCATTCAGTTTAATTATGAGCCATGCTTGGTGGTATATGTCTTCAATTTCAGCACTCCGGAGGCATAGACAGTAGGATCTCTGTGAACTTGAGGTTAGTCTGGTCTATATAGTAGTTCCAGGCCATCCAGGGCTACATAATGAGGCCCTGCCAGGAAAAAAATAGAATCAATATAATGATGAAATGAATGCACATATCATAAGGTATAAAGACAACATGGATATTATTACATAACCTTCACACCAAAGTTATTTCTAAAAGTTGTAAAGATGTGTGCAAAACAAAGCATCATAAAAATGAAATTATAATGATTTGTATTTATCTAGAGTGTGTATACAAACCCAAATTTAAAGTAAGTTGGGCTAAAATTAATACAGAAATATCATTTACAACTCAGATATCAGAAGATTGCTTTTGAAGTACGAATGCGAGAAAAGGCTTAGAAAATCTAAAATCACAATAAACAGAGAGTACTAGTTTATCAATCATCTATAATCAAATATTTCAGGGGAGCACACGAGTAGAACTAAGTGCTCTGGAAGCTGAGGCAGGAAAGTTGCTTGAATACAAGCCTTCAAGATCAGCCTGGGCGACGCCATTTTTGTAAGACCTTTCTCAAAAGGACAAAAGGTGAAAGGGGAGGAAAAAGGGGTGAAGGAAGAAAGAAACAAAGGAAGGAAGGAAAGGGGGGAGGAGATGGGGAGGGAAAAAGAGGGGGCTAGAGAAAGGAAGAGAAACGGGTAGAGGGAAGGAGGGCGGTGGAATGTCTCAGTGTAGTAACGATTTAGGACTCTGAGCGCCGCTGTTCACCAACTGTAAGAAAAACTCTCCGCTCCGTCCGGATTTTCCTGTCAGCACCTACACAAAGCCCTGCACATCTTACAAACTGGCTCCCGGACTATAGCAAAATTCAACCTTCAAACTTGGAACGCTCTGGCTTTCTCCTGAAGAAAAACTATCATCTGTCAGTTGGAAGAAGAAAAGAAGAGCCTAAGGAGTTAGCGAGCAGAAAGAGCTAAGAAAATTCCGTAGCAAAAGCAACAATGGCTGCCCCAGCCAAACGCCCGCACTGCAGAAGACTGGTCCTCCTGTGTGCTCTGCTGGGGATGCTGTGGGAAGCCAGGGCCAGGCAGATCCACTATTCCGTGCCAGAAGAGACAGAAAAGGGCTATTTAGTGGGAAATATCTCTAAGGACCTGGGACTGGAGCCCCATGAGCTGGTGGAGCGCGGAGTCCGCATCATCTCCAAAGGTAAGACCCAGCTTTTCTCTCTGAGCCCGCAGAGCGGTTGCTTGGTCACCGCCGGCAGGATAGACCGGGAGGAGTTGTGCACTCAGAGTGCGCCCTGTCTCCTAAGCTTTAAAGTCCTAGTAGAAGACAGAGTGAAACTTTATGGGGTGGAAGTAGAAGTGATTGATACCAATGACAATGCACCAAAATTTGAGGCCAAAAATTTGGTTGTAAAAATCAGTGAAATCGCTGCCCCTGGGGCACGGTATCCACTCCCAGAAGCGGTTGACCCAGATGTGGGCATAAATTCCCTCCAGAGTTACCAGCTCAGCCCCAACCGGCACTTCTCTCTCCACCTACAAACCGGAGACGACGGAACTATAAACCCAGAGCTGGTGCTGGAACTCACCCTGGACCGAGAGGAAGAGCCCACTCACCACCTGGTCCTCACTGCTTACGATGGCGGTGACCCGCGCCGCTCCAGCACAGCGATCATCCAGGTCACAGTGTTGGATACCAACGACAATACCCCTGTTTTTGACCAACCAGTTTACCGCGTGAGAGTCCTTGAGAACGTGGCTCCGGGCACCCTGCTGCTCTCAGTGAGAGCTAGCGACCCGGATGACGGTGCCAATGGGAAGGTGACATACAAATTCCGGAAAATTAATGAAAAACAGTCGCTGTTATTCCATCTTCATGAACTCACGGGGGAAATGACAGTAGCAAAGAATCTGGATTATGAAGAATGTTCATTGTATGAAATGGAAATACAGGCTGAAGATGGTGGGGGACTGACAGGGCGGACCAAAGTGATAGTTATGGTAGAAGATGTAAATGACAATCGGCCAGAAGTGACCATTACATCTCTGTTTAGCCCAGTAAGGGAAGATGCACCCCCAGGGACAGTAATCGTCCTTTTCAATGCTCATGACCAAGATTCTGGGAAGAATGGTCAAGTTGTCTGTTCCATCCAGGAGAACCCATCTTTTAAATTAGAGAACTCAGTAGACGATTACTATAGGTTGTTAACAGCCCAGATTCTTGATCGAGAAAAGGCTTCTGAGTATAACATCACAGTGACAGCGACAGACAGGGGAACCCCATCCATGTCCGCAGAAGTTCATATCACTCTCTATGTGGCTGACATCAATGACAATCCTCCTGCCTTCTCTCAAACCTCCTACTCAGTCTATCTCCCCGAAAACAACCCTAGAGGCACCTCCATCTTCTCAGTTAGTGCCCATGACCCTGATGATAATGAAAATGCTAAGGTTACTTACTCTTTGGTGGAAAACACCATCCAGGGGGCACCACTCTCCTCCTTTGTCTCCATTAATTCTGACACTGGTGTGCTCTATGCTCTGCAATCCTTTGACTATGAGCAGTTTCAAAATCTGCAAATGCAGGTGAAGGCAAGTGACAATGGGCATCCGCCACTCAGCAGCAATGTGTCCCTGTCTGTGTTTCTATTGGATCAGAATGACAATGCTCCCAAGATCCTGTATCCATCCCTCCCGACTGATGGCTCCACTGGTGTGGAGCTGGCTCCCCGCTCAGCAGAGGCTGGGTATCTGGTGACGAAGGTGGTGGCAGTGGACAAAGACTCTGGACAGAATGCTTGGTTGTCTTACCGTCTGCTCAAGGCTAGTGAGCCAGGACTTTTCACAGTGGGGCTACGCTCAGGAGAAGTACGCACAGCTCGGACCCTGCTAGAGAGAGATGCACTCAAGCAAAGCCTGGTGGTAGCTGTGCAGGACCATGGCCAGCCCCCTCTTTCGGCGACCATCACTCTCACAGTGGCTGTGGCAGACAGCATCCCTGACATCCTGGCTGACTTGGGCAGTATCAACACTCCTGCAGACCCTGATTCTGACATTACTCTCTATCTGGTGGTAGCAGTTGCTGTGGTCTCCTGTGTCTTCTTACTCTTTGTACTGGTGCTGCTGGCACTTAGGCTACGGCACTGGCATGCTTCACACCTGCTGCAGGATGCAATGGGTGGATCCACTGGAGTACCAACATCACATATTGTGGGTGTACACGGAGTTCAGACTTTCCTACAAACCTATTCTCAAGAGTTTTCCCTCACACCTGACTCTGGGCAGAGTCACCTAATCTTCCCCCAGCCTAACTACGCAGACACACTCATCAGCCAGGAGAGCTGTGGGAAAAGCGAACCTCTGTGCAGTTCAGTTGAGCCCAAGTTTCCTATTGATGACACTCCTTTGGTTCCTGTGAGTTCTTTGTTTTTTTTTTCTTTATTAAGCATGATAATTTTATCTTAGTCTCGCATAAGTTGATATTTACATATTTGTAACCCCTGAAGTTTTCACTGAGTCTAAGTTTCACCCACAACATCTAGAAGGTTTATTGGTCGTACATCTCTGAGATGACTTTTACTTTCTTCCGAAACTCCTGCGGATGGGGGCAGTTCTCATTGTCTTGCATGGAGAGGTCTGCTCTGATAGAGTGCCTTGGTTGGGTACAGTGGTCCTCTACAAGCTCTTCAGCTGCAGTTCTTTTCCTGACATGAATTGATCGTGGTTCCCAATGCCCCTCGATGTAGCTCCTGCTCCTAAAACAGATTCTAAGGTGATGCTTTTGTAGGGGTGAACCAAAAAGTTCCCCTTTCTTAGGGAAACAACTGAAAACACACAGTCTCTGCCTCCACGTTTGTTTCTATGACAGGAAAATATCTCAATGAACTATTGCTTTCCCAGACCCTAAGTCTGTAGAAACTATTTGTGTTTAAAGATCTTCTTTGAGGAGGAGTCAAGCTTCAGCCACCACTTCCAAACCCCAGCAAAGCTTTCTTTGATTCTTTTAACAGTGAAACTTGTAGCATCCATTATGATAATAGCATTAAAGGCTGGGGTTTCCTAATGCTAGAGTATCAAGTTATGAAAAAATAGTTTGACACTCTTCTTTCAAGTGTAGGCTTGCTCAAGAGAAATTGCTAATATGGGAAATCAAAATTTTGGCTCTAACTCAGTTCTCCAATCTCTGGGAGTAGAAATGAACCTGAACATGGGATGTAAGTTAGAAATTAATTTCTGGACACATGGGAAGAGATTCTAAAAGGATTTCCCTGGATTTTAGCTATTAGGAAAAATAATTTATTACTTAGATTTTAATGTCAATGTTCAAGTAACAGATGGCATGTAGGAGAACACTTGAAAATACACCTTGGAGATGGGAGTATTGCTCAGTGATAGAGTCATGTGTGAGACGCCTGGTTCAACCTGTGTCTGAAACAAGAAAAGGGAAGAGATGAAACTTGCAAATTTCTATTTACAGCCTGCTGTGGTGGTGCACGCCTTTAATCCTAGCACTCAGGAGGCAGAAGCAGGCGATCTCTGATATCAAGACCAGCCTATTCTACAAAGCGAGTCCAGGACAGCCAGGGCTATGTAGAGAGATCCTGTCTAAAAATATTTTCCTATTGTAAACTTATGTTGCATAGATACATTGATGATTGCTGGTGCTTCTGTGGATGTAGAGAATTGTGTACTTAATATGGAGTTTAAATGTCTAGATTTGCTATTAGGGTATATTCTAGATATATAATATGATACATAGACATTTTAATCTCTTCAAGCATTCTTTCAGTACTACAGGAGTAGCTCATGGGCAGAAGAGTTGCACAGCTCCTGGTTCAATCAGCAGCCCCTTAGAAAAGAAGCAAAAGAAATTATTCTTTCTTACTTAAGCTGATAAGAGAAAATAAGAATTCTTCGGGGATCTTATTTTTTTAATAATGACATGTGAATTTGTAAAATTTCTCTTCTGAGGAGTCATATCTATGTTCAAATCTTGAGTTTAAAAGTATGTTAATTTGGGGAAAGAATAATAACACATACTCACGATGTATGTATCTATGATGTGGTAAGTAGGTAAGAGTCATCACAACACATTTCTTCTTTTTTCAATGATTATTAACATGTTAGTTGTGACATCTCCACATGTGTGTAATGTGTTTCAATCACACCCACTCTCACATTGCCACCTCCCACCTCCACCATCCCCACTATTCCCAAGTAGACCTGCTCCTACTTGCATGTCTTTCTTGTGTTTCCTATCAGGGTTGTTTACAGAAGCACAGTGAAGATATTTTGGTTTGGTTTGGTTTGGTTGGCTTTTTGATTCAGGGTCTCATTGTGTCTCCCAGGCTAGTCTCATGCTTGCAGACAAATGATTTCACACCCAACTGTTCTTTAGTTTAAAAACACAACATAGATAAGTACATTGAGGACCGAGAAGAGTGTGGGAAATGATCATTTCCACCGCTCTTAAACTATGTGTGTAGATAACAGATTCTAGATTATAAATAGGCTGAAAAATGAAATTACTGGTATTTTTGTGTTTTTTTAAAAAGTGTTAAATTATGCTATATGTTTTAGATTTTCTCCTGAATAGCCAGAAAGTGCAATATACACTAAACAAAGATTGGCCTTATGTTTATCACTGTTGAAGTTAGTTGGTCTGTTCTGTATATGGAGATTCCCAACATAATACACAATATTCTATGGTGTGGTACAAGTTTCCAATTTGCAGATAATTTTCTTTAAACTTTAAATACATAAGTATACACTGCAATCCCACTGTGAGATTAAAATGTGTGGCTATTTTATAACCCCATGTTCTGAGCAATACATGCATTTTGGGAAGGAATTTCCAAACAAGATAGACTGCAATTCCACACAAAGCCTCTGGGCGCCGCTGTCGGCCAGTGCAGCGCAAGCTCCAATGCTCCGGATCCCTCAGTCTCTACGCTGCAATTTCCTGCGCAGAATACACACCAAGAGAAACTCTCACGCACACAGACTAAGACACCGATTCCTGGCACCAAACTGGGGTCCCGCTGTCCGGGACCAAATTGACCTCCACCGCGGTAGGCTGCACTCTCTCCTACTGTGAAGATCCAAAGACCTACAGAGAACCCGAGCCAGAAATGGGAGGGAGCAGCGCGCAGAGGCAGCGCCCCGGCCGCCCGCAGGTACTGTTTACCCTGCTGCTGCCTTTGTTCTGTCCCGCGCTGGGCCAGCCGGTCCGCTACTCCATCCCCGAGGAGCTGGACCGCGGGTCGGTGGTGGGGAACCTCGCCAAGGATCTGGGGCTCAGTGTCCTGGAAGTGTCAGCTAGGAAGCTGCGGGTTAGCGCTGAGAAGCTGCACTTCAGCGTGGATTCGGAGAGCGGGGACTTACTGGTGAAGGACCGCATAGATCGCGAGCAGATATGCAAAGGGAGGAGAAGGTGTGAGCTGCAGTTGGAAGCTGTGCTGGAAAACCCTTTAAATATTTTTCATGTCGTTGTAGAGATTGAGGATGTTAATGATCACGCTCCTCAATTCGAGAAGAGAGAAACGCGTTTAGAAATCTTAGAATCAATGTCGGTTGGTACACGAATACCCCTTGATCCTGCCACTGACTCCGACATAAATTTGAATTCAATTAAAGATTACCAGATAAGCCCCAGCCCTTATTTCTCATTAATGGTTAGAGTTAACCCTGACGGTGGCAAAACCCCAGAGTTGTCTCTGGAGAAACTCCTAGATAGAGAAGAACAGAGATCTCATCGCTTGATACTGACTGCCTTGGATGGAGGGGACCCACCCCGCAGTGCTACCACTCAGATAGAAATATCTGTAAAGGACATCAATGACAACCCTCCAGTGTTTAGCAAAGAGGAATATAGGATCAGTGTTAGTGAAAACCTTTTCCCAGGATCGTCTGTGTTGCAAGTGACAGCCACTGATGAGGATGAGGGTGCCAATGCCGAGATACGTTACTACTTTCGGAGCACTGCCCAGAGCACAAGACACGTGTTCTCACTAGATGAGAAAACAGGAGTGATCAAGAATAACCAGTCGTTGGATTTTGAAGACATAGAAAGGTACACCATGGAAGTGGAAGCGAAGGATGGCGGTGGTCTCTCTACACGGTGTAAAATCATCATAGAAGTCCTAGATGAAAATGACAACAGTCCAGAAATAACCATCACCTCCCTTTCTGATCATATCTTGGAGAATTCTCCTCCCGGAGTGGTGGTTGCCCTCTTCAAAACGCGAGATGAAGATTTCGGAGGAAACGGAGAAGTCAAGTGTGACATAGGCAAAGACCTGCCTTTCAAGATCCAGGCATCTTCTAGCAACTACTACAAGTTAGTAACCGATGGAGCCCTAGACCGAGAGCAGAACCCACAGTATAATGTCACCATCACCGCCACAGACAAAGGCAAGCCAGCCCTTTCTTCCAGTACAACCATCGCTCTGCACATCGCTGATGTTAACGACAACGCTCCAGCTTTCCAGAAGTCTTCATACGTAGTCCATGTTGCGGAAAACAATCCTCCTGGAGCCTCCATCGCTCAAGTCAGCGCCTCCGACCCGGATTTGGGATCCAATGGGCATGTCTCCTACTCTATCATAGCCAGTGACCTGGAGCCTAAATCGCTGTGGTCCTACGTGACCGTGAATGCGCAGAGCGGAGTGGTGTTCGCGCAGCGCGCCTTCGACCACGAGCAGCTGCGCTCCTTCCAGCTGACACTGCAGGCTCGCGACCACGGATCGCCCGCGCTCAGCGCCAACGTGAGCATGCGCGTGCTGGTGGGCGACCGCAACGACAACGCGCCACGCGTGCTGTATCCTGCGCTCGAGCCCGACGGCTCAGCGCTTTTCGACATGGTGCCACGCGCCGCCGAGCCGGGATACCTGGTTACCAAGGTGGTGGCGGTAGATGCTGACTCAGGACACAATGCCTGGCTGTCTTACCACGTGCTGCAGGCCAGCGACCCTGGGCTTTTTAGCCTGGGGCTGCGCACAGGCGAGGTGCGCACAGCACGAGCATTGGGCGAAAAGGACGCGGCGCGGCAGCGCCTGTTGGTTGGTGTTCGCGATGGTGGACAACCGCCCCTCTCGGCCACCGCCACGCTGCTTCTAGTATTCGCTGACAGCTTGCAAGAGGCCCTGCCAGACCTCAGTGACCGCTCACTGCCCCCTGACCCGCAAGCCGAGCTGCAGTTCTACTTGGTGGTGGCCTTGGCCTTGATTTCTGTGCTTTTCCTCCTGGCTGTGATTCTAGCCATTGCACTTCGACTGCGACACTCCTCCAGCCCCTCTGTCTGGGGCTGCTTTCAGCCTGGTCTTTGTTCTAAGACTAGACCAGGGGTTTCTCTCAACTATAGCGAGGGCACTCTACCCTATTCCTATAATCTGTGCGTTGGGCAAACGGGAAAGGCGGAGTTAAATTTTCTGAAATGTAGCGCACCTTTGCCTTCTGCTCAAGAAATCGTTTGTGGTAGTTCTCCTGGGGCCTTAATTCCGCTTCACCTTGGGGATGATTTGACAACACATCCTGAGACTCTAACACCGGTAAGTTTCATTTTATTTTTTAATAATCCTAGTTTCTCTTATTTCAGGTATAGTAACCATTTTCATATCTAGGTTGACATTTGAAAAATCAGTAGCTAACTACCACCTTGTCTTCTCAATGGTGAAATGATGACATCTTGTTTATAAGTCCGTCTATCCTTCAGTAGAAAAAAAAATCGTTAACAAATTGGAGATACCTTGTAAGGCTCTGGTTGGCAAGCAATAGCAGTAAAAGTCTTGTGGCTGGAGAGGTGGGTCAAGGGAGGGCGAAGAGCCCGTGTTACTCTTGAAGAGGATATGGATTCGGTCCCCAGCACCCACACAGTGGCTCACAACCATCCATCACTATGGGTTCCAGGGATAGAGAAGTCCAACACCTCCTTCTGTCCTTCCTGGGCCCCAGGCACCCACGTGGTGCATACACATATATGAGGTCCAATCACTCGTTCACATAAAATAATTTTTAAAGTGGTAATCTTGGTGTCTAACCAAATAAATGAATAACCTATCCAAGCTTCCTACTTAAATGAATTTATGCATCCAAGTTATATGTTTCAATGTCTAAAATGCTGAAGCATGCTGAACAATCAGAACAGGCGCTCCTTCTAGAAAACCACTGGTTGTTTTTTGGCGGGTCCATTTACTTTCACATTTTTGTCCACCTGTGAGCACTTGGGGAGGTGACATCAGCTAACAATCTTCCAGCTTCTGCTCAGTTACAGATGCTTCTCTTGAGAGGTGACTTGAACTTTTGTTCATATTTCCAAGGTTTAGTGGTCCCCAAAAGCCAATCTAACTGCCCTCGAGGGGCTTTCTCCTCTACTTCTGGTTCTTCTGCCCTTTTCCATCCTATTATCCTTCCTGTTTCTTAGAGCTGCTTTTGTGCCTTTTCTCAATCTCCTCTTCTACACTGAAAGAAATGTTTCAGTATGTTTGTGACTTAAAGAAAAAATTATGGTTGGGTCTGGCCAGTACCTGCCTAGAATTCCAGGCAAGACTCTGCCTTTCAAAACTGTAACAAAATATTTGAAGAGTGACCTACTGACTGAAATACTTACAAACAACATGTTTTTCAGTATGAAAAAGTAAGCCTGTGGCTTTTTCGGGTGTGGGTGGGCAGGCTAAACTCTAAATGCATACAAAAGAAAGTCCTTCTTCATACTTCCTGGTAAACTGCCTAGGAGAAGACATTGTTAATATTTATATCAATGCTCTGAAGAAATAGGACACTTGGCATTAAAACTTGCTTATTCAAAATTCTACACCTGGTTTGGGGTTTAGCTCAAGTGTAGGACACTTGCATCACATCGTTTGATTTCCTACACTTAAAAAAAATTTCACATCACTGGATCTTTGGTTTTGTTACAGATATGTGCCTGAAATGCTTGTACATGTTTGTCTTCCAATTACAACACATTTTGGTGGGCAACTGTAGAATTTGCTCCTTTTTATTCTAATTATTTGATGAGTTCATTTCTAAATAGCCTAATTAAAATTTCGATAAAATCCTATATAAGAAAAAATACATCTTTCAAAACCATTAAGTATTAATAGACTATCTTGTCAGCCTCATACAGGATTATAAACTAAACAACACAGTCAAAGAAGTCTAAAATAATCTTTCAAAGGTGAATCTTATTAAAAGAAGTAGGCCTGTCTCCATGTTCATGTACACCAAAGTTGTAAGATTTTTCAACACAAAATAAATATTACTGATGTTTTAAGTGGGTGTGCTTCTGTTGGAAATAGGATGCAAATATTATCAACTTAGCTTATTATACTCCCTAATAAAAAGACCTGGAGCTCTTGTCTGCGTATATGTGAAACCCTGCTTTCAATCTCACGACCTCTCAAAAAAAAATAACCGAGAAACCAAAGGAAATTAAAGTAAATTAAAATAATTCAACAGAAAAATGCATTTGCTGAAATATTGTAGTGGGTGCAGTAACTTCTTCTGACTCTGAGCGCCGCTGTTCACCTACGAGGAGCAAAAAAAAAAAAAAAAAGCCACCGGAGTTCAGTTGAGATTCTCAGGGTCCAAAAGCTTAAAGCCTCACAGTTCCGGCGAACTGGCTCCGGGCTGCAACGAAAATCACCTCGGAATTTAGGGTGCTTCAGCTACGGGAGACTCCAGGGGTCACAGAAAGAAGAAAAGAACCAGATGAAACACACAGCGCGCCTGGCGGATCTGGAAAAGCTTTGAGAGACCTCCGTAGTCAGAAGACAATGGCTGCTCAAAGGAATCTCTCAGAGCGCACCAAACTGGTTCTCCTTTTCCTGTGGATGCCCTGGGAGTCTGCAGCCCGGCAGATCCGCTACTCGGTGCCAGAGGAGCTGGACAAAGGCTCTTTTGTGGGCAACATCTCCAAGGACCTGGGGCTGGAGCCCCGCGAGCTAGCGGAGCGCGGGGTCCGCATCATCTCCAGAGGTAGGTCGCAGCTTTTCTCTCTGAACCCGAGAGGCGGCAGCTTGGTCACCGCGGGCAGGATAGACCGGGAAGAGCTATGCGCCCAGAGCGCGCCCTGTCTCGTCAGCTTTAACATCCTTGTGGAAGATAGGGTGAAACTTTTCGGGATAGAGATAGAGGTAACGGATGTCAATGACAATGCGCCAAAATTCCAAGCAGAAACTCTAGATGTAAAAATTAATGAAAATGTCGCCCCAGGAATGCGTTTTCCTCTCCCGCAAGCTATTGATCCTGATGTGGGTGTGAACTCTCTGCAGAGCTACCAGCTCAGCCCCAATAAGCACTTCTCCCTAGGAGTTCAGAGCAGTGCTAAGGGCATCAAGTACGCGGAGCTAGTGCTGGAGCACGCTCTAGATCGCGAGGAAGAGGCGATTCACCACCTGGTCCTCGTGGCCTCGGACAGAGGAAACCCTCCCAGATCTGGCACTGTCCTCATCACTGTGACCGTCTTTGATGCAAATGACAATGCTCCAATCTTCACCTCAACTGAATACCGCGTGAACATTCCAGAGAACTTGCCTGTGGGCACTCAGCTACTAAAGGTAACTGCCACCGACAAAGACGAAGGTGCCAATGGAGAAGTGACATACGCATTCCAAAAATCACTGGACAAACAATTGTCCAAATTCCAACTAGACAAAAGTACCGGAGAAATAAAAATATCTGAAAATCTAGATTATGAAGAAATGAGTTTCTATGAAATAGAAATCCAAGCTGAAGATGGAGGGGCCTATCTTGCAACTGCGAAAGTGCTGGTTACAGTAGAAGATGTAAATGACAACAGTCCGGAGGTGACCATCACATCCCTCTTCAGTCCAGTGACAGAAGACTCACCTGTGGGAACTGTCATAGCTCTTTTAAACGTCCATGATTTAGACTCTGGGCAGAATGGAGAGGTAACCTGTTTCATCTCAGGGAATCTACCGTTTAAATTAGAAAAGTCCATTGACAGTTACTATAGGCTAGTGACACAACGAGCCCTTGATAGGGAACAGGTACCCTCTTACAACATCACAGTAACAGCCACTGATGGGGGAAACCCACCTTTGTCAACCAAAGCTGACTTCACTCTGCAAGTGGCAGATATCAACGACAACCCACCTACCTTCTCTCATACATCCTACTTTACCTACATCCCAGAGAACAATCCCAGAGGCGCCTCCATCTTCTCAGTGACTGCCCTCGATCCAGACAGCAAAGAGAACGCCCAGATCGTTTACTCTCTGGCTGAAGACACCATTGAGGGGGCACCACTTTCTTCCTACATATCCATCAACTCAGACACTGGCATCCTGTATGCGCTCTGGTCCTTTGACTATGAGCAGTTTCGTGAACTGCAGGTGCAGGTAACTGCTAGCGACAGCGGAAAGCCTCCCCTCCACAGTAATGTGTCATTGACCCTGTTCGTGCTGGATCAGAATGACAACTCTCCAGAAATTCTGTACCCCACCATGCCCACTGACGGCTCCACTGGGGTAGAGCTTGCTCCCCGCTCAGCAGAGCTGGGCTATCTGGTGACGAAGGTGGTGGCAGTGGACAGAGACTCAGGACAGAACGCCTGGCTGTCCTATCGCCTACTCAAGGCCAGCGAACCAGGGCTTTTCACGGTAGGGCTGCACACGGGTGAGGTGCGCACAGCGCGGGCCCTGATGGACAGAGATGCTCTCAAGCAGAGTCTAGTGGTGGCTGTGCAGGACCATGGCCAGCCTCCTCTATCCGCAACGGTCACTTTGACTGTTGCAGTAGCTGACAGCATCCCCGATGTTCTGGCAGACTTGGGCAACCTGGAGCCACCACAGGACTCTCAGGCCTCAAACCTTACACTCTACCTAGTAGTGGCAGTGGCAGCAGTCTCCTGCATCTTTCTCGCCTTTGTCATTGTGTTGTTGGCACTCAAACTTCGGCGCTGGCACAAGTCTCACGTGATGCAGTCTTCAGGAGATGGATTGGCTGGCCTGCCTGCCTCTCACTATGTGGGCGTGGACGGGGTGCGTGCTTTCTTGCAGACCTATTCTCACGAGGTTTCCCTCACTGCTGATTCGCGGAAGAGTCATCTGATCTTCCCGCAGCCTAACTACGCGGACACGCTCATCAGCCAGGAAAGCTGTGAGAAAAAAGATCCTTTGTCTTTGTTAGATGATTCCAAGTGTCCTGTAGAAGATGCTCCTTTGGTGCCAGTGAGTTCTGATTTTACTTTTTCTTTAAACAATTACGATCAGATTTTCTTAGGGCTTGAACCCAAAGACTGGAAATAGTAGGTGTCTATTTTAAAACCACTTCTCTTGGTTCCAGGTTTCAGCGACGCTTGCCTCTTGCTAAAACATTAGAGAGTAGAATCTGGTAGTTAAAACTGTATTGGAAACTGTGGTGAAAGTCACCTAGGTTGCTCTAAGGTTGTATGAGCAGCTTTTTGTAGATCCTTGTGTTTTATTGTGTTGCTGAGTACAACATGGATGGTTCCTGAAAGGGAACTACACGTGGAAGTGTCTGTTGATTTATGTGTCTCTTTGACCACATACTGCAACCCTACCACTTTAGCAAACCGGAGCTCTGTTGAAGGCGAGTCTGTTAAAATTAGGTAAATGTCAGAAACAAATGCGTTGGCTTCGCCAGACACACAAGCTAAGCCCAAGGCTGTTCTTGGTGTTCTTTAAGGACAAAGCAATATGGCTTTGCGGTTACATTTTTCAAACAATAACTGAATATACTCTTTAGATATTTGAAGTTTTTTATTAATATTCAACCAACAATTCATAACTATGTGCTTAGAATCTTTATAACCATAATCATGCCCATTAGCCCAGTGGCATGATTATGTAGCATCTTACTATATGAAAGATACAGCCTTTTCATTTCATTTTTCTTGCCCGATAATGATTCCAAGAATTTATGCAAGCTTAAATTAAGAATTTTTATTTTCTTTGTCTTTTTTTCCTTCAAGATTATACACGCCATCAGTTAAGGCTGAAATGTAAATACAGATTGGGGTGGATAACATTGCTCGAGCTCCCATAAACAAAAGCTAACCACGTGGTGAGGGCATTTTCTCCTTAAAGTAGAAGAAAACTCAGCCAGCAGAATCTTGGAAGTGCTGTGACAGAGCTTTAAAATAAACTAAGAGCTAAGAGCAAAGAAACAATTGCCAGATCATCAGGGGATCCGATTTTAAGCAAAGATGTACATGAAACTCTTCTAAACAAATGATTGGTGAAGGTATTGATGGGCACATATAGTTCAAGAAAAACAGTGATGCATTTGATTCAATCTCTGGATTATTATTACTCTACAGAAGTTACTAGAATAAAGAGTGCTCTACAGAGTCTCAAAGTACACTTGAGACCCTGACACTTTTGTGTCAACACTTGGCTGGCTATAGGTCCATGGAAGGTAAGTCGAGGCTCTGGAATTATGATACTATTTATTCATTGAAGCCACTGACTTACATCTTTGTTCCACAAGAGTAATAATTATCTGTGCATATTTCAGTTCTGTTGTTTGTAAAAGTGACAGCTTCAGCAGCACTCTTTTGACGTTGCAAATTTTCTATTAAATTTTTGAAAGCAATGCTAAACATCCTGGATGTTTGAATATAGTCAGGGTTGCATTCCAGTGTCTAAGTATGGGTGGAAGGGTATTTACTTTTTAACTGATGAGAGCTAGAATTGATGGCAAAAGATAATAATCCTCAAAAAGAGAGATAGTTATTTCCTGTGGATGAAGGACTTGGGTAACAATGGGTCATTGGTTCTGTGGCCCTTTTCTTTATTTCGTGCTTTTTAATTTGAAGAAAATACACTTTCAATCTACCCAAAATGAGTATAAATTTGTAAATATGAAACAATATTTATTAATAAAAATTTTCAAGAGAAAAACAAAATCAATGAGAAAGAAAATTCAAATATTTCGGCTATCAACTTGCGCTTAAAGAAAATAAAAGATTCCTCAGAAATCTGAAACGCCAGACTGCAATTCCACTCAGAGCCTCTGGGCGCCGCTGTCGGCCAGTGCAGCGCAAGCTCCGCTGTCCCAGATCCCTCGGTCTCCAAACTGCAATTTCCTGCGCTTGAAACAAATACACACCAAGGAGAACTCTCACTCACACAGACAAAAACACCGATTCCCGGCACCAAACTGGGGTCCCGCTGTCCGGGGCTGAATGCACCTCCGCTTTGGTAGGCTGTACTCTCTCCTACTGTGAAGATCCAAAGACCTACAGAGAACCCGAGCCAGAAATGGGAGGGAGCAGCGCGCAGAGGCAGCGCCCCGGCCGCCCGCAGGTACTGTTTACCCTGCTGCTGCCTTTGTTCTGTCCCGCGCTGGGCCAGCCGGTCCGCTACTCCATCCCCGAGGAGCTGGACCGCGGGTCGGTGGTGGGGAACCTCGCCAAGGATCTGGGGCTCAGTGTCCTGGAAGTGTCAGCTAGGAAGCTGCGGGTTAGCGCTGAGAAGCTGCACTTCAGCGTGGATTCGGAGAGCGGGGACTTACTGGTGAAGGACCGCATAGATCGCGAGCAGATATGCAAAGGGAGGAGAAGGTGTGAGCTGCAGTTGGAAGCTGTGCTGGAAAACCCTTTAAATATTTTTCATGTCGTTGTGGAGATTGAGGATGTTAATGATCACGCTCCTCAATTTCCAAAAGACGAAATAAACCTAGAGATAAGTGAATCCGTTAGCCCAGGTATGAGAACAATTCTGGAGTCAGCAAAAGATCCTGATATTGGTATGAATTCTCTAAGTAAATACCAGTTAAGTCCTAACGACTACTTCTTATTGTTGGTGAAAGACAATCCGGATGGTAGCAAATACCCAGAATTAGAATTGCAAAAGATGCTGGACCGAGAAGCAGAGAGCACACACCACTTGGTGCTGACTGCTGTAGACGGTGGGGACCCGCCCCGAAGTGGCACCGCTCAACTCCGAATCCGAGTGATGGACGCCAATGATAACCCTCCGTTGTTCAGCCAAGACGTGTACAAAGTCCGCCTTCGAGAAGACTTGCCTCCGGGGACAACGGTCCTAAGGCTGAGGGCCACGGATCAGGACGAGGGCATCAATGCAGAGTTCACATACTCCTTCCTGGGTGTGGCTAACAAAGCCCAGCACGAATTCTCTCTGGATCCCATAACAGGAGATATTATAACTCTACAGTCGTTGGATTATGAAGACGTAGAACAATATACGATTGATGTGGAGGCAAAGGACCGAGGATCTCTTTCTTCACAGTGTAAAGTTATTATAGAGGTTCTAGATGAAAACGACCACCGCCCAGAAATAATCATCACTTCTCTCTCCCATCAGATTTTGGAGGATTCCCCTTCCGGAACGGTTGTGGCCCTCTTCAAGGTACGGGATCGAGATTCTGGGGAAAACGCTGAAGTCACGTGCAGTTTAAGCGGAAACAATCCATTTAAGATTCATTCTTCTTCCAATAATTACTACAAGTTAGTAACAGATAGCATCCTAGACCGGGAACAGACCCCGGGGTACAATGTCACTATCACAGCCACAGATAGAGGCAAACCGCCCCTTTCCTCCAGCACAACCATCACTCTGAACGTCGCTGACGTCAACGACAACGCACCTGTTTTCCAACAGCAGGCCTACCTGATAAACGTACCAGAAAACAACCAGCCTGGTATCTCCATAACCCAAGTCAGAGCATGGGATCCAGATGTGGGATCCAATGGCCTCATCTCCTACTCCATCGTAGCCAGCGACCTAGAACCAAAAGCTCTGTCATCCTTTGTGTCTGTGAATCAGGACAATGGAGTAGTGTACGCCCAGCGCGCCTTTGACCATGAACAGCTTCGCTCCTTCCAGCTGACACTGCAAGCTTGCGACCAGGGATCGCCTGCACTCTGTGCCAATGTGAGCATGCGCGTGCTGGTGGGCGACCGCAACGACAATGCGCCACGCGTGCTGTATCCCGCCCTCGAGCCCGACGGCTCTGCGCTCTTCGACATGGTGCCACGCGCCGCCGAGCCTGGATACCTGGTCACCAAGGTGGTGGCTGTGGATGCAGACTCAGGGCACAATGCTTGGCTGTCCTACCACGTGCTGCAGGCCAGCGACCCTGGGCTCTTCAGCCTGGGGCTGCGCACAGGCGAGGTGCACACAGCGCGTGCCTTGGGCGACAAGGATGCTGTTCGTCAGCGCCTTCTGGTAGCTGTGCGTGATGGTGGACAGCCACCCCTGTCTGCCACTGCTACACTACTCCTAGTTTTTGCAGACAGCCTACAAGAAGCGTTGCCAGACCTCGTCGATCATGCCATCCACTCCGACCCTCAGAATGAGCTTCAGTTTTATCTGGTGGTGGCCTTGGCCCTGATCTCAGTGCTTTTCCTTCTCACAGTTATTTTCACTATTGCTTTGCGCCTGCGACAGTCTTCTAGCCCTTCATCTACTGGTTGCTTTGGGTCAGTTCTTGGTTCCAAGTCTAGACCAGTACTTCCACCCAACTACAGCGAGGGAACATTGCCTTATGCCTATAATCTGTGCGTGCCGGGAGATCAACTTAAGACAGAATTTAATTTTCTCACATCCGTTGGAGATTGTTCATCCGCACAAGATATTCTAAACAAAGATAGCTCCTCAGCACTGTTGGCTAGCATTTTAACTCCTAGTGTTGAAGCAGACGAGAAGACCTTTAACCAGGTATTTAATATTATTCTTTTTATATTCCGGTACGCCAATGTACTCCTGTATAGAGCTATTTTAATGGGTGGTTTGTTTTTTTTTTTGTTTGAGACAGGGTCTCTCTATGTAGTCCTAATTGTTCTGGAATTAGCTATGTAGACCACGAGGGGCTAGAATTCATAGAGATCCACCTGCCTCTGCTCCACAAGCACTGGGATTAAAGGGGTGGGCCACCTCTCTGGACTCTGTTTTAGGAGCTCTAAGTTCTTAAGAGAAATGTAGGTCAAACTTGTGGCTATCACTGTTTTTGGAAGGGTGTGGGAGTGTGCGGTAGTGACAAAACATGTACCTCGTGTGGACCAAAACCAGTTCTATCCAGCATGCACAAAAGGTTTGCGGTGCTGAAATAATCTACTGTCCAATCATGGGTGGTTTTTTTTTTATGTTTGAGCATGTAGCGTGCTCTAGGTCCTGCTTGAATTACCAGTTCTCTCCTCCTTCTCCTCCTGCCTCTAACACACACGAGTATATGAAAATCTCACATCGATTTTTTATTAAAATGCCTTCCAGTTATGGATATGAAATACAGGCATATTTTATTATCTTTTAAATGATAACCATAATACTATTCAAATTTTGAATGAAACATTCCATCGTTATTATACTCATTAAAAAAATAACTCGTTAAAACCAAAAGCAACGCCGGGCAGTGGTGGTGCACGCCTTTAATCCCAGCACTCGGGAGGCAGAGGCAGGTGGATTTCTGAGTTCGAGACCAGCCTGGTCTACAGAGTGAGTTCCAGGGCAGCCAGGGCTATGTAGAGAAACCCTGTCTCGAAAAACCAAAAAATAAAAACAAAAACAAAAATAAAAACAAAAGCAATGCCAGACAGTGGTGGCACACACCTTTAATCCCAGCACTTGGGAGGCAGAGGCAGGCGGATTTCTGAGTTCAAGGCCAGCCTGGTCTACAGAGTGAGTTCCAGGGCAGGCAGGGCTACACAGAGAAACCCTGTCTCGAAAAACCAATCAACCAAACAAACAAAAAAAGCAACATTGGTGGGAACCAGAGAGATGGTTTAGTGGTTAAGAGTACCAGTACTCTTTGAGAGGACCCAAGTTCAGTTCCCAGCACCCAGAACTGGCAGCTTACTATTGTGATTACTGCAATAACTCCAGTTCCACCTTCTTCTGGACTTCACATGGACCCATACTCGCCTGTGCACATACTCACAAAGACACATTCACATAATTAAAATAATAAAATAAAAACTTGAATAAAAAGTAGTAAGAATAATAGCCATGAATCCTACCTGAGGATTTCGTCTGGACCATACTGGTTTCACATCCACAAATGCCATGTCTCTTCAGTTAGTAAAACCAGCTGGAATCACAACTAACCTGTGCATTTTAAGTCCCACCGTTATTTTGAAACGTTTTCAATTTAAAAAGTCCATTTAATAACTCCCCTTTTCATAAGTGCTCTTGGTAAATTTTACATCACATCACATAGCTATTTTTTGCGGTTGTCAGCTTCACAAATGTTATGATCTACAGAAAAGGTGAGTGTGACAGTTTTCTCCGCAACAGACACCAAGTTTTTATTAGTGTTGCAATAATAAGATTGGGCTCTAGGCGCCGCTGTTGACCAATCGGGGAATGGGAGGACAAAGCTATTGAGTACTTCTCCGGAGCCTCTACCACACAAAGCTGAAAGGGATGGATACTCACGCATCTTAACTCTGGAAGCAAAAACACCTCCGTTCGCTTTGGAATATGTTTTGGATGCGGGATACCTGGAACCTCGTAGACACAAAAGCTGACTCGAAAAAAATAAATTAAAAATAAACCGGCGCAAGACCTTGACGGAACAACGCTCGCACCCAGCCATGGCGAAGCAGCCTCAGCGCCTTAACCGCCGCGCGCAGGTCTCGCTGTGTATTTTCCTGGGGACCTTGCTGACCTTTGGGACAGGACAGATCCGATACTCGGTTCCAGAAGAGACAGATAAAGGCTTCTTCGTAGGCAACATTTCCAAAGACCTGGGGCTGGAGCCCTGGGAGGTCGCGGAACGCGGGGTCCGCATAGTCTCCAGAGGAAAATCGCAGCTTTTCTCTCTGAATCCGCGAGGCGGCAGCTTGGTCACTGCAGGTAGGATCGACCGCGAGGAGCTATGTGATACGCTTCCCTCCTGCTTGCTGAATTTGGAAATTCTCGTGGAGGAAACCCTGAAGATTTATGGAGTGGAGGTGGAAGTAATGGACATTAATGATAACGCTCCCAACTTCCGGGAAGAGGAGGTAGAGATCAAAGTCAGCGAGCATGCTAGTCCTGGATCGCGATTTCCGCTTCCTAAGGCTAGGGATCCAGATGCAGGGATGAACTCCCTCCAGAGCTACCAGCTCAGCCCAAGCAGTTATTTTTCCTTGCAGGTGAGAGGCGGGACTGATGGGGACAAGAATCCAGAGCTAGTGCTGGAGGAAGGTCTGGACCGAGAGAAAGAGGCATCTCACCACCTCCTCCTCACAGCCTTAGATGGGGGAGATCCCATCCGCAAGGGCACAGTTCCTATTCGCGTGGTGGTCCTCGACGTAAATGACCACATCCCAAAATTTTCACAGTCTGTGTATAGAGTGAGTATTCCTGAAAACCTCAGCTCGGGAACGCGGGTGCTCATGGTAAATGCCACAGACCCAGATGAAGGTATCAACGGGGAAGTGATGTACTCTTTCCGGAAAATGAAAAGCAAAGCTTCTGAAATATTTCAATTGAATTCTCAAACTGGCGAAGTTCTCGTCGGAAAGCCTCTGGATTTTGAAAAATATAGATTCTATGAGATGGAAATTCAAGGCCAGGATGGTGGAGGGCTGTTGAGCACCACCATGTTGTTGATCACGGTTGAAGATGTGAATGATAACGCTCCAGAGATAACTGTCACCTCTTCCATTAACTCAGTGCCGGAAAATTCTCCTTCGGGTACAGTAATTGCTCTAATAAACGTTCAAGATCAAGATTCTGGAGAAAATGGTCAAGTTTCTTGTTTCATTCCTAGTTGTCTTCCTTTTAAGTTAGAAAAGACATATGGAAATTATTATAATTTGATAACAAATAGTGAACTGGATCGGGAGCAGGTGGAGAGTTACAATATCACATTGATCGCCAAAGATCAGGGCAGTCCACCCTTGTCTACAGAAACTCACCTCCTGCTGAAAGTGGCAGATACTAACGACAACCCTCCAGTTTTCACACACTCCACTTACTCAGCCTACATTCCTGAAAACAACCCCAGAGGCTCTTCCATCTTCTCGGTGACTGCTGTTGATAGGGATAGCAAAGAAAATGCCCAGGTCACTTACTCTCTTGTTGAGTACACCATCCAGGGAACACCTCTGTCCTCTTACGTTTCTATCAACTCAGATACCGGTGTGCTCTATGCCCTGCAATCCTTCGACTATGAGCAATTCCAGACACTACAACTGGGAGTGACCGCTAGTGACAATGGGGACCCACCATTAAGCAGCAATATTTCGTTGACCCTTTTCGTACTGGACCAGAATGACAACACTCCAGAGATTTTATACCCCTCTCTCCCTACTGACGGCTCCACTGGTGTGGAATTGGCACCTCGCTCCGCAGAGCCGGGTTATCTAGTGACAAAGGTGGTGGCTGTGGACAGAGACTCCGGGCAGAACGGCTGGCTGTCCTACCGCCTGCTCAAAGCCAGTGAGCCAGGACTCTTCTCAGTGGGGCTGCACACGGGGGAGGTGCGCACGGCCCGAGCCATGATGGATAAAGATGCTCTCAAGCAGAGCCTCGTGGTAACTGTGCAGGATCACGGCCAGCCTCCTCTCTCTGCCACTGTCAGGCTCACCGTAGCGGTGGCTGACAGCATTCCAGAGGTTCTGGAGGACTTGGTTAGTCTGGAGTCTCCCGCCAACCCGGATGAGTCAGGCCTCACCCTCTATCTAGTGGTGGCCATCACTACAGTCTCCTGCATCTTCCTCATCTTTGTTATGGTACTGCTGGCTCTCAGGCTTAGACGCTGGCACTCATCACGTCTGCTCCAGGCTGCCAGCGGACTGGCTGGCGTGCCTCCTTCGCACTTTGTGGGCGTGGACGGGATGCGAGCTTTCCTCCAGACCTATTCCCACGAAGTCTCTCTCACTGCAGACTCAAGGAAGAGTCACCTGATCTTCCCGCAGCCCAACTACGCAGACACACTCATCAGCCAGGAGAGCTGTGGGAAAAGCAAGCCTCTCCTGATAACTGAAGACTCAACTACAGTTTTAGGCAAATGTGAGCTGACAGATATTCAGGTGAGATATATATTTCTTTGCCTCCCAATTGTTCCTAATTTGGCACAAGTCTTTCTGTTTGTTTGTTTGTTTGATTTTTCGAGACAGGGTTTCTCTGTGTAGCCCTGGCTGTCCTGGAACTCACTCTGTAGACCAGGCTGGCCTCGAACTCAGAAATCCACCTGTCTCTGCCTCCCAAGTGCTGGGATTAAAGGCGTGCGCCACCACTGCCGGGCGATTGCACAAGTCTTGAAGGGACTTTTGTTGAGCTGGGTATGAAAATTAGGTTTGGGTGCATGTAATCAGTCCATACATGTTAGAACACTACCCGTTGGTTTGTGTAACTTACAACATCAACAGAGTAACATTTCTTTTCAGAAGAGCTTTGTCAAAGTCAATTTTTGGTACTTGTGCATTTTCTTTTGATTTTGAAGGGCTATATCGATTATCTTTGCTTACTTTGTAGTAAGTTGGCTTCACTATTGTTTGTCTATCATCGTGATGCAAACTATGATTCAATGTGGTGATGCACAAACAGAATTTAATTTCAATTTCACAGCGTCTGTATAATCTACCGCGATTTTCTAAAGTTTAAACTGAACTCAACTCTGTAGCATGCTTTCTGCAGCTTTTCCTCATTTATCTACATGCAGCTTGGAATGAGCTTTTCTTCGGAGCACGGATCAGTTCTCTTTTGCTTTTGGATGATGGATGGAATATTTAGATCCTGTTGACTATTTCAATTTTGTATCATCGCTTCATCCTATCAAAACTTGGCAAGGTTTTAGTTGGAAAAGGACATGCAGGACCATTTTTTTCTTAGGCTTTCTATCCATCCCTACTATGGATTCACTACATTGTTCTGAAGAATAACCAGACTGTTGAGTTGTTGTTGCTACCTTTTATTCTTTTACTGTAGTGTCATGTAGAATGCTTTTTAATTTTTCCTGTTTTCTCTTTTTTCTTGTTCATTTTTATTTTTCCTTTCCTTTTTCGAATGCTTTTTAATGTAACAAATTCATATTTGGAAATGATTTGTATCCCATGCTTCTCAAAAAGTTTCAAATTCAAATTTGCTTATGTGATTCATAAAAATTAGAGATTGGAGTGGGTATTTGAGTTGTATAAGTGACTAATTTGGGGGCATGGATATAGTTCAGCGGTTGATCATGCACTCAGCATGTGCAAAAACCTTGGTGCAATCTCTAGCATCCTTCTTGCGGGACAAAGACTGACTTTACTTGTACGCATCTGTCCACGTAATCTTCTTCTTCATCATCTTTGTCATCTTTGTCTTCATCTTTGTCTTCTCCAGCAATCTAGCAGCTTAGATACTTTTTTCTTTCCTTAAGTTAATTTTGCACTACATTTATTTAAGCATATTCAATTGTTGTAATCAGAAAGGAAAAGCTTGCTATTGAGGTCTCAATAGCACATTATCTGAAGCAAAGACAAACGAGGAAAAGAGACCTATGAAGATCTGATCACAGGAATCACCTTCCTAATAAAACTCCTTGTGTCACTTCCCGAGATTTGGTTCAAATTACTTGCACATTAATATTTCCTTTCAAGTTTATGTTTCTCACTTAGGAATTTGATCTTAATATAATTCATTATTAATTTGGTGATTAGGAACATTTTTTCAACTGTTGGGAGGAGAATTCTTCCTAATAGATGCCTAAATTTGTCCTGAAGCAAGAAAATTATTTGAATGTTTTGTGTAGTGTTTATTTTTATGAAAATTCCAAACTCAGAAGAAAAAGAACCTTAGGGCACTACATTTGAACTAGAATTAGAGATTCAAAATGCTATGAGGCATATGATTGGTAAGGAGAGGGTGATTTGTATTTTTCCTCCTTCTCCCTCAGGCCCAAAGATTATTTACTTATTATATGTAAGTACACTGTAGCTGTCTTCAGACGCACCAGGAGAGTGCATCACATCTCATTACAGATGGTTGTGAGCCACCATGTGGTTGCTGGGATTTGAACTCAGGACCTCTGGAAGAGCAGTCAGTGCTCTTAACCGCAGAGCCATCTCTCTAGCACCGGTGGTCTATATTTTTAAACATATCTAAACTAGTTGGGGGCTCTTCACTGAGCTCTTGAAGAAGAAAAAGAAAAGGTTGCCTCTGAAAGTTGATTCACAAGTCATAGGAGATTCAGTTAGGATGCAACATATAGTTTGTTTAAATAAAAGGATGAAAAGAAAATGCTCTCCCATCTCATGTCATGAGATTGGACATTTAACAATCCTTATGATGCGTCTATATTACAAATGAAAATAATTTGTGGCATTGACCATCTTTATTCCAAATGTGCCCTAAATAGTTTTGAGTGCCTCTCCTCTGCTAATTACACATGTGTCAGACTGAAGAGGATGTGTGGTGGGATTTCACCACTGTCAAGTTTTCCTATACCGCTTGGTGGGGCTATTTTTCCACGTGATCTTGAGAAAAGACTTTTCTGATTCTTCCAATATGTGTATTTCCTTAGAAAAGGCAACCCTTTTAATCTATCGTCACTGGGTTAATAGTTAACGCTACAGATCCCAGCTCTGAGGAGCTTTGTTTGGTAGCAATACTGAAAAACAGACAAATTCTAAGCTCATGAATTTCTTTGCTCCCCGTGTCTCAACATAGCTGTATACTTAATCCCATTGAGTCGGTGAAGGGTTCTGATTGCAATTTTATAAATAGACTCTGGGCGCCGCTGCTGTCCGATTCGCTCCAAGTGCTGACTCCAGGCTCTACGGGTTGAAATTGTGTACATTCACTGGAGGCTTAAAGAGTGGGGGGACTTGAATTTTCTGCTTGGCAAATCAGATTAGAGACTGTGAAATCCTCAAACTTGGAGTGTTTGCGTCTTCTTCCTGGTGGAAGTAATTCGTGAAGCCTCTTCCCTTCACACTGGTGCGGGAGAAGGATGGAGCGCAGCATGAAGCTAGGGAGCAGGACCCTGTGGAGGCAAGTACTCTTTCCCCTCTTGCTGCCTTTGTTCTGCACGGGGCTCTCAGAGCAAGTCCGGTATTCTATTCCGGAAGAAATGGCCATGGGTTCGGTTGTGGGAAACCTCGCTGAGGACCTAGGGCTGTCTGTTCAGGACTTACTGACACGAAACCTTAGAGTTATTGCCGAGAAACCGTATCTTACTGTGAACCCAGAGAACGGGAACATAGTTGTGAGCGACAGAATAGATCGAGAGTTACTCTGCTTCCAAAGCCCACTGTGTGTCCTGCCCTTAGAGATTGTGGCAGAAAATCCCCTAAACGTTTTTCACATCAGTGTGGTGATAGAAGATATAAATGATAACCCTCCCCATTTTCTCCAAAACAGTATAGTTTTGCAAATCAATGAACTTGCGATTCCAGGCACTAGGTTTGGCCTGGAATCTGCCATAGATGCAGATGTAGGGCTGAACTCTCTCCAGAGTTACCAGCTCAGTTTGAATGAGCACTTCTCTCTGGTGGTGAAGGACAAGACTGAAGGAAAGGATGCCCCGGAATTAGTGTTGGAGAAGCCTCTGGACAGGGAAAAGCAGAGCTCCTTGCTCTTGGTCCTAACAGCAGTAGATGGGGGAGAACCAGTCCTAACTGGCACTGTTCAGATTCAAATTGAAGTCACTGATGCCAATGATAATCCCCCAGTGTTCAGCCAAAGTATGTACAAAGTCAGTTTTAGAGAGAACATGCCCTCAGGCACTTCTGTGCTAACAGTGATGGCCACCGACCAGGATGAGGGTATCAATGCAGAAATCACCTACTCTTTCAAGTCACTAGGAGAAGATATTAGAAATATGTTTATCCTAGATCATCAAAATGGAGAAATTAAATCCAAAGGCCCTATTGACTTTGAAACCAAGAGGACTTATACCATGAACATAGAGGCCAAGGATGGCGGAGGCATGGCCACGGAATGTAAAGTTGTAATAGAAATTCTTGATGAGAATGACAATGCCCCAGAAGTGGTTTTTACTTCGGTGTCCAATTCTATAACAGAAGATGCAGAACTGGGGACAGCGGTGGCTCTGTTCAAAACGTATGATAAAGATTCAGAAGAAAATGGAAGAGTGAGTTGCTTCGTAAAAGAAACAGTTCCTTTTAGAATCGAATCTTCCGCCAGCAATTACTATAAGCTTGTAACAGATGGGATCTTGGACCGGGAACAGACTCCAGAGTACAATGTCACCATCATCGCCACTGATAAAGGCAAGCCCCCTCTCTCTTCCAGCACCAGCGTTACCCTGCATGTTAGAGATATCAATGACAATGCTCCAGTTTTCCAGCAGGCCTCCTATTTGATCCAAGTGACTGAAAATAACCCTCCTGGTGCTTCCATTGCTCAAGTCAGCGCCTCTGACCCGGATTTGGGATCCAATGGCCTCATCTCCTACTCCATCATAGCCAGCGACCTAGAGCCTAAATCACTGTGGTCCTACGTGTCGGTGAACCAGGACAGTGGCGTGGTGTTTGCACAGCGCGCCTTCGACCACGAGCAGCTGCGCTCCTTCCAGCTGACACTGCAGGCTCGCGATCACGGATCGCCCGCGCTCAGCGCCAACGTGAACATGCGCGTGCTGGTGGGCGACCGCAACGACAATGCGCCGCGAGTGCTGTATCCCGCCCTCGAGCCCGACGGCTCTGCGCTCTTCGACATGGTGCCGCGCGCAGCCGAGCCCGGATACCTGGTCACCAAGGTGGTAGCGGTGGACGCTGACTCAGGACACAATGCCTGGCTGTCTTACCACGTGCTGCAGGCCAGCGACCCCGGGCTCTTCAGCCTGGGACTGCGCACCGGCGAGGTGCGCACAGCGCGTGCCCTGGGAGACAGGGACTCAGCGCGGCAGCGCCTTCTGGTCGCTGTGCGTGATGGTGGACAGCCACCGCTGTCCGCTACAGCCACACTGCACCTGATCTTCGCTGACAGCCTACAGGAGGTCCTGCCAGACCTCAGCGATGATCCTTTTCCATCTGACCCCCAGAATGAGCTGCAATTTTACCTGGTGGTGGCCTTGGCCTTGGTCTCAGTGCTCTTTCTTTTCGTTGTGATTCTGGCCATCGCACTTCGCCTTCGCCAGTCCCAGAGTCCTGCTGCCTCGAGTTGTTTTCAGTCAGGCCTCTGCTGTACGACTGGACCAGGGGTTTCTCTCAACTACAGCGAGGGGACTCTTCCTTATTCCTACAATCTCTATGTTGCCTCCAATTGTGAAAAAACGTCTCATTTTCTTACCTTGACGCCAGAAATGGTCCCTCCGGGAGATCTTTGTACGGAAGCTTCTGTGGCAGTGAGTGTCACTGAGGAGAATAACAAGATAGTCTCGGATTCTATTGCTTCTAACCACGTGAGTTTCAGTTAGCTTTTCATTCGCAAGTTGTTTCGTTTTCAAAATCTTTTGGAACGATTTTATTTTATATTTGTTTGTTTACTTATTTTTAGAATGTGTTTAGAGGCAGCATCTCTCAACATAGCACTAGTTGTCCTGGAACTAACTATGTAGACTGTACTGACCTTGAACTCTTAGAGATCCTCCTGCCTCTGCCTCTACCGGCTTGAAAATGAATATCTTAAAGCGCATTATACCAACAGTCTCAGTTCTTTCCTATCTTTATTCTATATGCCAGTAACTGCACCATTAGGCTTCAAGGACTTTGAAATATTCTATCTAGGTACACCAAACTCAGAACTTAGATTATGATGCACTACCATTCGAGCAATTTATATTTTTTATTATGCTGTAATTGTGTGTGTGTGTGTGTGTGTGTGTGTGTGTGCTCGCGAGCGCGCGCGTTTGTGCCTGGGGGGGGGGCACCATGTGAAGGTGAGAGGACAACCTTTGGGAGTCAGGTCTCTGTTTCTACCACGTGGGTCCCAGAAATGGCACTCAGATTCAGTTGTCTTGGCAGCACGCACCTTTACTGGCTGAGCCGTGTCTCGGTAGGCCTGTCCAAATATTTTAGTTGAGCTATACGTTTGTCTTCCTGTGGTAGTTTCTTGGGAGATCAATATCTTCAACTTTTTCTTTATTAATTATAAACTGAGAAATTATATATATATAAGCTTATATATATAAGTTTTCAAATTATGTGATAATAATTTGGTAGTAATATTCAGATATAGCAGGGGTTCTTTAAATCTCTTTTATGTCTTTCAAGCAAGTTTTCCTCTAATCTTATCTTATGGCTACCAGAGACTGGAGGGTAAGCTCAATTAGAGTTTATACTTAAGCACTGGTGATAGCTAAGGTCCACTGTCCAGCAGCCATCACCAAAAAAGTGCTTGCTCTCAGATAGTTTCCAGTCACATGAAATATGTCCAGGCAATTGTCTCCTAGGATCTTATCTACATTTTGACGTACTTCTAAATGTGTGGCCAGTAGTTCTCAGTTATTAAAATTACCCAGGAGAAGGGAAGTTTATAGTAGTCTTTAGTATACTCGTTTTCTTTCACCAAGTCTTTCCCAACACCAAATGTCTTTTTTGCAATACAACACATCTGTATACTTGTATGGTACTATCTCCAGTTCAAGCTAATGCAGGTTGGAATCCTTCCACTTCCTCTAGAGGTGCTAATAATCTTCATTGCTTGATTAGATTCACATATGAATCTGACAATGGGCACAATAACAGTTCTCATGTTTGGTTTCCATATGATTGTGAATTTTTGTTTCTTCAGTAATAAATTCCAACTTGTTACAATAGTTCTTCCCTTTCGGAATTTTCAAGAAATCTATTGAAATGTTTGCCTTACTGGAAAATACAGGAAAACACAAACAGCTACTGAAAATAATTCAAGGAAGTGGATAGGGGGTAGGGAACCGAAATGCTCACTGAACTGCCCAAGACTGTTGAGTTTTCTGTTTCCATCTCCATTTGAAGAACAGTAGGTGGAGCTATTTAAGGTTCACATCACAAAAATTCTCTCCCGGAGTTCATGACTGTGCATTAATTGGTTCGGACTCTGAGCGCCGCTGTTCACCCACGGGGAAGAAAAAGCAGCGAAGCCATGCTCGCTTTGCATGCGCCTAAAACACAATGCGGATAGATTGAGACAAAACACTTTAGGAGCAAACTGGCCTGGAGGAGCTAGTCCCACCTCCTAACTGTCGTGCTCCAAGGCTTCAAAAGCGGGTTCTGGTTTAAGTGGTCAGAGGCAGAATTGGAAATAATCCTCAGTTAGCAATGATCCTCATGCAACAGCCCGAGGACTGCAGAGGGCTGGTCTTCCTGGGAGTCATCCTCGGGATGCTGTGGGAAGCTGGATCCACCCAGATACGCTATTCAGTTCCCGAGGAGCTGGAGAAAGGATCTAGGGTGGGCAACATCTCCAAGGATCTTAGGCTGGAGCCCCGCGAGCTGGCGGAGCGAGGGGTCCGCATCGTCTCCAGAGGTATGGCTCAACTTTTCGCTCTAAACCCTAGAAGCGGCAGTTTGGTCACCGCGGGCAGGATAGACCGGGAGGAGCTGTGTATGGGGTCCATCAAGTGTCAGTTAAATCTAGAGATTCTGATGGAAGATATAGGGAAAATATACGGAGTAGAAATAGAAGTGAGGGACATTAACGACAACGCTCCCTACTTCCGTGAAAGTGAATTAGAAATCAAAATGAGCGAAAACGCCGCCGCTGGGATGCGGTTCCCTCTTCCCCACGCTTGGGATCCAGATATTGGGAAGAACTCTCTTCAGAGCTACCAGCTCAGCCCGAATGCTCACTTCTCGCTCGAGGTGCAGAACGGAGCTGATGGTAACAGGTACCCAGAACTGGTGCTGGAGAGCTCGCTGGACCGGGAGGAAAAGGCCTCTCACCTCCTAGTGCTCACCGCTGCCGACGCGGGAGACCCGGTTCGCTCCGGCACGGCGCGCATCCGCGTGACAGTCCTAGATGCGAATGACAACGCACCTGCGTTTGCTCGGTCCGAGTACCGCGTGAGTGTGCGGGAGAACGTGGCTGTGGGCACTCAACTGCTGCTGGTCAACGCCACCGACCGGGACGAAGGCGCCAATGCGGAAGTGATCTATTCCTTCCGGTATGTGGACGACAAGGCAGCGAAAGTTTTCGAGCTAGACAGTAATTTAGGGACAATATCAACAATAGGGGAGCTGAATCACGAAGAATCGGGGTTCTACGAGATGGAAGTGCAAGCAACAGATAGCGCGGGATATTCTGCACGGGCCAAGGTCCTGGTCACAGTTCTGGACGTGAACGACAATGCCCCTGAAGTAGCCATCACCTCCCTCATCAGCTCTGTTCCAGAAAACTCTCCCCAAGGGACATTAATAGCCCTTTTAAACGTAAATGACCTAGATTCTGGGGAAAATGGGCAGGTAATCTGTTCCATCCAAGAGAATCTGCCCTTTAAATTAGAAAAATCTTACGGAAACTACTATAGTTTAGTCACAGATGCAGTACTAGACCGAGAACAGGTTCCTAGTTACAATATCACTGTGACCGCCACTGACAGGGGAAGTCCGCCCCTGACAACTGAAACTCACCTCTCGCTGAACGTAGCAGACACGAATGATAACCCACCCGTTTTTCTTCAGGCCTCATACTGGGCCTACATCCCGGAGAATAACCCTAGAGGGGCCTCTATCGCGTCCGTGACCGCCCACGACCCCGACAGTGACAAAAATGCCCAAATCACTTACTCCCTAGCTGAGGACACCTACCAGGGCTTGCCCCTTTCCTCTTATGTCTCCATCAACTCGGACACTGGTGTCCTGTACGCACTGCACTCCTTTGACTACGAGCAGTTCCCAGACCTACAGCTACAAGTGATGGCGCGTGACAGCGGGGACCCGCCGCTCAGCAGCAACGTGTCACTGAGCCTGTTCGTGCTGGATCAGAATGACAACGCTCCCGAAATCTTGTACCCCACTCTCCCTACCGACGGTTCTACTGGAGTGGAGTTAGCACCCCGCTCAGCAGAGCCTGGCTATCTGGTGACGAAGGTGGTGGCAGTGGACAGAGACTCAGGACAGAACGCCTGGCTGTCCTACCGTCTGCTCAAGGCCAGCGAGCCAGGGCTCTTCTTGGTGGGGCTGCACACGGGCGAGGTAAGCACGGCTCGGGCCCTGATGGACAGAGATGCTCTCAAGCAGAACCTCGTAGTGGCTGTGCAGGACCACGGCCAGCCTCCTCTCTCCGCCACTGTCACGCTCACTGTGGCGATCGCCGACAGCATCCCCGACGTCCTAGCGGATCTGGACCATCTAGAATCTCCTTCAACCTCCAAAACCTCAGATCTCACGCTCTATCTGGTGGTGGCCGTGGCGGCGGTCTCCACCATCTTCCTGGTCTTTGTTCTGGTGCTGCTGGCGCTCAGGCTGCGGCGCTGGCACTCACTGCGCCTGCTCCAGGCTGCGGGACCCGGATTGGCTGACGTTGCAGCCTCTCACTTTGTAGGCGTAGATGGAGTGCAAGCTTTCTTGCAGACCTATTCGCACGAGGTCTCGCTCACTGCAGGCTCCCGAAAGAGTCACTTAATTTTCCCGCAGCCCAACTATGCAGACACGCTAATCAGCCAGGAAAGCTGCGAGAAAACCGAGCCTCTTTTGCCATCGGGTGATTCGGTATTTTCTAAAGACAATCATGCATTAAATAAGGTGAGTCTATTCTGAGCTTGGAGCAAACTATCATCCTAGTATAGATGATTCGTGGGTATTTGGAACTGATAAAGCAGTTGTGAACACATCTGTATATACATGGCAGCCACCAACAACAACCTAGTCACGTTGTTTGGTTTAAAAGATACATACGCGTCTTGTCAAATGCAACTATTGCATGATATAGAAACAATTTCTACTTTACATTACTCTTTATAATTCGGTAGCTTAGTTCATCGATGATAACACTTGTTCCACTTTTAATTCTTTTTGGCCATGAAGAGTCTTTGTGTCGATTATGATTATCCCATGCCACTTTATCTGTTAAGAATACTGGAGTTGTGGGTGTAACTCAGAGAACAGGGGTAGGGCGCTTGCTGAGCACATACGGAAAAGAGACCTTGGATTCAACCCCCAATGGAGCCTGAGGGAACATAAATTCCACTAGAGTGAAGAAAAGGCATTTAACGGAAAGTACAGTTGCTGTTGCTTTTTAACCCATTCCTGGACATTGAACCAAGTTCTGTGTACGCTGAGCTAAACACTTTACCCCTGGGCTACATCTCTAGACCCAATACAGTGGCCTTTCATTGCATTTGATCCTGCTAGTAAATCCATACAATGCATTTAGTGTCTTTTAAATAATAGTATTTCTAGTTACTAGAGATATATACATATATTTTTTTCTTTTATAAGTTATTTGTACATGTGTCTGTTGTGTGTGCACCTGTGTCAGTATACCATACATACACAGGATGAGGGACTTGGTATTCTCTATCACTTTCTGCCTATTCCTTTGAGACAAGGTTTTTCCCTGAACCCAGGAGGTCAGCAAGCCCCAGAAGTGCTCTTGTCCCTGATTTCCATGGATAGGGCTTCAGTTCTTTGTGGGACCCCCTAGTCAGTTTCGAGGCAGCTGAAATCCAAACTCCCAGTGCTTATGATTCACTGTGAACTGCTATGCACATCTTCAGCTCTGCACTTATACTTTCTTGGTGTAAGAAATTTCATGTTTTTAAACTATTTGACTTCTAAGTATGATGAATTTTCTCTTTTTTTCTTTTTTTGGTTTTGTGAGACAGGGATGAATTTTATTTCTTACACACTTGAAATTTTTCCCACATATACAATCTGTGTGGCAATGAGGAAGGACTATAACAGTATTTCATCAGCTACACATTTCAGGAGTACAATATGAATATAGTAGTAAAGTCAAACATTTCTTCTACCCATTTAAACCTGCACCAGTGATGTATAAAATATCCAGAATTTACCACTGTAGCACAAGCTTGAGTTACTTTTGTCATTTACACAGTGAAGAATTCCTTGAGGAAATATCTTTAAAATTCAAATGTTTCGAATATGGGTTTTTGTTCTGAAGAAACTTTCCTGTAGCATATTCTTCCCTCACTACATTTTCCTTTTTACAAACAGAATTTTTTTCTGGAAAGTGCAAGTCCTAAGTGTTTCTTTAGAACTTGCTTTTTTCTATTTATGTGCTGCCTATATATTTAAAAAAAAACATAATAATTGGAATCTAAATGTATAAAAGATTAGTGATACTTAGAGAATGAAAGGTAATCAAAAATATAAACAAAATGGCCCCCAAAATAAAACAAGATTCAAATGTCACCTTGCGCATCTTGACAACCAAGTGAAGAAGAAGAGGAAGAGGAAGAAGAAGAAGAAGAAAAAGAAGAAAAACAAGAAGAAATTATGTGGTTTTACTTGTGTGATTTTTTTTTTTAAAAAAAAAGAATGAGCCTGTATAAAAAATACTAATTTTATCCAGGGCTGGTAGTAGAGGCCTATAATCCTAATCCGAGGTACCTAAGAGGCTCAGGTAGGCTGATAGCAAGTTCAAGGTCAGTCTTGGTGGGACCCCATCTCAAAACAAAAAGTCTAAAGAAGGCTGAGGTTGTATTTCAGTGTTTGCATCTCTTGTCTTCTACGTGCAGGGCCCTAGCTAGCTAGCTTCAATCCATAGTACTGAATAAATAAATAAATAAATAACACATCATTTTTATTTACATTAAGCTATAAATAGAATGTCTTAAGTGTAGTGTTCTATAATTAATGCCAAGGATTTTTATTTACATTAAGCTGTAAATAGAATGTCCTAAGTGTAGTATTCTGTAATTCATGCCAAGGAAAGCAGGGCAGCACATCCTCGTTAGTGGAAATGTCACTCAATACATCAGGTCAGTGATAAGAACAGCAGTCTGTTTGCTATCAAGCCTCTTACTTGGCCTGCCTGGCTGAGGTTAGCCCTTTGCTCAAGTCAGAGCCTCTTATCCCAGATTGGGTTCCAACGACAATGTCTCCTACTGACCATCGACCAAGAGACCCTAGTGCTGTGGTCCTATGCATTGGTGAGAGCACAGAGAGTTCGGGCTACCCAGTCTCCAAGGTGACAGTGGTGGATGCTGACTCCAAGCCTGCCTGACCTTCTATTGATCATGTGGAATTCAGTCTGTAGCTGCCAACAAGCCCAAGATGTGCAGAGTGTGTGTCTTTCTCACAAGGAGTTGCCAGCAGGCCCCTGTAAGAGACTGTTGGTGGTGGAGAGCTGCCCCCCTTAACCACCTCTGGGACATACCCTGTCTTGTCTAATCCTTGGTGAGCACTGCCATACCTCAGCGAACACTAGGAAGAATTGTGTTCCAACTCCATCTTAATTTCTATCTGGTGTTTGCATTTCTGTGTCACCTTTCCTGGCTGCACTGTTTGTGCTGGTTCTGAAGTGTTAAGGGTGCCTTCCATTACCCCGTTTGGGCCCCAGGTTTTAACTTCAGGATGGCTATTGGTCTAAAATGCCACAGTCCTATCAGCTGTGTACAGTTCCTTAGAACTGGCTCCTGTGAACTCAGGGAAATTTCTTCTTGGAAGCTCTGCTCCTCAGGACTCAATCGAAATCTCGATGAAGGGCCCTGGGTGGGGATAGGGAGTGACTGACCATTCTGATTGCTGGGAAGCAGAATTCATCCTTCTGGGCAAGAGTTTCTCAGTGAAGTTTAAGTTCAGTCGAATGCAGATTTTTCTCAGCATCAACTCTTTCCAGCAATCTCACAGAAGAACAATTCTGGCAAAATGACTGAAAGCTTGTGGTGAGAAACTTGACATGCCAAGCACAAGTGGCCATGGTCAGGCATGAATGGAACAGGTGGTCTATGGTATTTTGGTTACATATTTTACACTTTATCTTTTGTAACTTTACCTTGGCATTCAGAGTGTGTTAGTGTATATATGGGGGCAAGTCTTAGTCAGTGAACCTTGAAAGATTCATACTCAAAACCCGTTTATCATGATTCATGGCTTTTTCTACCTGAGAAAACTCTCACTGCACAAAGACAGCCTGGGACTGGAGAGATGATGGCTCAGTGGTTAAGAGCAGATATTTTGCTTGCAAAGAATGGGAGGTCATTTCCCTGCCCTCACATCTGTTGACTCACAGCCCAGGGGATCTGGCGCCCTCTTTTGGCCTCCAAGAGTTCCTGCACTCACTGGCAATTACACAAACAAATGCACATAACTAAAGAAAAAAATCTGGCTGCTAAAGTTTGTCAATCATTTAAATAAATTTAAGAATAAACCTCATGAAAGTTGGCAGACCCAAACCTTAAAAATTATCATCCCCTTGGCAAGTGTCTTCTAAAAGGTATCCCAGGTTGCTTTTCACACTGAATCTTGTTTTTCAAACTGGATTGCACGTCTGCCTGCTTTATACTTTCCAATTCATGTCTGTTCCAGGGTCCTCTGGTAAGAAGATCTTCTCCTCCTATTACCTGATTGAGGCTTGGAGAATTAGAATAATCCAAATTATTTAAGTGAAGTTGAGCTGGCACTTTAGTGCTGGCTGTAGCCTGTTCCTTGAAATCAGGTGGTTGTACAAATGGATCCTGGTGTGAGCTTGGCAGTTCACAGAACTAGTACTTTACAACTCTTACAAATTACAGACTTAACATTTGCAGTCAAACTCCCCTATTGTATAAGTCTGTTACTACTTGTAAGTTGGAAAGATGTAAAGAAACAACCTAAAATGTAATAGAAAGAGAGGGGGAAGAAGTAGTTACCTTTAAAGAATTAGCCTAAGTAAAGTACATAAAATGCAGACTCAGGTTTTGGGGGACTTGGGTTATTTGTTTGTTTGTTTGTTTAAATTTCAAGACAGGGTCTCTCTTCATAGCCCTGGCTGTCTTGGAGCTCACTATGTAGACCAGGCTGGCCTCAAACTCACAGCTCCTGATTGCTGGCAAAATGCAAACTCTGGAAAGTATGAAAGGAGGATTCTGGTAAATAAAACGTAAAATTTTAGTAGTGAGATGTATTGTCTGATTGCTAATCACAGGTTTCCTTACTGTCAGGATTCCAGGGTAGGTTCGGGTTGGGTTGATGCCATTATAAAATGTGACTTGAGTTTTGATCTCTAAAGAGAGTTAAACAAAACTGAATAATTTAGCATCTTTAACCTGAATGCTAATTCCTACCTGTGGGATCTACTAAAGAGTGGCAACCAAGAAAGAACAAGCACACCAACAAGTATGTATGGCCCAAATGTGCTGACCTTAGCTTCTGTAACACTGTGCTCTAGTGGTTTATTAGTAGAGAAATTGAGTACTTCCAGTGAAAAGAAGTGTTAATTTAACAATTACTGCTCCATTTTTAATTTCTCTATTTTAAACAAGAGTTTACTTTTTACCATGCCTGTAATTCCAACATTCAGGAGGCCAAGACAGGAGGATCATCATTAGTTTGAGGTTCTGGTACTGAATTCCAGGCCAGCCTTGGCTATAGTGTGAAACTTCATCTCAACAAACAAAAATCAAAGCAAATCAATAAAATGGACTTTTCCTTGTTGTATAAGATGGCCAGGGATCTTTCCTATATTTTCCAGAAACATATATTGGTAATGTTCTTCTATTTCTGGTAAGTTGTTTTGGAATCATTTGTTGAAAATTATTTCACTGATAAATGTGACTATTTCCATATATTGATCTATTTTTCTACTACCTTATCAATACTATATTCTCTGAATTATTATAGCTTTATAGTAAGTGCTTAAGTCAGGTAGGTAAGGTCTGCTGACAATTTTATTTCTTGCAAATATTATTTTAACTGTCCTTGGTCTTACTTATATTTCCAAATAATTAAAGCCATCTTATTAGCTCCAAGTGCAAAAAGCCTGCAGGGCTTTTTAATGGAATCATATAGAATCTATAACTCTTCTGTGATGGTAGGAAACTCACCTTTAACAATACTGAGATTTGCTAATCCATGAAGATGGTATCTATTTCTGTTTAATTAAGGTTTTCAAAATTATCTCAATTTTATTTTATAACTTTTACTGATGAGGGCTTCTTAACTGTTTAAAAATGATTTATATCTTTTATGTGTGTACATGAGAGCTTGCATGTGCACCATATGTGTGCCTGCTGCCCATGAGGCCAGAAGAGGACATTAGATCCCCTGTGATTGGAGTTACAGATGCTTGTGAGCCACTGTGTGGGTGCTGGGAAATAAATCCCAGTCCCCCAATGAGCATCCAGTGCTCTTAACTACTAAGCCATTTCTCCAGTCTGTTTAACTTCTATTTTTAAACAATATATTAAAACATAAATATTTGAACACCGTGTTGAGGGAGTTGTGTGATTTTCAATATATTCGCATTGTAAGATATTCAAATCGAGTCAAATGTATCTATCTCCTCAAATATCCTTTCTCTTGGTAATTTCTCAGTAATCATTTCTCTCTTGGCATTTCACTGAACTGGTACTTTACAAACTCTTAAAAATTACAGACTTAACACTTGCAGATAAACTCCTCTATTGTATAAGTCTGTTACTACTTGTAAGTTGGAAAGATGTAAAGAAACAACCTAAAATGTAATAGAAAGGGAGGGGGAAGAAGTAGTTACCATTAAAGAACTAACCTAGGTAAAGTACATAAAATGCAAACGCAGTCCTTTCTTCTAGCTTTTTGATACATTACATGATTGTTAGCTGTTTCTCTACTGTGGAACAGTAGCACCAAACTTCTGGCTGCTATCTCGCTACAATTTAGTTATCATCGATCAGCCTCTCTCTGTCTTACTCCCACTCTTCCAAGTCTCTGGTAAATACAACCCTACCACCCCTTTTTTGAAGCAAGATTTCACTGTGTGTCTCTGACTACTCTGGAACTTTCTACATAGACCAGGCTGGCCTTGAACTCACTGAGATCTCCTTGCCTCTGTCTTTCAGAGTGCTGGGATTAAAAGTATGAGCCACCATGCCTGGCACAAGTCTACTATTAACCCATGTGATATTGACTACTTTAGATACAAATATGAGTAAGATGATGTGGTGTTCATCTTTTTGTCTATAGCTTATTTCACTTAACACAGTTAAGTGTTATTATTTCCAATTCCATCCATGTTGCCACAGATGACATCCTTTGTGTTTAAATGTACCATATATTTTTTATCCATCAGGTGATGAATACTTATGTTGTATCCATTTCTTTACTAAGATGAAAGGTTCTGTGTCTTATATATCTTCCATTAAGCTGTCTAAATATGTGATTTTTAATTACCATAATTAGAATTGGTTTTAAATTTATGTTCTTTTTTCTTATTTCTAGTTTACAGACAATTACCATTTTGTTGTTGTGGGTGTTTTAAGGCAGAGTCTCACTATGTAGCCCAGGTTGCCCTTGAATTTGCTATACAACCCAACCAAGCCAGCTTTGAAGTGAGGAAGCTAGGATTCTTCTGCGTCATCCTCTCAAGTTCAGGAGTTACAGGCATGTAATGCCTGGGAATGCTGTATATACATTTTATATGCTTTGACAAACACGTTGTGTAGAGTGTTGCATCCTCATACTATGTTATATAAACCTAAACTATCCACGCACAAAGTTAGGCTTTGTTTCCTATAGTGTGCAGGTTGGAAGATCCCACCCAGAAGCAGTGAACATTGGTGTCTACCAAGTCTAGCAGTGGATAGTTTATTAATTCATTTATATTATAAACATTTATTGACTCCCAAACACTAGCAACATCCTGTCCTAAGTAACAAGGATGCAAGAAGGTAGACAACATGGTTCCTGACTCAGTGGATGCCATTCTTTTACAAGGACTTTACAGGTATGATAAATGCTGTCAAGTAGAAATACACAAGCAGCAATACTATCATAAAACCAGGCCTATTCTCTAGGTCAAGAAGGACCCTGAAGTAGTTTAGAGTGAGGTCTGAGGGCTTAGTAGGATTTATTGAGTTAACAAGGAGCATGAAAAAAGAAATATCCAGGCAGAAGGACTATCTGTGTCAGGGTCCTAGAGGAGGTGTGTGGCTCACCCATAAGAAAAGTTAGGGATACTGAACATGGAGCAGGAGGTGAGACTGACAACATGGACAGAGCCTTGTAAATCTTATCAAAGATCGTCAATTTTGTTTTAAGTTCTTTTGTGTTTGGATGTTATTAAATGGTTTTAAAATAAGACAATGACAAAATATGATTCAAAATGTAAAGGTTATTCTGCTTCTTGTGTGGAGATGTGATCTATGAGGGTCATAGGTAGACTCTGGGAGGCTCATGGGGAATGATGACCATGTTACTAGTAAGAGATAGTGCTGGAGAGCAAGGGAGGTAGCTCAGGGGTAAAAGCCGTAGCCACACAAATGTGAGGACCCAAGTTCAAATCCCAAAACTAACATAAGAGGCCAGACTCAGTAGTATGCACCTATAACACTCATGCAGTGAGACTGGAGGCAGAGAGAGGAGGGCCTGAAAGATTGAGGGTCAGCTAGCCTGGAGTACACAGTAGCAAAAACAAAAGGGATACCTGCCTAAACAAGACAGAAGGTGAGAAAAGAATTCCAAAAGTTGTCTTATGATCTTTACATGTGCAACATACATGCATACACATGCACACACTCACACACATGTGCACTCCACACATGAAATGATATGAAAAGGGATGAGAAGAAAATATAAAATTAAATGAGTAAGATGGGATGTGCGTGGTGGTTCACACCTTCATCCCAGCACTCGGGAGGCAGAGGCAGGAGGATCTCTGAGTTTGAGGCCAACCTGGTCTACAGAGTGAGTTCCAGAATAGCCAGGGCTGTATAGAGAAACCCTGTCTCAGATAAAGAATTAAAAAAAGAAAAGGTGGATTGGGAAAGTATTTAGAAAGTGGTGTTTATTAAGTAGATTCAATAAAGCAATGCTGGAATAGGTGGTTATGAACTCCACAAGGGCAGGGATTGTTTTGTGTATTACTGTATTGTTCCATGTCTGAAATATTGTTGGCTGGCTAGTGGTAGATCCTCAATAAAATAGTTTTGGTGCAATATACACAATGAATGAAAAGGGTGATTCTCAGATGTCTTAGTCACTGTTCTGTAGCTGTGAAGAGATACCATGTCTAAAATAACTTATAAGAGAAAATATTTAATTGAGGCTTGCTTACAGTTTCAGAGAGTCAGTACATGATCACCATGGCAAGGATCATGGTGGCAGGCAGGCATGGTGAAGTAGATGGAGAAGTAGCTGAGAGCTTACATACATCATGATCTGCCAGAAGCAGCAGGCAGAAGGACACACTAGCCCCAGTATGAGCTTTTGAAAACTCAAAACCCACCCCTCAATGACACACCTCCTTCAACAAGGCCACACCTCCCAATCCTTCCCAAACAATTCCACTAACCAGGGACCAAGCATTCAAATATATGAGCTTATTGGGGGGGGGGAGGTCATTCTCATTTAAACATCTCATCAGGTTTTCAAATTGAGCAGTTAGATGGATAAAGGTACCATACAGTCAGACTTAAAAGTCTAGAGAATGGATTTAAGAGCAATGAAGAGTATGTCCAGGTTTAAATGCTGAGAAACAGCCAAGTGTAGGTGTTAAGTGTGTGGTTGGACATTTGGTCACCATTTCCTTAATGGATAGTTTCTTCCATTGTGGTCATCTGTTCAGGTGGGTGGCTCCTCTCAAGGTTGCATATGATAAGCTTTCTCGTAGCTTTATGCTGGTATGTTTTGGAGGTTCCTGACCTATTCCAGATTTATTTTTCTTCTTGGTCTATAAGACTTAAGAAGCACCCTGTACCTCTCTATACCCAACTGTGTCTAAGTTGAAATGTCCGCTTTTCAGTCTAGTCCTGGTGTTCAGGTTTTTTTCTGCCTCTGCTATCCTGCTTAGACTATAACTGACTTGACTGATACAATGCGGGTTAGGGCAAAACAATGTATAAAGGAACTTGCTGTGCAGTCCATGCTGGCCTTAAATTTACCATCCTCTGCCTTCACTTTCTAGGTGCTGAGATTACAAAGGGGCATCACCGTTTCCAGGCCTTTTACTGTTGTTTGTTCACACACACACACACACACACACACACCCGCATGTTCTGTTAGGTATGGAACTCAAATTCATGGTTTTGCACACTCCAGGAAAATTCTCTACCGAACTACAGCTCTTTGTGGAAAATTGTAATCTGTTTTTCTTAATTATCTGTTTTGTCTTACAAATGGTAAAATTTAGGAGGAATGCTAGATTAAAAGACGCTTATCAATCACACAAAAATCACTGAACTTTAATATTAAACATGCATAGACTCCTCAGCATTTTAAAGTTGATAACAATAATACTAGTAATATAAGGTCAGGTGTGGTGGTGCATGCCCTTAGTCCCAGCACTCAGGAAGCAGAAGCAGGAGGATCTCTGGGAATTCAAACCCAGCCTGGTCTACATAGTGAGATCTGGAACAGCCAGGGCTATGTAGAAAGACCCTATCTCAAGAAGTAATTAATGATATAACTTTTCTTCCCCAAAAGATAGAAATGCTCCATATCTTGATAGAGAAGTGAACGAAAGGCATTTTCTAAAATTCACTGGATCCAAGATTCTTGCATTTTGATTGTATATAATTTACAACTCAATTTTAAGAATGGATTTATGAAAATAAAACATCAGATTCTACTTCTTGAGTCCCCTCAAGAGAGTAGTAGTGTTAATATCTAGTTACGTACATTTAGGAACATGTCCTAGGTGTATACAAGTGCATATGGTTTTTTTTTCAAATGGGGATCATTTTATAGCATACATTATATATTGCCATACAACTTGATATGTTTATTTACTAATGACAGAAATAAAATCCAGGGCATTGTACATGTTGTGTTAGTTCTTTTTCATTGAGCAGTATACCCTGTTCCTATCCTTAGTAGTTTTTTAAAAACTTACATCTGTGTATGCATGCGTGGTTTGTAGGCCACAATACGTGTATGGAGGTTAAAGGATATCTTTCAGGAGTCAGTTCTCTCTCTCCAATATGTGTGGGTTCTGGGAATCAAACTCAAGTCATCAGGTCAGATAGCAAGACCTTTTATCCACTGAGCCATTTTGCTGACCCACATAATTTTATTCGCTTATTTGTTTGTGAGACAGTGTCTCATGCACCACAGCCTGGCCTCAAACTCTAAGCGTAAATAAAGCTGGCCTTCAATTCCTCATCTGCTGCCTTTACCCCCCTCCCCCAAGTGCTGGGATCGCGGAGGCATAGCCCTATGTCCAGATAATAATTTTTCTAATTCCACTATTTGACAGGAACACATCTATTGAGTTCCCCACGACATAAACCACATGTGGGTGGCTCATGCTTGTAATTTCAGCATTCGGGGAGTAGAGGCAGGATGATCAAGAACTCAAGCCCATCCTTGGCTACACAGAGATTTCAAGGCCAACCTGGACTGAATGAAGCCCTGTCTCAAAACAAAAATTAGGTGGGAGAGGGTGTGCCTGGTCCTGCAATGACTTGAGATGCCAGAGTGGGTTAGTACCCAGGGGAACCTCCCCCTTCTCAGAGAAGGGGAGGGGGATGGGGAGAGGCTGTGTGAGGAGGGACTGGGAGAAGGCAGGGCTGTGATCAGGATGTAAAGTGAATATATAAGTTAATTAATGGAAAAATAAAAACAAATGGAAAGGGGAAAACAACTAAGTAAAAATGAAAGTCTATATGTTACACACATGTGCTTGCATGTGTGCATGTGTGTGAGGGTGTGTGTGTGTGCATGTGTGTGAGGGTGTGTGTATGTGTGTGTGTGTGTGCCTATGTGAGGGTATGCGTATGTGCATGCATGTGTGTGAGGGTGTGTGTGTACATGCATGTGTGTGAGGGTGTGTGTGTGTTCATGCATGTGTGTGAGGGTGTGTGTGTGCATGCATGTGTGTGAGGGTGTGTGTGTGTGCATGCATGTGTGTGAGGGTGTGTGTGTGCATGCATGTGTGTGAGGGTGTGTGTGTGAGAGAGAGAGACTGTGTGTGTGTTGTGCTGGGAATTGAACCCAAGGCCTCAAACATGCTAAGCAAGTTCTATATCACTGAGTTGTTATATTCCAAGATTCACATATTCATTCTCTCTCTCTCTCTCTCTCTCTCTCTCTCTCTCTCTCTCTCACTCTCTTCAGCATCATTTAGCTGAGGCTGGCAGGACTGAACTTCTGATCCTCCTGCCTCCACTTCCCGGTTGATGAGAGTAGAAACATGGGTTACCCATGCCTGGTTATGTGCTGCTGGGATCTAACCTAGGGCTTTGTGTGTGCTGGGTGTGATGGTTGGATTTAGTTGTCAAGCTGACAAAATAGAGACATTCTAGAGGGTCTAGATCAGGTTGGCCTGTGGATATATCTGTGCGAAATTATCTTGATTGTGTTAATTTAGGTTATAAGAACCCCTCCTCTGGGGTTGGTGACATTCCCTAGATAGAAGATCCTGAATAGTATTAAAAATGGAGAAAGTAAGCAGATGAAAAGACTCATGTATAACTTCATTACCTCTCAGCCCTTGACTGCAGGTGAAAGGTGACCAGGAATCTCAGATTCCTCCTGCTGTGAATTCCCTTGTTTGATGGACTAGAACTTGGAATGTGAGCTAGCAGAACCTTTCCCCTCTAGTTTGTATTGTCACGATGCTCTATCTCAGCAACAGAAACAAAACTAAGACACTAGGCAAGCACTCTATGATCTGAGCTAAACCTGCAGTCCATTATTTTAAAAAATGTTTTGATTTGCAGTTGTTTGGCTCTAAATATGGAGAGCTTCAGAGATACAGACAGCCAACTACAGATACAAGAGGTAAATGTATACATGCACATGTTTACTTGTATGTGTGTTTACCTATACATATGTACATGCATATGCATGTGTGTACACGTACATCATTTTAGGAGCCTTTTGAGAGTAGGTTGTGGATATGGCACTTTGTTAGTCCTAAGTATCTTGCTATGTATTTCCTAAGAACAAAACATTCCTTAAACTAATCTCATTTCAGTCACAAGTCAGAAAATGGCATTGATACAATATGATTGCCTCATCTATAATGTGTGTTGAAAATTTACCATTATTTATTTAATCATTCATTCATTTTTACTTTTTTAGATTTATTTTATGGGTTTTGCCTGAATATACGTATGTGTGTCACGTGCATACCTGGTGCCCAAGGAGGTCAGACAAAGGTGTTGGATCCCCTGGAACTGAAGTCACAGACAGTTGTGAAAGGCCATGTGGGTGCTGGGAACTGAATGGGTTCTCTGCAAAGGCAACAAATGTTCTTGCTGCTGAGCCATCTCTTCAGTCCAGCATTTATTTATTTGTGTGTGTGTGTGTGTGTGTGTGTGTGTGTGTGTGTGTGTGGCATATTTGTATGTGACACATGTGCTTACATGTGTCAGGGGAATGGGTTCCTTAGTCACTTTCCACCTTATTTCTTGAGAGTCTCTCCCTAGACCTGGAGCTCACCATTTTTTGACAAGACTGGACGCCCAGTAAGCTTCCAGCATTTCCTATCTCTGCCCACAAAGCGTAGGGTCATAAGCCTCCTGGGTGATGGGTATCCGGATGCACAGAGAATAGTTAGCTAGCCTGGGGTGGGTGCATGGCTCAGCAGGTAAAAGCACTTGTGGCACAAGCCTGATGGGCTAAATTCAAACTTCAACATCCACATTAAAATCAAGATGTGGAGACCACATCTGGAGTACACTATGCACTGGTAGGAACGAGAGACTGCCTCACTGTGGAAGGGAGAGTTATCTTCTGACCGCCATCCAGCATACTCACCCCCCCACACACACACACAGAGAGAGGGGGCAGATAAATTAAAATTTCAAAATTATTTTTGAAAGAAAGCACTTTATCCACCAAACCATCTTCTCAGCCTCTTCCTGTTATTTTTATACTGGTAAGAGTTTTTTTTTTTTTTTTTTTTTTGAGTCCAGGATTATGTTACATTTAGTCATTGTGTGTCTTTAGTCCACTGTAGTCTGAAACAGTTCCTCAGACTTGCTTTGGTTATGTGAAACTAAGTTTCTAAAGACCCCAAGGCATTGTTTTATGTGGTTAGACTTAAACTAGGTATTCGGGGTAGTAGTATATTTACTGTCTGTTGTCCTATCACAAGTTATGTAAACTTAGCTTTGTCTCAGCCAGGGTTTCTATTCCTGCACAAACATCATGACCAAGAAGCAAGATGGGGAGGAAAGGGTTTATTGAGCTTACACTTCCACATTGCTCTTCGTCACCAAAGGAAGTCAGAACTGGAACTCAAGCAGGTCAGGAAACAGAAGCTGATGCAGAGGCCCTGGAGGGATTAACTTACTGGCTTGCTTGCTTCTCCTGGCTTGCTCGGCTGGTTTTCTTATAGAGCCCAAGACTACTAGCCCAGGAATGGCATCACTCACAAGGGGCCCTTCCCCCTTGATCACTAATTGAGAAAATGCCTTACAGCTGGATCTCATGGAGGCATTTTCTCAACTGAAACTCCTTTCTCTGTGATAACTGCAGCTTGTGTCAAGTTGACACAAAACCAGCCAGTACAGCTGTCTTAGTTGAAGTTTTATTGCTGTCAAGAGACACCATGACCATGGCAACTCTTATAAAGGAAAACATTTAATTGGGGATGGATTACAGTTTCAGAGGTTTGGTCCATTATCATCATGGTGGGAAGCATGGCAGCATGCAGTCAGACATGGAGCTAGAGAAGGAGCTGAGAATTCTATATCTTGATATACAAGCAGCAAAAGGAGACTATAATGCCACACTGGGCACAGCCTGAGCCTAGGAGACCTCAAAGCCCACCCCCACAGTGGTACACTTCCTCCAACAAGGCCACACCTCCTCCAACAAGGCCACACCCACTCCAACAAGGCCATACCTCCTAATAGTGCCACTCCATATGGACCAAGCATTCAAACACATGAATCTATGGAGACATTCCTATTCAAACCACCACATCAGTATATTAAAACATTTATTGTTTCATCAGTTTTGTGAGTCGGGGACCTAGGTTTGCTTTGCTGGGTGCCTCTGCCTCAAGTTTTAACAAGGCTAAAATCAAGGCATCACTTTGGGCAATTTTCTTACATACTTATAGGCAAACTTTAGTTCCTACCAGTTTGTTGGAATGAGACCCCAAGTTTGCTGCCCATTAGCTGGAGATCTAACTTAGTTTTTTGTTATATGGGCTGTCTGTTATATGGACTGTCCATTATGTAGACTGTCTTGTTATGGTGACTGTCCATTGTGTGGACTGTCTGTTATGTGAACTGTCTTGTTATGTGGACTGTCTGTGAAACAGCTCCATCATGACAGCTAGCTTCCATCAGAACAAGTAAAGGAGGGAGCCAGAGAGGGAAAATGTGATAGATGCTACAATGCTTATGTGAAGTGACACGTGTTACTGTAAATATATTCAGATCATTAAAAACAAAATCATTCGGTCCTGCCCACACTCAGGAGAGATGATTTTCAGTCCACTTACATGGTTTTCTGTGTTGTAAGAGGCAACTTCCTTTATCTTTTGTCCAATCATGGTTATGTAACTGTTCGGAAAGATTATTATTCCATTACTGCTGTATTTTATTTTGATTTCAAATTGCTCTAGACTTTTGTTTTGTTTTATTTTGGGGGTTTTGTTTATTGTTTCTGCTGCTGCTGTTCTCTTTGTTGCTTGTTTTGTTTTGTTTTTTGAGACAGGGTTTCTCTGTGTAGCCCTGGCTGTTCTGGAATTCACTCTGTAAACCAGGCTGGTCTTGAACTTGGAGACCCACCTGCCTCTGCCTCCAGAGTGCTGGGATTAACATCATGTTCCATCACTTCCCGGCATAATTGCTCTAGGTTTTGCCCATAAGCACCTCTTGAAGCTGATCCCTGTGTCTCTTTACCACGCTGGCTTCATTTTTCTTGAGCCATTCCTTATATTCAGATAGAGAAGTTATCCCAGGCTTACCTTGTACTTGGCCTGCTCCAGTCCTGAAATAGACCCTCTTACCTGTACCTGAACTTCCTGCCTATCTTTATGAGGGAATAGCTCTTCAGACTTAAGATCCAGAAGCTGTGTGCTCACTCCTGGTGGCTATCACTGTTTCTCAGCCTTTCCAGCAGGCAGAGCCAGAGAACATGAAAGCAGGACCATCCTCCAATTGTCCACACACCCTTGCGATTATGGCATCACGCTGATGCCTTTTAGGTCCTTCTTGCCCTTCTCCCTTTCCTCCAGATTTTCTTTCCCAACAGTGAGAGCATGACTGCCAAGGCCATGTACATAATCACATCACTCTTGGTTCAGTCTTATAGATACAGATACAAGATACAAGTAGTTTCTGAATTTCCCCACCTATACCAATAAAATCATCTTCTAAGATTCCAAATTTGCTTGTAATTGAGGCAATATGTGCAGAGTCCCTTGTTAAAAGATTGCTTGTAGTATTGTTTTGTGATTCATTTGAAGTACGTTAAGCTTATCTGTTTGGTTTATATGCAATTTTAGAATTTTTCCACATCCTAATTGATTTTTGTTGCTGATGTTGCAGCTGCTGTTTGTGGGTTGGTTTTGTTGTTGTTGTTGTTGTTTTGGTTTTGGTTTTGTGAGGTTTTAAAGTTATTTAAATATTCTATTTTTATTTTATGTGAATAGGCGTTCTTTCTATATGTGTGTCTGCACACCATGTGTATGTTAGTGCCATGAGTTTGCTAGGAATTGAACCCAGGTCCTCCAGAAGAGCAACGAGTACTCTTAACCCCTGAGCCATATCTCCATCCCCTTGTCTTTTGGTTTGTAAAGCAAGATCTCTTGTGGCCTAGACTGTCCTGAGACTTGGTTCATAACTAAGGATGACCTGGAACTTCTGATCCTCCTGCCCCTTCCTGAGTGCTGGGATCACAGACATTTGCTGCCACATTGGGCATTATGTGGTTCTGGAGAGAGAAACTAGGGCTTCCTGTGTGCTAGACAAGCACTCTACCAACTGGACTGCATCCACTTGTATTTTTTGAATATGTAAGATATTAATGTAGTTAAAATTAAAGCATAAAAATAAGAATACAGAGGCTAGGAAGATGGCTGCTCAGTAGTTAAGCGCATGGGCTGCTCCTCCAGAGGACAAGAATTCAATTCTCAGCAGTCACAAAGCACTCACAAGGCTCCCAGGGTATCTGATTCCCTTTTCTGGCCTCCATAGGCGATGAACATATGCAATGTACAGACGTACATTCAGGCAAACAATTAAAATAAAAATAAATAATAAAAAAGAGAGTCCTTGGGAAACTATACTCCTCCCTTGCCCCTTCTGCCTGTGTACTACATGCATTAGATGACTCCATTCCTTTCTGATTTACCTTCCCATATTTCTCTTTAAAAACCCACCTGTGTTTACATTGTTTTGCTTCCTCTCATTGAACCTCTCATAATAAAAAAATTCCTCATAATAAAAAGTAAATAAATAAGTAAGTAATCTTACTACAGTTTAAATAGCACCAACCTCCAGAGATAACTTAGCCCTGAGAAGCTGCATAAAGCACCAACTTTGTTGACAACCCTTCACTGTGTACACCACTTTATAGATAACAAATGAGCTAAGTGACAGTGACCAGTTACATGGTTTCTTCCAACATCTGTCAGTGATTGGTCACTGTGCATGTCGATTATTTTGTGCACAGGCATCAGAGCATCAAACTGTGGTGCCCCTTTGTCTTCTGATGACAAAACTCACATAGTATTAAATTTTTGGAGGGATTTCATTATTTTTATGTGTATAAGTGTGTGCCTGAATGTATGTCTGTGCACCATATGCACTGCAGCCTCAGGACCCCACATGGCATCTTTACAATACTATATAAAGGGAGTTAGTCAACAAAGAAAGGTGATGGTGTTCCCAGTGAAGTTAGAGCTGAATGCAAATGAAGTTATAGAGGATGGAGCTGGCTGTATGTCGCCACGCTGGCTCTGAGTATCTCTAGACAAGATGTTGGTTAGGAATACTGCTGGGTTGACAACTGCAGAGGACACCGGATAAAGCAGATGACCCATCACATTTTAAAATCTCAGGGTTCAGAGATGGCTCTGTGGCTAAGAGCTTCCTAGACAATTGTTGGACCTGAGTTCAGATCCCAGCACCTATGTAACTGGCATGCTTGCTCAAGTGGTTGTAATTCCAATGCTGGGGATAAGGCCATGCAGGAGGATCACTGGGACTTGCCAGCCACCAGCCTAAGGCTTAGATTCAGTGAGAAAGTCTACCCCAAAGGAAGAAGACCAAGTTATAGAACAAGACACCAGACATTCTCTGGCTTCCAAGACTGTTTCAAGACATTCTCAGATGCGCACACACACACACACACACACACACACACACACAGCCAAAGCTTAGTAAAGCTGAATACATAAACATGAATAAAGAAAGCAGCTGTGATAGGAAGGGTGAAGCTACTCCCAGAGAAGTCCCACCAGCAGAGCCCTTCACCTTAAAGGGCCTCTCAGAGAAAGCTCACAACATTGAAAGCTAAGTGAATAAATTGGAAAATTAATCCAAATGCAGAAAGAATGTGGCAGTTTGCTTTATAAAATATTTTCATTCTTTATTACAAAGAACCTTTTAATTTTCAGTAGTCCTAATTTTAAAATATTGTACCATATTAAATATCCATTTCGCTGTTTATTTCCATATAAATGTATAACTAAGAATAAGAATTTTTAATATTTTAACAAAAAATGTTACAAGGTCACAGAATGATGTTAAATTTTCCATTGATTATTAAGATTAATTTCTACAGTTTTATCTCACACAGATATATTAAAGTCCTGTGGTACTGTTTAAAGAGAGGACAAACATATGAACTGTTGTGTACTTTGCCTTTAAAATTCACTGGCTTTATTGAAGCGTAACTTATGTACATTAAAAGTTAACCTCTTAAAATTGTACAGCTCACTAAGCTGTGAAATTTTATACATCTGTGTAACCACTGCCCCAATAAACACATAGTATATCTCTGCAACCTTCAGAAGTCCCCTCCCAGCCTCTGCAGTCAATTCCCCTCATCCCCAGCTCCTGGCAATGACTGATGGGCCATTATAAAGCAGCAGCTCTGCCTCCTCTGGGATTTCCTCTAAGTGGAGCTTCATAACATGCGCTTCTTTTGTGTGCACCATCCTTTACTCAGTGATTTTGAAATTCATCTGTGGTATATGTGTGTGTGTGTGTGTGTGTGTGTGTGCACCTGTGTGTGTGTGTATGTACATATGTATGTATTAGCAGCTTGCTTATTGCATTTCTCTGCAGTATTGTGTTGTGTGGAAACACAGCAACTTGTGTATCCATTTCACTGTTAATAACATCTGAGTTCTTCCCAGTTTGGTGTTATTGTACATTAAAGTGGTATTGACACCTGAGCGCAGATACCCCTATGCATGCATATATATATATATATATATATATATATATATATATATATATATATATGATAAATACTCAAAATCAGGTTTTAAGCTGAGCATGATGGCACATGCTGGTAATCCCAGCCCTTGGGAGGTGAAGGCAGCAGAACCTGGGGTTGAAGCTTACTTATTTATTCTCTGTTATGTAGAAGGTCTAGGCCAGCTTGTGCTACCCAACCCTCTCTTTAAAATAATAACAACGATGACAAAAGCATGGTTACCTGCCAACATGGGAAGTGTGCACTTCATTCTATAAGAAACTAAAACTAGTTTCAAAACTGTGGAATGGCTTTACATACCTACTGAAGTGTACAAAGTATTCTGCTTCATGTCATCACCAGCCTGTCCTGTTGCCAGACTTGTGTCTTACATGTTCTAGTAAATACACAGTACTATCTCACTGTGTTTCCAATTTGTGTCCCTTATTGACTACAGTTACTAAGTGTTTTTCTGCTATATTTCCTGGAGCTAACAGCTCAGATCTTTCATTCCCCTTTAACTTAGTTGATCATCTTAAAATTGAATTATGAAAGCTTTTTAAAATGTATCCTGTGTGTGACCTCGTTTTCTCACAGGTGACCTGTGGACTTCTTGTCCCAGATGTAGACCTGTACTTTTATTCCCTCAATAGTACTTGTAAAATACTCTGTAATTTTGATGAAGCCCCAACCTATTCGAACGTTCATTTATGAATGAAGTGAGAAGTGGGATCAACCCAAGGCCTCATTCATGACAAAGAAGTGTCCAACCCAGGAGCTACACGCCTAGCCCCTCTGGGTTTGTATTGTCCTGCTTAAGAAGTCTGCGCCTACCGAAAACATGACTTTCATCTGTACCCTCTTCTAGGGGCTTTGAAGTTTTATTGTTTATAATGTGATCTTGGATCAGTTTTGAGTTGATATTTATGTTAGGTATGGGGAAAAAAACCCACAAATCCAAAAAGGAGAGAGAGAGAGAGAGAGAGAGAGAGAGAGAGAGAGAGAGAGAGAGAGTTCCAGCAGTTGTAGTACCCTCTGTTAATCCCAGCACTTGGGAGGCAGAGGCAGGTAGATCCCTAAGATCAAAGCCATCCTGGTCTACAGAGAAAGTTCCAGAATAGCCTGGGCTACACAGAGAAAACAAACCCACACACACACCCCAAAAATAAAGAACATGACTTTTAGAGGATGTGGGGGGACAGCAGACAAGTATTGGAGGAGTTAGAGGCAGGAGTGGGGTGAATATGATAAAATACATTATATAAACATATTAAATTCTAAAAGAATTAATTAAAATGTAATTTTAAAAGAAGACATATAATTAATTTTTTACAAACCTTGTGTCTCAATTTACTTTTTGTCATTGTGTTAAATCACTGATCAAAACCAACTTGAGGAGGAAAGGGTTTATTTCAGCTTATAGGTTCATCATTGAAGGGGGAGCCAAGACAGAGACTGAAGCAGAAGCCTTCGAGGGATGCTGCTTATTGGCATGTTCATCTTGTCTTGCTCAGCTTGCTGTTTTTAAACCCAGGGCCTGCTCAAGGGTGGCGCCACTCATAGAGAGCTGGCTCTCCAACATCAACCATTAATAAAGAAAATGTCCCCATAGACTTACCTCTAGGCTGACCTGATGGGGGAATGTTTCTCATTAAAGTTCTCTCTTACAAGATGATTATAGGTTTGTGACAAGTTGACACCTGGAACCTGGACCCTTAATTACTCTGTGGTATTTTTGGTAGATGTGGTAGTTTGAGTGACAATGGCCCCAACAGGCTCATACATTTGTATGTTTGGTCCCCAGGTAGTGGAACTGTTTGAGAAGGATTGGGAGGTGTGGTCTCGTCAGAGTAGGTGTGTCGCTGGGGGTGGGCTTTGAGGTTTCAAAAGCCCATACCAGGCCAGGTCTCTCTCTGCCTGTGGATCAGGATGTAAAGCTCTCAGCATCTGCTTCAGTAACATACCTGTCTTCTTCCTTCCGTAACGAACTACCCTCTCAAACTGTAAACAAAATGAACTACTCTCTCAAACTGTAAGCAAGCCCTCAATTAAATGCTCTCTTTTATAAGAGTTGTCCTGGGCTGGTGGTAACTCTTCACAGCAATAGAACAGTGGTAAGACTGAAGGTTTCTTGGGATTTCTAAACACCCAAATACATTCTCTTTTGAAAAAATAGACGTTTTATTTCTTCATTTTTCCTGTTACCCCTTACTTTTTCTTGTCCTACTGCATTAGCTAAGAATCTAGGACAGAATTAAGTAGAAACGGTGTGAGTAGGCATGCTTCCTTCATTTTTGATCTTTTCTAAGAGAAAGAATTTGTTTTTTATCCATTAACGTTCCATTGATACTTTTTAGCTGATTTGAAAAGTTATATTGGTTTAGTAGGGTTTTTGTTATGGATAAGTTAGTATTAACCTTTGGTAAATGCTTTTCTACGTGTGTTAGATGCTCTTATCATTTCTATATTTACTTTGTTATAAACTGAGTAGGTCTTGTGACCCTCCTGTAAGTACAGCTTCAAAGTGGACATAGGAGACCTTCAGAGGCATATCAGTGAACTTGGGGTTCAGCTGAGAGATCCTACCTCAATGAATAAGATGAAAGAGCAGCTAAGGACAATCCCCATATCACCCCTGGACCTACACATGCATACACTCAAACATGCACATGCACACACACACACACACATGCACAGAGATGCACACATACATGCACACACATATGAAAAACATGCATATACATGCACATTACACACACATGAAAAAAAAATGAAGGCATTTCCAGTGGGGGCTGGAGAACTGGTTCAGTGGTTAAGAGCATTTGTTGCTCTTGCAGAGTACTTGAGTACAGTTCCCAGAACACACATGGTGGCTCACAGCCATCTGTAACTCCAAATCCCAGAGAGTCTGATGTTGGCCTCCTGACCTCTGTAGGCACCAGGAAAGCACACATGCAGGTAAAATACTCATACACATAGAATAAAAAATCAACCTTTATTTAATTTGAAAACTTTCCAAAACATTTATTAGACAACTCATATCTAGCATATCCAAAGACCTCTAGAAATTCAAATTTTATAATAATTTCTAAAATTCAGTTAGAAGTACACAGGGCGGATACAATGATAGTGCACTGTGTGTACATGGAAAGTCGTAATAAAACCATTTACTTAGGCTTTCCAATAAAAAATAAAAACAAATTTAAAAAATGGTCAAAAGACGAACTTCTCTGAAGAAAACATGTGGATGACAAACCAGATACTCGGTGTCACTCGCCTATTGTAGATATGCAAATTACAACTACAATAAGAATGCACAGGATTATTTAAAACCTGGTGTACATTTAAAACCTGGTGCACTAGTCCAAGTGCAGATAATAATGTCAAACACTGCTGGTGGGAATGCAAAATGGTACAGCACTCTGGAAAAGTCTGATGGTTTCTACAAAACTAACCGTGTGTGTGCACGTGTGTGTGTGCATACATGCATGTATGTATGTGTGTGAGTGTGTGCATGAGTGTGTGTGTGCTTGTGTGTGTGTGTGTGTGTGTGTGTGTAATCTATAGCTTTTCATCCTTTTAACCAGAACTTTTGCAGAATAGTTTTTAATTTGAATGAAGTCCAATTTATGACATGTTTCTCTTATGAATCTATTTCCCTATAGATCATGCTTTTGCTGAGAACTGTTCAAATGTCTCAAATCCTAAAGATTTTCCTTCTATATTTCCTTCTAAAAGCTTCATCCTCTTAATGATTCTTAATTTCATTGTTGTCTGTTGTAATGACTCTCTTTTCATCTCTGATTTTAATAATTTGAGTCCTCTCTCTCTTTTGGTTAATTTGGCTAAGGATTTGCTTACCTTGTTTATCTTTTCAAAGAACCAACTATGTTTCATTGATTTTATTCATCTCAGTTTCATCATTTCTGCCCTGATTATTAATTATTTCTTCCTGTCTTATAACTTGGAGTTTCGGTTGTTCTTGTTTTTCCAAGGCCTTAAGGTGTGCCATTAAATTACTTATTTGAGACTTCTCTGATATTTTCTTAAAGATCTGTTTTATATTACTTCTAATTATGCATAAGTAGGTATGTGTGCTTCTGCGTGGGGGCAATGTGCACATGAATGCACATACCTGCAGAAGCCTGATGCTCCAGACCCCCTGGAGCTTGAGTTAAAGATGGTTGTGAGCTGCCTCACATAGAGGCTGGTCAAACTTAGGTCCCCCAAAATGGCAGCAATTGCTCTTAACCACTGAGCCTTCTCTCCAGCCCCTCTTTGATTTTTTTTTTTTAAATGCAAGCGCTTATGGCTATAAACTTTCTTCTTAGGACTGCTTTCATTATATTCCATAGGTTTTGATATGTTGTGCTGTGCTTTCTTTGCAATCCATTCAAGGATTATTTGTTCTTTGAGACAGTATCTAACATAGCCCAGGGTAATTCTAGAAAATGTTTCTTTCTTGGTTTCTTCTGTGGCCCATTTGTCGTTGAGTAGGGTGTTGTTTGGTCTCTGAGTTTGTGTGTGTTCTATGGTTCCTTTTAGTGCTGATTTGGGAGGGTAGGTTTTAAATTTTATTATTATTTTTAATGTGTATGTGTGCATGATGTGTGTACACATATGTTTGCGGATGCCTGTAGATGCCAGGAAACCAAGTTGGGTCCCCTAATGCTTGGGTAGCAGGTGTTTATAAGCCCCCCAGTGTGGGTGCTAAGAATCAAACTCAGGTTCTCTGCAAGAGTAATATGCTCTTCATTGCTGAGCCATCTCTCTAGTCCCTAGATCTTTAGTTTTATCCACTGTGGTCAGATAGAATACAAAATGTATTTCAATTTCCCTGTATTTGTTAAAAATCTGTTTTATATCCTAGTATATGATCCATTTTAGAGAAAATTCCATGGGCACTTGAGAAGAAGGTTCATTATGCAGTGTTTGGGTGGACTGTTATGTGGGTGGGTATGGGGTCCATTTGATCTAATGTCATTTATGCCATCTAGCTCAGATGCTTCTCTGTTTCTGTCAGAGTGACCTGTCTATTGGTGAGAGCAGAGTACTGAATCACCCACTATTGTGTTGGGGTTAATCTGTAACTTTCTGTTTAGTAGTATTTGTTATATGAAATTGGGAATATTTTTATTCCGTGCGTGTGTGTGTGTGTGTGTGTGTGTGTGTGTGTGTGTAAAACTGCAATGTCCTCTTTATTGGTTGCTCGCTTGACCTGTGGGAACTGAACTTTATTTCTCCTGACAAGCTTTGGTGTGAAATCTAATATGGTCAGATATAAGAACAGCAACATCTTTATTTCCTGGTGCCATTTGCTTGGAGGATCTTTTTCCATTCCTTGACCCTAGGGCAGTACCTGTCTTTGACAATGAAGTGTGTTTTTCAGAGGCAACACACAGATGAATCCTGCCTGTTAATCAAGTGTTAGCCAGTGCCTTTTCATTGGTCAAGAGAGACCATTATATGTCAAATTTATTGAGAGGTATGTACCAACTTCTGTTGTCTTACAAATTTCTGTAATGTTTGGTGTTTTTACATTCTTTCTTTGCTTAACAAATGCTCTAGAGTGGTTTATTCTTTCCTGTGGCCTCATGATGGGGTTAGCTTTTCTTTAGTTCAGTGGGTTCCTTCAAGAATCTTCTGTAGGGCTAGCTTAATGGTCAAGAATTTCTTTAACTTTCTGGAAATGGAAATTTTTTTTTCTCTTTCAATTATGACAGTTTTGCTTGGCATAATAGTCTGTGTTGGCTGTTGTTGACTTTTAGGACTTAAATCACATTTCAAGCCTTCCTAGCTTTGTCAAGTGTCTGTTGAGAAATCTGCTGTTATTTTTTGGGCCTGTCTTTATGTGTGACTTGGTGTTCCTCTCTCACAGCTTCCCATATGCTTTCCTTGCTCTATATATTTAGCATCTTAAGTATACTGTAATGTAGGGGTTTCTTTTCTATCTTGACTGTTTCATGTTTTAAAAGCCTCCTGCACCAGAATGGTCATCTTTCCCCCTAGATTTGGGAAATGTTTCTGCTATGGTTTTATTTAAAATGTTTTTCCATTCTTTAGCATGAAATCCTTCTCCTCCTTCTTTGCCTATAATCCACATATTTGACCATTTTATCCTATCCCACAGCTCAGCGCCCCTGCACGCTTTCTATCATTTATCTCTGTTCATGTCTGAATCTCGTACCTTGTCTTCCATCCCCCCTCCCCCGCCCTTCTGTTGGTGAGGCTTTCCATGGAGCTTTTCAACTTATTGAATTGTTCATTTCCAGTATTTGAATTTAGGTTTTATTCCATATTTCTTGCTATGAAATTTCAGCTTCCTGTCCTGTAATGGCTTCCTCGTTTCATTCAGCTCTTCACCTGTGTTCTCTTGGAATTCATGCAGAGGTTTACTTTTGTTCCCTTTTTGTGCATGCTTACACTCAGCCCTTTGAATTCCTTGTCTGAGATTTCATTTAATTGACTATCTTTGGAAGCCATTACTGTGGGATCAGTACCCTTTGGAGAGGTCATGTTGCCTTGGTCTTTCATGTTTCTTGTATTTTTTAGGTTTACTTATTTATGTACTTTTATGTATGTGAGTGCTCTTTTTGCATATATGTCTGCATAACAGAAGAGGCATCAGATAGAAGAGGGCATCAGATGTCATTTATACATGTTTGTGAGCCACCATGTGGTTGCTGGGAATTGAGCTCAGGTCCCCAAATATTACCATTTTTAATTCTTTTACTGTAAGTGTTTTCAATGTTCAAGAGGGACTAGGTTGTGACGTGTTAAGGTGCCATTTTTTCAGCTAGAACTGGCATTCAGGTTACCAGGCTTGATCCCCAGTACTCTGCTAAGAGTAGAATACCATATGAAAAGCAGTCACTCTCAAAGGACCTGCCCACTATAAGCATACAGCAATAGTCAATTTAAAACATCACTTGTGAGCCCAGCAAGATGGCTCAGTGGGTAAATGAGCCTGCCACCAAGCCCGATAACCTGAGTTCAATCCCTGGGACCCACCTACAAGTTGTTCTCTGAACTCAGTTTGTACACTGTGGCACACACACTCGGGAATGTATACATGTGTACACACATATGTGCATCAATAAGTGTAAAAAAAACCACCAATTTTCTTAAGGGCCAGATAGTTTAGGTGGTAAAATGACAGAAGTATATTTATCAGTGGAAAGGGGTAAAATGTAAAGAGAGAGGTAAATTAATGCAATCAGGCAACCCAAAATAGTCCTAGCCCTTAGGACAGTGGTTCTCAACCTGTGGGTTGTGACCTCTTTGGAGTCACATCAGATTTTCTGCACATCAGATATCTATATTACAATTCATAACAGTAGCAAAATTACAGTTATGAAGCAACAATGAAGTAATCTTATGGTTGGGGTCACCACAGCATGAGGAACTGCATTAAAGGGTCACAGCATGAAGAAAGATGGGAGCCACTGCCTTAGGATGAGACAGAAGAGACCCTATGAACAAGACCAGCCTATTAGACACTGAGTGTGGTGATGCACACCTAGAATCCCAATATTTGGGAGGCAGAAGCAGGCTGATCTTTGTGAGTTTCAGGCCTGCCAGGGTTACATAGTGAGACCCTGTCTCAAGAGACAGAAATGGGGTGGGAGCAAGAACAGAACAAGAAGGAAATTGCCTACCAAATTAGCTCTGGGTATGAAACGAAGGAAGAACAAATATGAAGAGACAGGAACTAGACGGGAGAGAGCATAGAGTGAGAATACAACCTGGCCTCTTGCTGGGTCCAGTCTCCAATCCCTCAGCATCCTTTCCTGGCTCCCAGATGGTTTTCACATCCCTGGGCATTCCTTCCAGAGATCAGTGCTCCTTGCTGGCCACAGTTCTGGGAGAGCTCAGGGCTGAGCTGACAATACTGTTCTCACCTCCAGTCTACCCTTTAAGGACCAGGGGATGGGGGATGGGCAGGGGGTGGCTGACTGTGACAGATGCTGGTCTGGTCAGTGAATGGCATGTATTGTCAATGCTACACTGCTGGGCTTGGGGCTTGCTGCCTTTCTTGAAGAAGGAGTAAAGTTTGCTTTGAGAAGCACTTTTCTTTTCAGATCAGGTTCATGCTTCTAAGGTCTCTTAGGATTGGTCTATAGTAGCTTTTGCTTTGAGCTGATGTAACCCTACTACTGCATCTTGACATTTTTTGTTGCTGTAAGTATTGAGAAGGAACTCTGTTCTACCTGAATGGAAGCTATACGGTCATTCCAAGGCCCCCAAGATCTCCAAGAATTCTTCACTTTATATCTCCATGGTGTTCACTCATGTCCAGCTCTAGTGGAATATCAATTTCTGCATGTTCAAAGACTCAAGGCAATCCTTATCTAGATTCTCTTTTAACAATTTTAAATTTATGTGCATGCATGCATACATGTGTGTACATGTGTGTTTATGTGTGTGTGTGCATACCTCTGTGTGTGTGTGTGTGTGTGTGTGTGTGTGTGATTTGTGAAGTTCAGGTGATAACCTACATGAGTCGATTCTTTCCTCCGGTGGGCCTGGATGATTTCATTCTGATCATCCGGCAGGAGGCAATACCATGGCCAGTCAGTTTTCCATTTCCTTTTATTGGTTTTGTTGCTGCCGTTGTTGTTATACTGATATAGCTTGTTCCACATGATCAAAAGCAAAATTATATATCCTGGGAGCCACGTTAGCCTGTAGGGAGCTTCATTTTTAAAATACTTTCACAAATCCCATTGTATATGCACATACCTCAACCAACCATAATTTGTCATTTAGGCAAATTTCAATATTCTGCAATTTAAAATAATTCTAAAATGAATAATTTGATACACTTATATGCATATACTTTTAAAGATTTGTTTATTTTTGTGTTTGATTTTCTTTCTTTCTTTCTTTCTTTTTTTTTTTTTTTTTTTTTTTTTTGGTTTTTCGAGACAGGGTTTTTCTGTATAGCCCTGGCTGTCCTGGAACTCACTCTGTAGACCAGGCTGGCCTTGAACTCAGAAATCCATCTGTCTCTGCCTCCCAAGTGCTGGGATTAAAGGTGTGATCCACCACTGCCCAGCTAAGATTTATTTTTTAAAAGATTTTAAATGTTTATTTATTTCTCACTATATAGCCTTGGCGATACTGGAACTCACTCTGTACACCAGGCTGGCCTCAAACTTACAGAGATCTGCCAGGCTCTGCCTCCGGAGTTTGGGATTGAAGGCGTGCATCTGCAACTCTTATTTTAAGTTTTGAGATGTATAGTCAGGTTAAATTTGTATTAGTATAATTTCTGGGTTAAGGAGCAAATGTATGTGAAGCTTTGCTAGAAGGTGTAACAATTTTGCTCCATTCAGGCCACACTACTTTACATCCCTTCACTAAATTAAACAGCCTGTTATCCCTAAGTCTCATCTACACAGTGTGTTGTCAAACTGTATATTTTTGTCAGTCTGATTTACACATCTCAAAATGGCTTTCATTAGTATAATTCATCATGCAAATATAATTAGCTTTTCATATGTTTGAGTCTGTTTATATATTTAATTTTTTTCTTACCAGATATGATGATACACACCTCTAATCCTAGAAAAGAGGCAAGATCAAGAGTTCAATGCGCACACACATACACACACACACACACACACACACACACAAAACCATGCATAAATGATTGTAAAATAAAATTACATAATATAATATAGCAACTTTCAGCCAGGCAATGGTGGCTCACTCCTTTAATCCCAGCACTTGGGAGGCAGAAGCAGAGGGATATCTGAGATTGAGGCCAGCCTGGTCTACAGAGTGAATTCCAGGACAGCCAGGGCTACACTATGAAACCCTGTCTCAAAAAACAACAACAAAAAGATAGCAACTTTCGTGTACTAAACTTTTATAATACAGAAAGATCTTAATGACCAGAAAAATACACTTATTTATTCCTTAAAGCTAATGATATGCACTGACGTGAATTATTCAGAAGATACAAAGAGGAGGATCAAGAACTCAAGGTCTGTGGAGCAGGGTGGTGCACACTTTCCATCCCAGCACTTGGGAAGCAGAGGTAGTCAGGTCTCTGAGTTGGAGGCCAGCCTGGTCTACAGAACAAGTCCCAGGACAGCCAGGACTACACAGAGAAACCCTGTCTTGAAAAACAAAATAATACAAAACAAGTCAAGGTTATCTGCAACTATGTAGTGAGTTCCAGATCAACCTGGGCCACATGAAACCTGCTTCAAAACAAGCAAGCAAACACAAACCCTTTGACTTCTGTAACCATTATTTGTTGTTCCAAAATAATTTTAGATTTCTTTTTAGGTGTATGTGTGCATGTGCATGTGCATGTGTGATGTGTGGGATGTGCACATGAACACAGGTGCTTGTGGGGGCCAGAGGCCATGGATCACCAGGAGCTCATTGCAAATAGCTATGGCCAGCATGTGGGTGCCTGGATCCGAGCCCTTGTTCTCCTGACCTCCAATCTGTCTCTCCTGCCACCACAATATACTTATAAATTTTTGATTTGTTCTGAGAGTAGACAGAATGAGATATTACGAAATTTATTTAAATTTGCAAATTATCCTTTCAAATCAAAGCATCTAAAATATTCAGGTAAACGAGGTAAATATTAAAGCTAAATCATTCAGATTTCCTACCAAATCCTTGAACCTCCCACCTGTGTAAACTGGGAAACGTGTTTGTTTGATAATAAGATTATCTATTTTTATTGTGATTCTCCTTAAACCATCTCCTCATTTGACCTTAGCATGCTGTTCAGGCAGAGGCACTGTCATGTGGGGCCTGTTAAGTCACACAGAGCTTTACGTTAGGAAGGGACCCATACTTGAAAGGCCCTTGCCCAGGGTTGACTCCCTGTTGTCATAATAATTCCACAGGCTCATTAATTAGCATAGACAACTATATAATCAGTTTTAGAGTCAGGCATTGTTCAGAAAGGACAGTGCATATTTAATGCACATATTTGGAGGAAGTCTCAGGTTTTTGTACATGAAATGGAAGACAGAGTAAAGATATCAGAAAGGTAACTATCTTAGTATCTAAAGGGACTTTGAGTGAGATGGTTGTATTAGAAAGAAGAATTGATTGGTAGTTTTAAAATATACTTTGGGGGCCTGGAGAGATAGCTCAGTGGTTGCTCTTCCAAAGGTCCTGGGTTCAATTCCCAACACTCACATAGTGGTTAGCAATTGTCTGTAATGGCAGTTTCAGGAAATCTAATAACTTTTTCTGGCCTCCTTGTCTGCAAAGACATGCATGCAGACAAATATCCATACACATAAAATAAAAAAAAATCAAAATTTAAGAAACAAAATATACTTTGAAGTCCAGATATGGTGGCATATATTTTATTTTTAATCACACACACATACCGTTTGGGACTGGTATCCCATTAATGATAGAATACTTGCTTAGTATGCACAAGGCCTTGGATTCAATTTCTAGGACTGTAAAACAAAGCACATACACACGGGCACACACATGGGCACACACATGTGCATGCCCACACCCACACACATGGGCACACACATACACACAGGTGCACCACACTCTGAAGGCAGAAGCCTTGGTATGGACTGATAACAAACTAAATGTGATGCAGAAGATACTAAAATGTGGCTTCTGAATTTCCGACCCCACTAGAAGTCCCACTTACTAGGTGAGAAAATTTAGAGGAAGAATAGAATTGAGGGTGAAATCAACACTGGATCTGACATGCTCAGAAGCTGGGTACAGAAGAGTACATGTTTTTGTTCTTCCTTTCCTTCCGATAAAGAAACATTCAGAATGTCAACAAAACAGCTGAAACTGATGCTCGTTTGTTTGTTTGTTTTCAATTACAAAGTGGTATCACCTAGCAGAACAATTACTTTATATGAACATCATCAGGGAACACTGATGTACCCTCCCCATGTCATTTTGGCAGGTTTAAATTCTTACGTCAATCTGCAACCTCAATGGAAGGCAATGTAGATGGTTACTGTGAAGGCTAGGATAGAGCTATTGGGAGAACACACACACACACACACACACACCACTGCATGCCTGCTGCAGGGGCTCATGCCTTTTCAGTCTCTGTGAGTTTGAGGCCTATCTGGTCTACATAGTGAGTTCCAGGCCAGTGAGAGCAGCATAGTGAGACCTTGTCTCAAGAGAAGGTGGGGAGATTGCAGGTTAGAAACAAATTTGACACAGTTTCATGCTTCAGATTCTTTTCTTTAAAAAGGTTGTGTTAGCTGAGCAGTGGTGGCACACACCTTTAATCCCAACACTGGGAAAGCAGACACAGGTGGATCTGTGAGTTGGAGGCCAACTGTAAAGTGAGTTCCGGAACAGCCAGAGATACACAGAGAAACACTGTATCAATAGTAACAACAACAATAATAGTAGTAGTAGTAGTAGTAAATAAGTAAGTAAATAAATAAAAGTGGTGTTGTATCCAGCAGAGGGGGGAGGGGTAGCTGTATGCTTTGTACACAAGAAACAAAATAACTGAGCTGCGACCACATCTAAATACGTCTCCCTTTCCTGCATCTTCCTTGCCCTCCTTTTTCTTGCTATTTTTTGTCTAGGACGGCTCCACTTTTCTCTGTCTGGAGCTTTCATCTTCCATGTGACACATTTCCCTTCAGCTAAACAGCCGCCTTTCATAAAGCTGCCTGCGCTCTGCCCCACCCCTCCTCGTTTCTTTGTGACGTCACCAATGGCCAGACCGCTCCGCTTCTATTTATCTGTTCTCAGTGAAGCCCAGTTTTCCAGGGCTCTCTTTATGAAGGTCAGTGTACTGCAGTGGCTGTCTGCTATTCCTTCTAAACAGAAATTCTATAAAATCAAAACCATGGAACTGAAGGTGTAGTTCAGTGATAGAGCACTGGCTTAGAGGGCCCTTGGGTTTAATCTCCTTTTTCTTAAAAAGGCAAAAGCCACAAAGACAGAAAGCGGATATGGGGCTCCTGGAGGTTTAAGGTAGGGCAAAAACTGTACACATATGAGAGAAAATTTGGAGGTAAGGATAGTAAGGTGTTGGTCAAATGAACTTGTTAAAAATCTTTGAACTGTGTGTGAGCTCTAAAATACCATGTAAGCAACCAAGTATGGCTACTGTAAAGATTTGAAGTTGATTCAGGTCCCTGCAGTTAAACAGCGGGCACTATTATTATTTCGAGTTCTCAAGGGAAGAGAATAGTAAACACAGTTGTGCCTTTGTAGCTCAGAGGTACAGTGCTTGTCAGTGTGTTCAAAGCCCTACAGTCAGTCCCCAGCTCCATAAGAATAAAATATATTAAAAATAAAAATAATAGAGTTTTCATAGTTAAGTAACTACAAAGGTAACATCCAGAATTGGAAACTGATTCTTTTTGATGCCAAAGCCTCACTATCTACTGTAAAACACCTGCAATTCCTGTTTTTAAATTATTTTTGCTATATCTCATAGGTCACAAGATGTCTTGAAATTATACAACAGAAATGATAAAAGACAGAGAATGGAAAATTCTGATGATGTGTCAGTCTCCAGCACTGGGGTTGGGGGCTCCCTAGAGAAAGTGACTGTACTCAAATGAGTGTGTACAGATTTATACTCCTTGGTTATGTTACAGTGAGTCACTATGACATTAATATGAAAGCTATTATATTTAAAAGTATCTGGGAATCTCTAGAGATGGCTCAGAAATTAAGAGCACCCACTGTTCTTGCAGAGAACCTGGGGTTGGTTCCTAGCACTTCCATGGCAGTTCATACCTACCTATAACTCTAGTTCAGAGGACCCCCATGTCTTCTTCTGGCCTCTAAAGGCAGTAGACACGCACCGAGTGTACATTCATGCAGCCAAAAGCATTCGTGTATATAAAATAAAAAAAAGTGTTGTGGACTCAGAAGCAGAGCATTTGGCTAGCTCTTGTGCAGATGTTGTTATCAGTAGTTAGGGGCTATGCTGGGGGTTTCCAGGTTTTTGCTTCTTATTCAAGAATGAAATAAAAAAAACCTACACAGCTGCAAAGTAGCCAGGAAACTTTATTCAAAAGCAATGGAATAGAACAGACGAGAAAATACTACATTATCAAGATTGACAGCCGGCTATCACAGTGGAGGTACTGAAGGGCATCAGGTTATTGCCTGGGGCTTCTTTCTATGGGGAACCTAATAGGAGGAGCTGGTTGCTAGGGTTTGTAGTTTGGATGGTTCTCTATTCTGATTGATGGATTCGGTCATGACCATTTTATTGTGCATGTCCCTTCCGATAATGCATCTGATTTTAATTATGTGCCTGCCTGGTTATGCACGGGGGTAATGTGTTAAATAGGGGAGCATCCCTAAAAGTTCATCCCTAAAAGGAGCACAGTTTTGTCTTATTGCACACACACGTAGAAACAGTTTAGGAGGAACCAGCCTTTCCACTCATGCACCACAACAAACATGGAGTACAATTGAAGAGAATCCGTCCAAGTTTGATAGTCTTTAAGGAGAAGAAAGTTTTACTCCATTGTTCAGAATGGGAGGGTGCATGCAATTCAGTGCAGATGAAGGCCATGTGTTGGGAATAAGTTGCTAGGTACATTATGCAGAGAGATGTGTATGTGAATAGTGTACGCAGGTAAAGATCTCCGGCTGCTAAGCATGTTATTACTAGGAAATGGTTGTGTGCACATCCCAAACCAACTAGAATCTCAGGTTTCTAAACTATTCCTGTGATTGTGCTTGCCTGACACAAGACTCCTGGGTTTGATTCCTAACACCATGAATAAGAATAAGAATAAGAAGAATAAGAGGGGAAGCATTGAGGTGTAGCTCTCAGTGGTATGGTAAGTGCTTAGCGTGTGTGAGTGAACCGTTTAAATCCTCATTATGAGTATGCACACACACACACACGAACAAACGCACACAAACACACACACACACAGCATGCACACATAGAGGACTTATGAGATAGGGTGTGGGGAGAATACATGCCGTCACCAGGAATGGTATGGTCCTTGTCCTAGCGGCTTCTTCTCCTTTTCATTTCTTCTGTATGGGAGAGGTATACATGTTTAGAAAATAATTTAATGCAATCTAATCTGTCAGTTCTTCCTATTATTTCTGGTTAGGTGAAATAAACCAACTTTACGAAAACAAGTATCACATGTTTTCTCTCAGAAGTGGAATCAGGAGACAGAGGGAAAGATATAAAAATGGAGGATTGTTGGGGAGGTGGGTGGGAGAAATGGGGAGGAGGGGGTAAAGGTTAGTAGGGGTAAACATGATAAATGTCCGTCGCATTCATGTATAGAAATGTCACAGTGGTGCCCCTTACTTTGTATAATTAGTGTAACTAATAAAAATCGGTAAAATCTTAAGTTGTGTTCAGTGCCCCAAGAGGCTAAAACAAAGGATCCTGCTTTTAACTGAAACCTTACATTTTTTGTTGTATTTTGTTTTGAGATAGTCTCAATTGCTCAGGTTGGCCTCAAATTCTTTGCAGCCAATGATAAAGTCTTGACCCGCCTGCTTTCACTCTCTGGAAGCAAAGATTAGAAACACACACTGCCTTGCCAAGCCTTCTTTGGTGCTGAGTATCAACCCCAGGGCCTGGTGTACTCTACCAGCTGAGCTGTACCCCAATTCAGTTGGTTGGTTGGTATTTTGGTTTTTGAGACATAAAAGGTTCGGAATATAAGCAAGCAAAGGGAAAAGACACTTTGCTGGGAGAAAAATAGCCTGGGTGAAGGTCTTGGTTCCTTCTTAGATAATGACCACATTGAAAGGTCTGCAGTGGAGTAGAGACTGACAGCATGAATGATGATGTGGATTCCATACAAAGGGTCTGGTACTTCACGAGAAACACCATGCTGTGTTACCAAGGAGTATCTGAGAGAAATACATGACCTAACTGAATATTGGAGAAGCTTATTCCACCTACTATGGAGAAGGAATATCAGAGATGTCTGCTGATTTATGAAGAGGTCTTAGAGTTATGGGCCTTATTATTAAGGAGAATACATTTTAAAGGCTGGTTTTCTGTGTCTGGGAATGTGTAGCTCAGATAATTAAACCCTTGTTTTGTCTAACATGCATAAGACCTTGGATTCAATCCCCATTAAAGCTCCCTTAAAGCTTTTAGAGTCTAAATTGTGACTTATGTGATAGTGAACAGACAAAAAAAAAAAAAAAAAACTTAGATCGGCACATCTCTGAGTAATCCAACAAATTTAGCTCTTATCAAACTTTAATGTGTCTTCTCGCCAGCCAGGTATTTTGGTAAAGTGCAAATTCTTCACTGCTGACAAGCTCCCAGTGCCTGCCTATGACACTGGTTCTTACACTTAGTAGCAAGTAGCTGGACTGTAGTCCAGAATCTAAATTCTGATGTGTCCACCTCCTTAATGCGGATCACAGTTCTTGGTAGTATAGCCGATTGTCATCTAAGTATTTAACACTGGCTTGGTTTGTTTGTTGGGGGGGGGGGGCGGGGGGGGCTGGTGTGGAGCTTATCACAATCATCCTGCCTCAGGATTACAAACATGTGCCACCTCATCTGACTTTAAAACCGTGGAGTGGGGTGGAGTGAAGCATAGTGTTAGTACTGAGGATGTGGCTTTTCATTTCACCAGGAAAAAAAAAATCCCTTTTCTGAGACTCTCACTCACTGCATGTGATTAAGACTTAGTTACGGGTCAGAAAGGACAAGGCATTTACTGAGAATGAGTGTGAGGCTTCTACCACTTCACATCTAGCACCTAATGAGTTGCTTTCCACCATTAATTGAGGCTTACTTTGTACCAAGCACTTTCATCTGCTCATGAGCAGGATGGGATTCTAGAAGCCCTTTGGTTAGTTTCTTGTCTAAAACATGCAGCCAAACTCAACCTCATTTCATAGCTAGCTCTCATTCCCTATTCTAACCATTGCTTTGGGGTTCGTGTCTACAATTCTAAATGTAGAACTTTTTATTTTCTGACTAAAGCTTTGTATCTCTCTAGTGAATCTGTAGAGTGTTGCTACCATCACTTTATTCGAGGTCCTGGGTTCATATTGCCTGCCCCTCCCCTTCTCTCTCTGAGGGAGATTTCTTTATTAGCAATGCTACATGAACTCAGAACCTTTGGAAAATGATTAATCCTGGCAACAGAGTATTTGAGAGATCGTGTTTTAACCTATTGTGATTACACGGTTGGGAAAAAGAAAAAAAACAGATAAGGAAATTTCACATCGCCTTTTGTTCCTTCAAAAGCATCCTTGAAAACAAGGATGGCGTCCAATTTTAAAAGAAATAATTTCTTAATTTTATTTTTTAAATCTCAAGACAGAGTTAGGACAGATAGTAGTACTCTTGGTTTGCTCTACTGAGAAGGTAACGAATTCTAGCCTCCATTTGGAAAAAGATAAAACTGGGTTTAGGGGAGGGCACATATGTTGGAGAATAAACCCTCATACACGCTAAGTCAGAATCTACCTGTAAGCTACGCATATCTCATGGCCCATAAAAGTAATAATATTAATCTCCCCAAAATACTCATTCCTCCTTCCAAGCAGAGTCCGCTGCTTCCTCTGCCCTCCGACAGACCCAATTGCTGTCGTTTTGCCAGTTAACGCTGTGTTGTATTCGGCTTGGATCATTCCCCTTTCTTGTGATCAAAGACAGGGATTAAAGTGTTTAATCGGCCTGGTTGGGGTGGGAGGTGAACAGATCCGCCCGCAGATTGGGTTTTCTCCCCTAGCCCTGGTAGAGCGCTGGACAGGAAACTCTGGAAAGCAGCCAGAGGAAAGTGAAGTTCCTGGCGCGAGCGCGTGTTCTGCTCAAAGAACCCGGCGCTAGCGCATTCTTCGTGCAGTTATTGGCTGGGACTCTGTGTGCCGCTGTCGGCCAATGAAGACGCTGGAGATCTGGCCCGGGCCCGTCCCCTTTCGGCGCCCCGGGATGAGGCAGAGACTGAACAGCGGGCGAACAAATCAGCGGCGCCCAGAAAGCCATGTCGGACTCGGCGCCCAGCGCCCAAGCGCTAACCCACTGAAAGTTTCTCTGCCAAACCTCCGGGACCACCTGGACCCCGCCAAGAGGAGCTGCTTTTGAGTGAGATGGTCGCAGAGGCCCAGAGCAGCGGACTGGTAAGCCCCGGGAGAACGGTGGGAGTTTTGCTTCTGCTAGCCGCCTTGACCGAGGCTTCCACCATCATTCACTATGAGATCCTGGAGGAGCGAGAGAGGGGGTTCTCTGTGGGTAACGTGGTCACGGATCTTGGTTTGGGTCTCGACAGTCTGTCGGCCCGCAGGCTCCGGGTGGTGTCCGGAGCTAGCCGTAAGTTCTTTGACGTGAACTGGGAGACTGGAGAGATGTTTGTCAACGATCGACTGGATCGAGAGGAGCTGTGTGGGACGCTGCCCTCTTGCACTGTAACTCTGGAGTTGGTGGTGGAGAACCCGCTGGAGCTGTTCAGCGCGGAAGTGGTGGTCCAGGACATCAACGACAACAATCCCTCTTTCCCTACCGGGGAAATGAAACTGGAGATTAGCGAGGCCATGGCGCCGGGGACGCGCTTTCCGCTCGAGAGCGCGCACGATCCCGATGTGGGAAGCAACTCTTTACAAACCTATGAGCTGAGCCACAACGAGTACTTTGCGCTCCGCGTGCAGACTCGAGAGGACGGTACGAAATACGCGGAGCTGGTCCTGGAGCGCGCCCTAGATTGGGAACGGGAGCCAAGTGTCCAGTTGGTACTGACCGCGCTGGATGGAGGAACCCCAGCTCGCTCCGCCACCCTTCCAATTCGTATCACAGTGCTGGACGCGAATGACAATGCGCCTGCCTTCAATCAGTCTTTGTATCGGGCGCGCGTCCGGGAGGATGCACCCCCAGGCACGCGCGTCGCCCAGGTTCGTGCAACTGACCTGGATGAGGGCCTCAACGGAGAAATCGTTTATTCCTTCGGTAGCCACAATCGTGCTGGGGTGCGGGAACTATTCGCTTTAGACCTCGTAACTGGGGTGCTGACAATCAAGGGTCGCCTGGACTTCGAAGACACCAAACTCCATGAGATTTACATCCAGGCCAAAGACAAAGGTGCCAATCCCGAAGGAGCACATTGCAAAGTACTGGTAGAGGTGGTGGACGTAAATGACAATGCCCCAGAAATCACAGTCACCTCCGTATACAGCCCAGTCCCTGAGAATGCTCCTCTGGGGACTGTCATTGCTTTGCTTAGTGTGACTGATCTGGATGCTGGTGAGAACGGTCTGGTGACCTGCGAGGTGCCACCGGGTCTCCCCTTCAGCCTGACTTCTTCCCTCAAGAATTACTTCACTTTGAAAACCAGTGCAGCCCTGGATCGTGAGACTATGCCAGAATACAATCTCAGCATCACAGCTCGAGATTCGGGAAACCCCTGTCTCTCAGCTCTTACCACAGTTAAGGTCCAAGTGTCCGACATCAATGACAATCCCCCTCAGTCGTCCCAATCCTCCTACGACGTTTATGTTGAGGAAAATAACCTACCCGGAGTTCCTATATTAAACCTAAGTGTCTGGGACCCCGACGCCCCGCCCAATGCCCGCCTTTCTTTCTTTCTCTTGGAACCGGGAGCGGAAACTGGGCTCGTTGGTCGCTATTTCACAATAAATCGTGACAATGGAGTCTTGACAACCTTAGTACCCCTGGACTATGAGGATCAGAGAGAGTTCCAACTAATGGCCCATATAAACGACGGAGGTAACCCAGTCTTGGCCACCAACATCAGCGTGAACATATTCGTTACTGACCGCAATGACAACGCCCCCCAGGTCCTGTATCCCCGGCCTGGCCAGAGTTCGGTGGAGATGCTGCCTCGAGGCACAGCTGCGGGCCACGTGGTCTCACGGGTGGTAGGCTGGGATGCAGATGCAGGGCACAATGCCTGGCTCTCCTACAGCCTCTTGGGAGCCTCCAACCAGAGCCTTTTTGCCGTGGGGCTTCACACGGGTCAGATCAGCACTGCCCGCCCAGTCCAGGACACAGATTCACCAAGGCAAATTCTCACAGTCTTGATCTCAGACAATGGAGAACCATTGCTCTCCACCACCGCCACCCTGACTGTGTCAGTAACTGAGGAGTCTCCGGAAGCCCGGGCCGAGTTTCCTTCTGGCTCAGCTCCCCGAGAACAGAACAAAAATCTCACCTTTTATCTACTTCTTTCTTTAATCTTGGTCTCTGTGGGATTCGCAGTTACAGTGTTGGGAGTGATCATATTCAAAGTTTACAAATGGAAGCGGTCTAGGGACCTCTACCGAGCCCCAGTGAGCTCCCTGTACCGAACCCCAGGGCCCTCCTTGCACGCAGACGCCGTGCGAGGAGGCCTAATGCCACCGCACTTGTACCATCAGGTGTACCTCACCACGGACTCTCGCCGCAGCGACCCACTGCTGAAGAAGCCTGGTGCGGCCAGCCCACTGGCCAGCCGCCAGAACACGCTGCGAAGTTGTGATCCCGTGTTCTATAGACAGGTGTTGGGTGCAGAGAGCGCCCCCCCTGGACAGGTAAGTGATAGCAAGTCATCTCTGAAACGCTTTAATGCCTGTGATTCCTGTACCAGGTTGAGAGAGGTATGGATCTGTTTTGTTGTTGCTGTTGTTTTGAACAATAGTGATGTTTTTCTGCTTGCTTCCAGATTTGGACCTATCCTTTCTAGATCAAACAGTGCCTTTAGGGGCAAGTGGCTGCCTAGAGTGTGCTTTGTGGCCCTATGTCAAGATGGTGATCCTTGCTTGACTCATTTGTGAACTCAGTTCACACCCTCAGATGGCACCCTGTTGCCATCACAACTCACCAGACATGCTAAGGGCACTTGATCTCGGCACTCAGAGCTTAGCTTGCTATGGTTTGCTTTGGAAGTGAGCTTCTGGACATCTCTAACTAGTGTCAGTAGAAAAACTACTTTGGTCTAGCCACCTTTCAAGTGCCTGCTATAGCTTCTATATTAAAACTCATGTGGTTTAGGAGTTGTTGGTTTGCTTGTTGTTTGTTTGTTTGTTTGAGACTGTCCTGGAACTCACTATGTAGACCAGGCTGGCCTCAAACTCAGAGATCCACCTGCCTCTAAAACTAATATTCTTTTTAATAACCTTCATTAGCCTGCACAATCTTGTACCTCATTCTTGAATAATTTATAAGGCTCTAGGGATTCTTTAAATTTATATCGAGCACAGTAATGGAAATAACAGGCATGTTACCAAATATCTTATAACATTAATGATGAGCATCGTAGGAAACATAGAAGAAAATACATAAACATATAAATACAAAACTCTAACTATAATACACAAAGCTAATCATTTCAATTATGAAGAAAAAACTTTATTTTGAAAATAAATCTAGATGGCCCGAAAGATCATCAAGTGGAAAAGCCTCTGGCGTTCCTGAGTTCCTAATCTTTTTCCAGCACTGTGTCTCGCTAGGTGTGGACCTCCAGGAAACCGGAGATTCACTCTTTTCCTTAGAAAAGTAAAGTACTCATTCATGCATGATGGAACGCTGGCGACTTTGAAGGCTTCCTATTGAGACAGGCCACACACAATCTCAGTTGTAGGAGAACCTCTGTTATCTGGTGGCTAAGTCCATTATTGCTGGAAATTCTTTGGTTTGGTTTGGTTTGGGTTGGGTCTTTTGAGGCAGGTTGTTTGTTTGTTTGTTTGTTGTTGTTTTTTTTCTTTCTGTATAGCCCTGGCTGTTCTGAAGCTCACTCTGTAGACCAGGCTGGCCTTGAACTCAGAGATTCGCCTGCCTCTGCTGGGATGAAAGGCGTGTGTCACCACTGCCTTGCTATTGCTGGCAATTCTTCGGTTTGGCAATTAAACAAATGGGATTCTCACCAACTGAGTCTTTGACCACATGCTACTCAGTCTCCTTTCTAAGCCTCTTGCATGCAAAGAGGAAACAACATGGGCTTTGTTGGACTAATTGGTGCTATTCTGCATGTGCCTGGTTGTCACGATGAAGTTGCTAGTTATTACTATTAAGATTACTACTAGTACTTCTTTGTCCATAAGCTTGGACTCTCTTTGGAAATGAGCAAATATGAAGACAGCCTAAACTGGCAAAGAAGAGGCTGAGGAAGGGTGATAGCATACAGAAAAGCTACTCCTCTGTCAGACTAGGACAATGTTCTCAAACTTGGGTACCCCTTAAGATCACCCAGGGGCCTTTCAAGAAGTTTGAAGCACAGACAACATCTCAAATTTGCCCTAGAACCTGCTAGCCCATCATTTATTGTATGAAGCAGAGGGTCATTATCATTCTGATGTTCACAGAAACAGGAGCTAAAAGCCAACTTTATTGAACCAAGCCCCAATAAAAACAAAAATACTATCAAGTCACTTTCCAACTTTAAATTTTTAAATATGGCATAGATCAATTCTAGAAGGGCATGGTGTGTAAGGCATACAGTCACCTAAAGAGACAATCTTCTGAAACCACTAGAATCTAGGCTGCTCTTTTCAACCATGTGTCTGTTTGTCTGTCTGTCTTAAGTAGCCCAGACTGACCTGATTCTCTTGTTTCCACCTCCCAAGTACTGGTATCAAAGGTGTGCTGCATTATGCCTGGCTTAGTCTTTGAAAGTAGAACTGAGCAATAGGAATTGGCTCTTTAGGGTGACACAAATATATTTCAAAATTAAACTGTGGCAATAGTTCCACCAAGTTAGTATAGAGTGATATACAAAAAGCCATTAAATTGTACACTTCAAATAGGTGAATTGTATATTTCAATTAAGCTTTTTTTTAACCTAGAGATAAAGAGGTTTAAGAAACGGCTCAGTGGTTTAAGAGCACTTGCTGCTCTTGCATGGGACTCAGGTTTGGATTCCACTCCCAGCTCACACAGCTTCCCATAACTACAGTTCCAAGGCACCTAACACCCTTGAGCACCTGCACGCAAGCACATACACATACACTCATAAATAAGAAGATCTCTAAAAACTAAACTAAACTAAAAAAGAAAAAGAAAAAAGATAAAAACCTAGTGGTAGAACCAGGCATGGTGGCACACACTTTTAATCTCAGCACTTGGAAGACGTCCAGATACAGGTGGATGTTTATAAGTTCAAAGTAAGCCTAGTGGACCACCATGAGTTTCCAGGAGAGCCAAGGCTACGTAGTGAAACTCTGCCTCAAACAAACAAAAACAACCTAAGAGTAGGAGAATCACACACCTGGCATAAAAGACCAAATCGAGGACATGTAGAATTAGGGGTCTATGATGCTCCAATTCTACTAAACAGATTGTGTTTGTTTTAGCGTGAACTTGCAATACCATATAGTACTGCATATGCTGCTCTTTCAGCTTTAAATAAGTCTTTTTTTTCCTATCTGAACTTAAGGTCCTTCATCAAGACATAAATATAATACCTACTTTGTAAATCTTTAAGCAGTGTTTATTGAAGTAATAAATGATATGGATATTCATGGTGTATTAGTATCCCCATGTGCTAGACACTATAGAGGATGAAACGACAATCTTCTTTTATGGTACACAGGATACCAGAGGCAGTGGACATATAAAAAAAGATAATGGATTCAGACATGCTTGTATGCACCTTTAATTGCAGCAGTTGTTGGGAGACAGATCTCTGAGTTCAAGGCCAACCAGGACTACATAGTAAAACCCTGTCTTAGTTAGAGTCACTATTGCTGTGATGAAACACCACAACCAAAAGCAACTTGGGGAGGAAAGTTTCACATATCCATATAACTGTTCATCGTCAAAAGCAGTGAGGGCAGGAACTCAAGTAGGGCAGGAACCTGGAGGCAGGAGCTGATGCAGAAGCCATAGAGGATTGCTTTTTACTGGCTTGCTCCCCATGGCTTTGCTTTCTTATAGAACCCAGAACCACCTGCCCAGGGATGGCACCACCCACAATGGCCTGACCCTTCTTCATCAACCACTAATTAAGATAATTCCCTCCAGGCTTGCCTACAGCCTAATCTTAAGTAGGCATTTTCTTATTTGAGGATCCTGCCTCTCAGATGGCTCTAGATTGTGTCAAGTTGACATAAAACTGTCCACCACAAACCCTGTCTAAAAGAAGGGAGAAAGGTGAATGGTGTTCTGTCTTCTACAAGCAGCAGTGGAAGCAAAGGGGAAGAAACACCTAAGTCAGCCTGGGGAAAACAAGACTTTATAGAGGTCCTGGTGATGGCTTGAATGAGGAGCTAAAGTTTACATTGCCAGATTGGAAAGGGGGGGAAGGAGGGACTTTGTAGGAAAGTGGGTAATTCATTTTTGCTGAACCTTGAAGTGTGTGTCAATCAAATGCGGATAATCAAAATTTTAGATCCTGAATGACCTGTAGATCATGTCAGAATGTTGGTGGAGGTTGTTTTATTTTCTAATCTCATATAAAAGAATCATTTCAGAATGACTGACTCTTCAAGGCTGACCTCAAATGAGGCCACCCCTACATGCACACATACACACACATACATACACAAACTCCACATGCACACACCACACACACACATACCACATACCACACACACCACATACATACACAAACACACACCACACACACAGACATGTACTACACAACACTCCCCCCACACATACCCCATGCTCCCCACAAGCACACATATACCCACACTCACAGACACACACAGAGACAAACACACATACCACACACTCCACACGGGCACACACACATATCACACTCCCACACACACATACACACACCCCACAGACACACATACACCACACACTCACATGCATGGACACAGAGACACACACACACTACCCACACAGAATGATACATACACACACACCACATACACACACAAACACACACACAGAGACACACATACACCACACACTCACATGCACAGACACACACAGAGACAAACACGCACACCGCACACCACACACGCACTCCACATGGGCACACACACACATACCACACTCCCCCACACACATACACACACACCACACACACTTCACACACAGCACACACACAATCCACACATACACACATACCATATACACCACAAACACACATACTCAACATGTTCACACACACACACCACACACACATAAGCACAAACCACATACACCACAAATACACACGCACCACAAACACACCCACTCCACGTTTACACGCACATATGCACTCACCACACACACTCCACATGCACACACAAAACACACTATATACACATACCACACAATACACTCCACATGCACAGACACCACATATACCATGGCCCCCCACTTATATACACACATACACATATACACAGACACACACATACCACATGCCACAAACACACATACATTCACACACGAAAGATGCTGTCAGTATTTTTCTTGTTTTGGCGATTATTCTGGCAGCCATAAGAGAAATGGATGACAGACATTGGGGTTGGAAACAGAGACCAGTTATCAGCTATAGCAATACTTGAGGTCATTGGGAGATGCTGGAACCAGCACAAAGGCAGTACAGATCGGAGGAAATGGCTGCATAAAGTCTTCAGGCTTTAGGCTGATATAAGAAACGGGATGGGAATACATCAAGGGTGGAAACTCCTCCTGCTCACCTCCCCACCCCATACCTAGGCAACTGGGTAGATGATTCACTGAGATCATGGGTTCTGTCAGCAATACTTTGGTAGAGCAGGCTGATTTTCTCACTCACCACTGTTCCCATGGAGGAGGTATAGTGGCTTTGTTGTTTTGTGTTTTTGTATGTTTGGTATGAGGAGCTTGTTTTGCCCTTACATTAAAACACAGAATTGCCACATCTCTCCCTATGAGATTTTAATGTTGGGTGCTGGCCTCAGCACAGCAAAAAAGATCATAGGGGTAAGAACACTTGATCTGCTTCTGGTTTCGGTAGCTATTGGTAATCTAGGCAAGGATTTGGATGAATTAACATATCTCATACTTAGGTCTATCTGAAATTTTCTTTCTTTGGTGTGTTTACTGTCAGAAGTACAGGTTTCAGGCAACTATGGTGCAAAACATGTGCTGATCCTGCGCTTGGGCAAGTTAGGCAGAATGCTAAGAGAACGAGGGTGGGGGTGGGGTCAGATTAAGTCCCCTGCTACAAGAGGTCCCCTGGGGCTAAGTGGAAAGGCTTGTTCTTTTGAAATGGTCTCCGTTGGTAATTAACAACTCATCAAGAATACTATGGTGTCAGATAAAGAGGATTTGTAGGCACAGTGTTGGTGGAGGCTGATCCCTATCATTCAAGAAAGCTGTTCAATCTGTGAACATTAGCGTTCTGCCCGGTGATGAGAGCTAGTTCTGAGGAAAGCCCAGAGCCCGATTCTCACAGTTTTGGAAGGGCTCCCAATTCCCGATTCCACCACCTACTTCATACTGTCCTTGAAATCAATGAATGGTAGCTTCCTGTTGTAGCAAATCTTTGAATAAGAGGTTTGGTTTCTGCTGTGCCTTCTATTACAATAAAAAAAAAAACAACGGGTGTTGTACAAATTTAATGTGTAAGCCTTCTCTGCAAAAAGAGGTGATCTGGGGAGGAGCAGAATTTTGAAAATACGCAGCGCTCCTTATAGGTTGTTGCTTTAATACTACAGACCTGAGATGGAAGCTACTCATTTAGAATATTGGTTGATGACAACACTGGCTTGAACAAAGTGACCAGTCTCAAATGGCCACTAGCTTTCCTGGGCTGCAGGTTGCTAGGGCTCAGGAGGTAGCTGTTTTCCCCGCGAAAAGGGGCGGGGTGAATTGATGTGTTAGCGGGGGGAATACATATATGATTTCTGCCTCTCCACGATGATAATGATCCACGGACACAAATGCGAACTGAACAGAAGGTCGAAAGAAACGTTGGTATTTATTATATTGGGGGGTTTGTTGGGGGGGGCTGTATGTGTGTGTTTCCTCCCAGTGCTACGACGCATTAACCCTGCTGCTATTGGGACATTCTCTTCTCAGCCTATTGGCTGAGCCCAGGAGTTGCTGCCTGCCAATCGGGTAATGAAAGGCAGACAAATCTACCCCGCCACCAGCAAAAAACGGCGCGTAACCCTTGCAGCGCCGGCGGAGCCGCGCCAGACCTGGCGCGGGGAAGGGAGATAGGTGTCTCCAGCTGCTGTGGCTGTTAGGGGCGGGTCAGCTTCTTTGGCGTCTCCGGACCAAGTAGAGAATTAGCGGATGGCAGCAATGCCCAGCACGGTGAGAAGCTGGGTAGAAATTTGGTGGGGGGCTACCCTTTTGTTCCTCTTTTGCCACCTGGGCTACGTTTATGGGCAGATTCGCTATCCGGTCCCAGAGGAGTCACAGGAAGGGACTTTTGTAGGGAATGTCGCCCAAGATTTTCTGCTGGATACAGAGAGTCTATCCGCTCGCAGGCTGCAGGTCGCTGGAGAGGTGAACCAAAGACACTTCCGTGTGGATTTGGACAGCGGAGCCCTGCTCATCAAAAATCCAATCGATCGAGAGGCACTGTGTGGGCTCAGTGCCAGCTGCATCGTGCCCCTGGAGTTTGTAACTGAAGGGCCTTTGGAAATGTACCGAGCGGAGGTTGAGATCGTAGATGTAAATGATCACGCCCCCCGATTTCCGCGGCAGCAGTTGGACTTGGAAATCGGGGAAGCAGCTCCGCCAGGACAGCGTTTCCCCTTGGAAAAGGCTCAGGATGCAGATGTTGGGAGCAATTCCATTAGCAGCTACAGACTAAGCTCCAATGAGCACTTTGCCCTGGATGTCAAGAAGCGCAGCGACGGCAGCCTGGTCCCAGAGCTTCTTCTAGAGAAGCCATTGGATCGTGAGAAGCAATCCGACTACCGCCTAGTGCTGACTGCTGTGGATGGAGGGAACCCCCCTAGATCTGGCACCGCAGAGCTCCGGGTCTCAGTGCTGGATGTGAATGACAACGCCCCAGCCTTCCAGCAATCCAGTTACAGGATCAGCGTGTTGGAGAGCGCGCCAGCGGGCATGGTACTCATTCAGCTCAACGCCTCTGACCCAGACCTGGGACCTAGTGGTAACGTCACCTTTTCTTTTAGTGGTCACACCCCTGACCGTGTGAGAAACCTCTTTAGCCTTCATCCCACTACTGGAAAGCTTACCCTTCAGGGGCCTCTAGACTTTGAGAGTGAGAATTATTATGAATTTGATGTAAGGGCTCGTGATGGGGGTTCTCCAGCCATGGAGCAACATTGCAGCCTTAGGGTGGATCTTCTAGATGTAAACGACAACGCCCCCCACATCACAGTGACCTCTGAGCTTGGAACTCTACCAGAGAGTGCAGAACCTGGCACTGTGGTAGCACTAATCAGTGTGCAGGACCCTGACTCGGGGTCAAATGGAGATGTGAGCCTCCGTATTCCTGACCACTTACCATTTGCCCTCAAGTCTGCCTTCAGGAACCAGTTCTCCCTGGTGACAGCAGGACCCTTGGACAGAGAGGCCAGATCCAGTTATGACATAATGGTTACCGCTTCTGATGCTGGGAACCCTCCCCTGAGTACCCACAGGACTATTTTCCTCAATATTTCAGATGTGAATGATAACCCACCCTCATTCTTTCAGAGGTCACATGAGGTGTTTGTTCCTGAGAACAATCGCCCAGGGGACCTGCTTTGCTCCCTTGCAGCCTCTGACCCAGACTCTGGCTTAAACGCGCTAATCTCATACTCTCTCTTAGAGCCCAGAAACCGAGATGTGTCGGCTTCTTCCTTCATCTCTCTGAACCCCCAGACAGGAGCCGTTCATGCTACTAGATCATTTGACTATGAACAAACACAGACACTGCAGTTTGAGGTGCAGGCCAGGGACAGAGGCAGCCCTCCACTCAGCAGCACTGTGACAGTGCGCCTGTTTGTTCTAGATCTCAATGACAATGCCCCAGCCGTGCTACGCCCTAGGGCCAGGCCTGGTTCCTTATGTCCCCAAGCATTGCCTTCATCAGTGGGCGCTGGTCACCTCGTCACGAAGGTGACGGCTGTAGACTTAGATTCAGGTTACAATGCTTGGGTTTCCTATCAGCTCCTGGAGGCCCCAGATCCCAGTCTGTTTGCAGTCTCCAGATATGCTGGGGAAGTACGGACCGCCGTTCCCATCCCAGCTGACCTCCCACCTCAGAAGCTGGTCATTGTGGTGAAGGACAGTGGTAGCCCACCACTCTCTACCTCTGTTACTCTCCTAGTGTCCTTAGAGGAAGACACTCATCCAGTTGTCCCGGATCTTCGAGAATCTTCAGCTCCCAGGGAAGGAGAATCCCGCCTAACCCTCTACTTGGCTGTGTCCTTAGTGGCGATCTGCTTTGTCTCCTTTGGTTCTTTTGTGGCACTGCTTTCTAAGTGTCTTCGTGGAGCTGCCTGTGGAGTAACATGCTTTCCTGCTGGCACCTGTGCCTGTCTCACCAGATCTCGGAGGAGGGAGGGGCTTCCTCCTTCCAATGGGATCCTCCGAATCCAACTAGGGTCAGAAGATCCTATCAAGTTTGTTGATGTGGGAGGCCACTCTCATGGCTGTACACCGTTGGCTTCTGCGCCCACTCGGAGTGATAGCTTCATGATGGTGAAGTCACCCAGTGCACCTATGGCAGGGGAGCCTGTGCGCCCAAGCTGTCCACCCTCTGATCTTCTCTATGGGCTAGAGGTGAGACCTTTGCAGGCTCAGCCAATGCTTGAGAGTTATTGCGATCCAGCCATATGGCTAGACCAAGTGCCAGAGGGTACTGACCTCCCTGTAAGAGCCCATAGGGATGCCACCATTTTTGTAAGTAGTAACCATGTTATAAGTGCTGTGCTCTACAAGTGGCTTCTGAATTGACTGGTGGTTAGAACTTGGGGATGAGTAAAGCCCATAGATCAGAACTGGGGGTATGGGAGGAGTGATGTCCCTATTTTTGAGAGTAAGAAATAAAAGTAACTGGTTATCAAGAACCAAGCTCCTGCGGAAGCATGGTAACAGGATGTAGGAGCATCAGTCAATCGAAGCTTATCTTGCACAAGTGTGGGTTGGGCCAGGACATCACCTAAACCTGGGACCCCTTCCTCTGTTCTTTCTGAATGAGAGTGCTGTGCTCTGGAGAATATTCACCCCGGATTACCGTCCCCAACTGGTTTGATGGTAGACTAAAAATCTTTTGCCCCATGTTGTCTGGTGTTCTTTAGCCCAGTGTGAAGAGAGCTGTTTATTTGGAAAAAATAGCAATGTCAAAAAAAGGAAAATGCCAATGGAGGTGAGAGTTGCAGATCAAAGAGGTACCAGAGACCTTCCCTTGAGACTCCAGGTATTTCCCACTGGGATGTGAACTAGATGCAGTAATCTGGGAACAGGGAGCATCTGTTACCTCTTTGGGGGAAAGCAGTAGGTAGGTGGTCACTCAGTGTCAGAAAATTGATTGACAGAGAATTTACAGACAGACATTCTGGGAATCTTTTATTTTATTCAACTTTACATCCTATTATCACATACACCCCAACTCTGAGGATCTTTAGGGAGAGTTTTGGATTTAGTGAAACTATAAAACCTAGACGCAGGGCAGTGGTGGCGCACACGCCTTTAATCCCAGCACTCGGGAGGCAGAAGCAGGCGGATTTCTGAGTTCGAGGCCAGCCTGGTCTATAGAGTGAGTTCCAGGACAGCCAGGGCTACACAGAGAAACCCTGTCTCAAAAAACCAAACCAAACCAAACAAAAACAAACAAACAAAAACCTAGAGGCCATTGTGGCCTCTGGTCCCTCCAGAGTAGCCTAGGTCAGCCCTAGAAACGTTCCTTTCCCATAAGCTATGCTGCTTAGTCCCATTCTGAGTCTAGGGCCTCAGAAAAGATAAGTCCTGTAGCTCTAGGCTGACATTGCTGGAGGAAGGGCAGGACTTTAGAAGGTCCTGACAAAGCTTTATTAGTATTTTGTAGGATCTGGGGTTTGGGGGGATGGGAAGGAAAATGTCATGTGGGCTCTGCATCTCCACAAGGGCACATTTTTTGTTGGTTCAAGCAAAAAAGCTTCTGAAGTCACGCAGGAAGTTGCTGGGACAGAACACTACGGAGTTTTGTACCATTTTAATCTTCCCTGTTGAGCACCATCTGAACCATCAAACTTCACTGCCAAAGGGGGCTGAATCAACCTGCAGCCCAAATGAGTGGGGAGGCTTCTGTGACACAGATTTTTCAGCGACTGTTCCCAAGGTTTCCAGGACCGAGGAGACTTCATAATTGGTTGAGAGCAGACAGACTTTTTGGCCAATCAAACTTAGAGCTGAGGTGGGGGATCTGCTCTTCCTGCCTGCCTCTCCTCCTCCAGCTCCCTAGCGCCACTTACATTTAACTCCCCTCCCCCACCCACCCCCGCCAGTTGGTGACTAAGAAAGGCTGCAGGCAGGCAAACCTCAGAGCAGTTTTTTAAAGAGGCTGGAAGGAGGCATAGGAGACTTCAGCTTCTGCATTCCAAGCTCTGGGTTTTTACCTTGGAGACAGGACAACACAGTTGCTCTCCAAGAAGGGACTTCTGGGTCATGGGGCCTATGGCATCACCACAGGTCGCTGGGAAATGGCAAGTGCTGTATATGTTGTCCTTGTGCTGCTGTGGCTGGGTGTCTGGGCAGCTTCGGTATTCAGTGGTGGAGGAATCTGAGCCGGGGACTTTGGTGGGAAACGTTGCTCAAGATCTGGGCTTAAAGGTGACAGATGTATTGAGCCGCAGGCTGAGACTGGGCTCTGAGGAGAATGGGCGCTATTTTTCCCTGAGCTTGATGAGTGGAGCTTTGGCAGTGAATCAAAAAATTGACCGAGAGAGCCTGTGTGGAGCCAGCACTAGCTGCCTGCTGCCTGTACAGGTGGTAACTGAACACCCTCTGGAGCTCACCCGGGTAGAGGTAGAGATCCTAGATCTCAATGACAACTCTCCTAGCTTTGCCACATCTGAGCGAGAGATGCGCATCTCAGAATCAGCTGCACCTGGAGCCAGGTTCCCACTGGACAGTGCCCAAGACCCAGATGTGGGCACCAATACTGTGAGCTTTTATACTCTAAGCCCCAACAGTCACTTCTCTCTGCATGTGAAGACCCTAAAAGATGGGAAGCTCTTCCCAGAGCTAGTGCTAGAACAGCAGCTAGACCGTGAAGCCCAGGCAAGACATCAGCTGGTACTCACTGCTGTGGATGGGGGAACCCCAGCCCGCTCAGGGACCAGCCTTATCTCTGTGATTGTGCTGGACATCAATGATAATGCCCCAACCTTCCAGTCCTCAGTTCTACGTGTGGGGCTACCAGAGAACACACCCCCGGGTACACTGCTGCTCCGTCTCAATGCCACTGATCCAGACGAGGGCACTAATGGCCAACTAAACTACTCTTTTGGAGACCATACATCTGAAGCAGTGAAGAATCTCTTTGGCTTGGATCCTAGCAGTGGAGCAATCCATGTGTTGGGTCCAGTAGATTTTGAGGAATCAAATTTCTATGAAATTCACGCAAGAGCTCGAGACCAGGGACAGCCAGCCATGGAGGGCCACTGTGTAATCCAAGTGGATGTAGGGGATGCAAACGACAATCCCCCCGAGGTGCTGCTGGCATCTTTGGTCAACCCTGTCCTAGAGAGCACACCAGTGGGCACAGTTGTGGGGTTGTTCAATGTGCGGGACCGAGACTCAGGTAGAAATGGTGAGGTGAACCTGGAGACATCTCCAAACCTGCCATTTCAGATCAAGCCTTCTGAGAATCACTACTCACTGCTCACCAGCCAGCCTTTGGACCGAGAGGCCACATCCCACTATACCATCGACCTGATGGCCAGTGATGCCGGATCACCTCCCCTACATACACATCTCACCATCAGGCTGAACATTTCAGATGTTAATGACAACGCACCCCACTTCACCCAACAGCTCTACACTGCGTATATCCCAGAAAACAGGCCACCAGGCTCTCTCCTCTGTACTGTGGCTGCCTCAGATCCAGATGAGGGGGACAATGCCCGCCTCACCTATTCTATTGTAGGGAGTCAAATTCAGGGAGCCCCAGCCTCCTCCTTTGTGTATGTCAACCCTGAGGATGGACGAGTCTTTGCCCAGCGGACCTTTGACTATGAATTACTGCAGATGCTGCAAATTGTGGTGGGGGTCCGAGATTCTGGCTCTCCCCGACTGCATGCTAACACAACCCTCCATGTGTTTGTCCTTGATCAGAACGATAATGCCCCAGCTGTGCTGCACCCACGACCTGGCAGGGAGTTCTCATCCCCTCAGCGTCTCCCCCGATCTGCTCCTCCTGGTTCTTTGGTCACCAAGGTGACAGCTGTGGATGCTGATGCTGGTCATAATGCATGGCTCTCTTACTCTCTATTACCACAGTCCACAGCCCCTGGACTGTTCCTTGTATCTGCACACACTGGTGAGGTGCGCACAGCCCGGGCCTTACTGGAGGATGACGCTGATACCCAACAGGTGGTGGTCTTGGTGAGGGACAATGGTGACCCTTCACTGTCCTCCACAGCAACAGTACTGCTGGTTCTGGAGGATGAGGATACAGAGGAAATGCCCAAATCCAGTGACTTCCTCACACACCCTCCTGAGCGGTCAGACCTCACCCTTTACCTTATTGTGGCTCTAGCAGCTGTCAGTCTCTTATCCTTAGTTACCTTCACTTTCATGTCAGCTAAGTGTCTGCGGAAGCGTGAAGATGGGGACCGGGGTGGGGGCCAGTGCTGCAGGGGCCAGGACTCACCCTCCAGGGAGTTCTATAAGCAGTCCAGCCCCAACCTTCAGGTGAGCTCAGATGGCACACTAAAGTACATGGAGGTGACCCTGCGGCCCACAGACTCTCAGAGCCATTGCTACAGGACATGCTTTTCTCCGGCCTCTGACGGCAGTGACTTCACTTTCCTCAGGCCCCTCAGCGTTCAGCAACCCTCAGCCTTGGCGCTGGAGCCCGAGACCTTGCGGTCCCGCTCTAGTACGCTGAGGGAACGGAGCCAGGTGAGGGCTGAAAGCCACCATGCGACCCCCGGGGAAGCGCGATGGAGAAGCTGCCCGGTCCATCTAAGGGGCTTTGCTCTTTCTCTCTCTCTCTCTCTCTCTCTCTCTCTCTCTTTGTACCAAGCTGGCACATCTACTGGATGCGTTTGAAAGTGGTCAATCAGAGTCGTTGAGGCAAAGACAGGGTTCTGAGCATAGGGGGGAAGGGTGATGTTTATGGGCGAGGGGAGGTGGGCTCAGCTCCCAACCCACATATAGAAAGGGTGGCACCCCGCATTGCTGCTGGTGAATTCGCAGCGATGTGGCAGATTCTGGAGGTGCCGCGTAGAGGCCACCACAGACCCACGCTGCAACCTTCTGGGCGCTGGCTCCAGTGCGATCTTCCACTCATGAGGCTTTCTCCCTATTCTCCCGACCCGTCGTTAATTTCAACTCTGCTTACTCCAGCTCCAGCCAACCACTGATGTTTGGCTAGGGCTAGCTACTATCTTCGGTGCTGGTCACACCCACCCGCCGCCCCTCCCCCACACATCCCCTAGGCCGCCCCGGAAGATGCTCCCAGTTGGCTGAGACCTGGTGAGGTTCCCAGGCCACGCCTGCCCAGGACTTAGCCAGGGTTCAGGAGTTTCTCCCCAACCCGCCCATAACTCACCAACGGACAGGGTTATATGGTCCTGAGCTGGATTGGTTTCCAGAAATTCAGGAGTGACGCTGGCCCTCTAGACTCGGGACAGGCAAAACATGCTTAGCTCCAGGTCTGGCTGGTCCTGTAGCTCTATACCTAGCCCTTCACTCTCAGTGCCTATGCCCCTCTTATAAGGAAGGGCCTTGGTTGGCCAATGCCAGACCCCGGTGTCAACAGCGACCCTGTCTTCCCCCTGAAAGTGGGAGCCTGGAGACCCCCTACTCTGTGGATTCAAAACTAGGCTTTGGCTCCGTTGTAAATGTGCTCAAAGATCTAGGGGTCAGGATTTGGGGAGAATGCTCAAGAGTATCTGAGACTTGGCAGATCTTTCCTCCTCTGACAGATGGGGAAACCACAGCTTCTGCCAGATGCCAGAGGTAGCCCTCATATGCAAGGAAACTGAAATGGAATGGAAAAAAGCACACACGCTCACACACAAACTCCACAAACTCTGAAGCCTTAATTCAGTCTGTCCATCCTCCACCCCGCCTCTGCTATGTGGGGTTTATATTTTGGAACATATCCAGAGACTTCTGAGAGTTTTGAAAGCCCTACTAAGCACCTCCTGAAAAAGCCAGCAACACTGCAGAGGCAGGCAGATCTCTGAGTTCGAGGCAAGCCTATACTACTTAGTGAGTTCCAGGACAGCCTGGACTACACAGACCCTGTCTTTAAAAAAACAAACAAACAAACAAACAGAAACAAAAACAAAAATAAAACCGCCACAACCAAAACTAACCAGAAAGAACGAACCATCCAAACCAAAGAGCCAGGAAACGTTCTTTGCCTCTCCTACCACTGTTTCTGGATAGTTATTAGCCTGCTAGTAGTTACTTTCACAGAGGTCCTGCAACTTGCTCAATTTTAGAATAAATGGTAAGAGAGTCTCAGGCAGGACTGTTTAACCCCAGTGTGTGCTTTGAACAGCCTGGCACTTAGAACTTGTAAAGATGAACATCTGCTAGGATGGGGGGAGGGTGGGCTTTCCTCAATAAGACCTCAAATACGGAAGAAAATCTTTGGAGCCCTCCATTCTCTGCAGCACTCACTGAACAAACTTGTCCCCTCCCCTCCCCCACCCCTCTTCTCATATAGGTGTAAAGTTTCAGCCCCACTTCCTGTCAGATCTCCATCTTGCATCCTCATGTGCATTCTACTGTCAAAAGGTATAGTGTCTGAGGGTTGGCACTCTGCTCCATGGCAGCCCCAGAATGGTGCCCACCATAGCACCTGATGTACCAGGAATCTTAGGTTTCTGGGTTACACCCACATCGCTGTCGCTCAAGAACCTCAGTGTGAGTCATTGGCAAGTCCTGGATCTTCCTTCTCCCCAGAGTAATCTGAGATGCTCACACACTCTCCTCCTGGGAGCCTGTGAGAATTAATTACCAGCACATCCCAGAAACTGGTGAAGTCATGGCTGTAGGAGAATGTGTGGTGGGATACATCTCCTGGAAGGAACCTTCAGAAGTTGGAATTAAAGCGGTGGCTGGCGAGCCCTGCACTTTGAGCTGGTCGGGAGAGGGCTACAGATCATCAGGCTCTGTTTGGAGCCTGTAGAATGTGGTCCCACTGGATTCCATCCCAGCCATTTTCTCCGCCTTGGACAGAGCTGCCTTGTTCCCATTTCCTTAGTCACAGGCCATTGTGAGGCATGAAGTTCTGGGGGTGAGTGGCATCCCGGAGCTTGGATGCCCTATAAAGGCTCAGGCTGGCATGACTCCTAAATTAATAATGTATTTAGCTGTGGGAAGAGGTCTTTGAGATCGAGGGCCTGGAGGAGGTGTTCCTCTGAATGTGTGAGTGCACAACTTGGCACAAAAAGGGTTACCCAGAGCAGCAGCCATCTTGCTGCAGCCGATGCTTTGTTCCCAGCTGAAGGGCTGAATGGTCCTAGCCTTGGACTGGTGGGGTTTTAAAAGCCAGCCTCTCTGCCACTTGTGTGGGGGGGGGCACTTTTCTGCACTCTTTCCCTAGTTCCACAAAAGACACTTTGGGTCCTTGAATTTGGCTCAGAGGTTCTGAGTCTGGGACAGGAAAAAGGGATCCATTTCTTCAGCAAAGAAATCTGTGCTTGTTCACTGTGATTAAATGAAATATTTTGTTAGTCTCCGGGTTGGTTCTCCTCACCCCCATCTTTGGAGACATGTGTACCCTTCCCCACCTTATCCCATTTCCTTCCTTTACCCACTCCCTGCCCCCATTCCCAGAGGCTCTGGTAACATCTAGCTGTTGGGTACTAAGCCACAATCTCTCTGTTTCCTCCACAGCAAGCCCCGCCCAACACTGACTGGCGATTCTCTCAAGCCCAGAGACCCGGCACGAGCGGGTAGGTGACTGACTCCCCATCCCACCCTCTTCTCTGCGGCATTTTCTCAGCGATGACGTGGGAGAAGATGAGGGGAGGGCTCCGCATTTTCTACAAATGGCTTCTTTCCCCGTTTCATGATTTCAGGAGGCTTTTGTGTTCTGGGGGCTGCTATACAGATCCCAGAAAGAAGAGATGCCTGCTCCAGCTATTTTGGAAGCAAGATTCACCCCCACCCCTGACTATCCTTGGGTCCCACAGAGCCTTCGGGAAATGTGCGTGTGGCTGGGAGAAGGAAGAGGGTGCGTGGGTGGGATGAGGAGGACTTTTGTATCTATCCGTTGTTTACATTCTCCTCCAGTGGAGCTGGGCTTTAGCCTGACCTGTGACCTGAGTAGAGGAAATGGAGCTAGAAAAAAATAGGCTGTCTCCAGTCAGAACCTTGTGTGAACCATAGAGGAAAATGGAGGGGAGGGAGGAAGGGAGGGAAGAAAGGAGGGAGGGAGGGAGGGAGGGAGAGAGAGAGACAGAGAGAGAGAGAGAGAGAGAGAGAGAGAGAGAGAGAGAGAGAGAGAGGGAACCCAGACCAGCTATGGGGAAAGGAAACCACAAAAGCTGTGATGGCATTGCTTATAAAATGATACGTTCTCATACCAACACAAGAAATAGAAAGTTTCCCTTAAGGAGAACCAAGGAGGCTCTCCCTCACCCTGCTTCTCCAAGCTTTCCCCACACACTGCCCTGTCTACCTGCTGGGTTTTGTCTCCATCTCCTCTTTCTCCAGCTTGTGTCTCCCCTATACCTTCTCAGCTCTGCATTCTCTCCCGTCTCTTAGTTTGCTGGCTCCGTCTTCCCCTTTCTCCAGCCCTTACACCTGTGTCTCTTTGCCCCATCTGCACACACTTCTGTATTGTGCCTGCCATGGCAAGGTGCTCAATAACTGTAGAAGACATGAAGACATTTGACTCTTCCTAATGCCAGACTGTCCCCCACACCCCTTCTCTGTCCCTTTACTTGTCCTCTTTGTTTGTCTCCTAGCCCAGCAGTCATTTCCTGTGTCACTATGGTCCTCTCTCCATGTTCCTTCCTCTCTTTCTGCCTCTTTTTGTTCTAAGGCTTACTGTGTCAGTCTCCATGTCTGTTCTGCTTCTCATTCAGAGTCTCAGTCTCTCTCTCTCTCTCTCTCTCTCTCTCTCTTTCTCACCACACACACACACACACACACACACACACACACACAATCCCTGTCTGTCTCATTTATTGGCACTTGTAGGCAAGCCAGCCCCCCAGTGCCTCCCCCTCCTGCCCCTTACACACAGACCCTTTGATGACTGCTCTCCACCACTCACCCTCCCATCCTGACTGGCCCAGCTGTTCATTTCAATCAAGGATAAATTCCTGCTGAGACAAGAACCCCCTATGGGGGTGGGGAGGAGGATGGACTTCAGCAGAAAGACCTTCAGTTGGTCTGAGGGGCATGGGATAGGATCTGGGCCGCTTGCTAGGCAGAAGCGAGGGGCTGGGAAGTCCAGAAAGGGAAGGAAGGCTTGGGCTCACTCCCTTTCTGTGTTTGTCCAGATGCTAAGATGGTGAGTTTAGGGGCTCCCATTCTGCTTTCCCCTCACCAAACAAACCCTAGCTGCAACAAGAACCAGAAGCCTTGAGTACAGGCAGATTCCAGCTCTTGGGTATGTGTCCTAGGCATGCGCAGGCTTGTCCAAAGCATCAGGAATGTGAAACACTTCCTAGAGGGCCCCTAAAAGGCAGTCAGAGAGCCTGGGGCTGCTGTTGCCCCTGCTTTGACCCCAGCTGCTTCCTCTTTCCTTGCTGGCTTTGCCAGCCTTCTGTAGGTAGATCTTGTATTCATTCATTGAGTGAGTTTTTACTGAGTATCTACTGTGAGCCAGACAGTGCTCTAACGTGTCTGTAAGAGTGAGCAAGCAGACATCATTCCCAACCCCGGTTTCCAGGTCAGCAGAGCAAACAACAATAACAACAACAACAACAGGACAGTAAATCACACTACACAAACAACCTCCTCAAAAAGAAAAAGAAAAAAATCCCCAAAAAACCCTAGTTAGAAATCACAGTTCTGTGAAGAAGAGTGGAGTGGGGAAGAAGAAATTAAGGAATGCCTCCAGGAAGGGGACATTTGAGCTGCAGTAGTTTTGAGTCCTACTGGGCAACTGTGTTCCTTCTACCCTGACCAGCCAAGACCCTGGCCCTGAAGCAACAGTGGTTGCTAGTCTTGGGAGCCCCAACAGTTGTCCTCATGTGCCTCCTGGGGAGCATCCTTCCCTTGCTGCCTGTCCCTTCTCATCAGTGAGAGGCTTTGATGGCCTGGAATCCACAGTAGAGCTCTGGGGAAATTGAAGAAAATGCTCAGGAGATCTCCCTTCCACAGCTGTGGTTGACTCAGCCCCAAAGTGGGCAAGATGAAGCCAACATCAGGGTGTAATCCAGAGGTGCCACCTTCCCCCTTCATTCATTTAGCCATTAGTGAGGACCTTCTGCAGTCCATACATGATGGGATACATAGAGGTGGACCCCAATCTCAAGGAATTGGCGGTGTGTTGAGTGTTGACCTAGTCAGAGAGCAGAAAGAGATCAGAAGGTAGTCAGGCAGGTGAAATCTGTAGGAGGAGTACAAGCCAACCATGGGAAGACAAGGAAGAACATTCCAGACGAAGGAAGAACCTATGCAAAGGCCCTGTGGCCTCTCACAATGAACAGAAAAACAGGGAGTTTTCTCTTGGCTGCCATTTTGATAAGCACACTGGAGAGAGGGGATGAAGAAAGGCAAGTTCTCTTTCTCAGGGTCATACTGGTAACAGCCTTCCACTGTTGCTCTGCCCACTTTCTGGCACACTGTCTGCCAGCCCCTCTGTCCAGGCACATCAGGGTTAGAGCAGGGTCAGTGTTAAAAGTCTTCAGTAGCCCAGGGTGAAGTTCAAGGCAATGGTCCAAAGTCCCTGCTGGTTGTGAGTTTCTCCTTCCCACACTGAGCCTTCTCAGGCCATCCAGCTGGCTTCTGATTCCAACAACTGTTCCAAGCCTCGAGCCCAATAAGCTATTTCTCTCTCTCAGGCTGTAACCTGGGCTCTGTCCTACTCTGCAGCTGTCCCCAGAGTCTCTGGTGCCACCTTGTTCTTTGTGGTTCCTGGGTTAGTCTTCTCTAACCTGGATGACCTTCTATTGACCTTCTATTCCTGTGTTCGTTCTCCCTCTCTCTCTTTCTCTCTCTCTCTCCTGTCTCCCCCTCTCCCTCTCTCCCTCTCTCTCTCTCCCTCCCTCCCCTCCTTCTTCCCTCCCTCTCCCTCTACCCCCTCCCTCATATCAGGCAGTTGTTCAATAAACAAATAGCAGCTCCCCACCCCCTACCCCTGCCCCCATAGAGCAGTACATTCTTGGAGTTCACAGGCTTAGAGTGCTTTGCTGCTGTTCCAGAGACCAGAGTTCAGTTCCCAGCACATTATGTTTCTCAAACAGGAGAGAGAGAGAGAAAAGAGAAACTCTCCCATAATCTAGAAAGAACTACTAACATTTTGATGTAGAAAAGATGTCCACATATGAATGTAGACAGACTGTCAGATTGTGCCATTTGGTCCCAGCTCACTCTCCTGTCCTATGCCATTGAGATCCCCCTGGATTATTTCCAAGCAAATCCCAAACATTGCATAATTTCATCTGGGATTTCCCAGCCCTTTTATTGGGTATGGTGATGAATATCGTTAATTACAGCACTCTGAAGGCTGATGCAGGCAGATCTCTGTAGGTTTGAAGCCAACCTGGTCTACAGAGTGAGTTCTAGGATAGCCAGGCTTACATAGAAACCCTGACCTGGGGAAAAAATATATATATCTATACTTTTTAAATATGCATTTTGAATTTGGTTCAATATCTCTTAAGTCTCTTAATCCTTTTTAGTATAAATGTTCCTTTTCCACCATTTTTGTCTTTTGGTTGCAATTTATTCATTGAGTAATTAACATACTCATTATGTATCTTTCTAAGCATTTTTATTTCTATAGTCAAACAGCATGCATAAGCTTCTCTTTTAAAAAGTCTGGCAAACTTGCTCACAATATTACCAGTTTTTTGTTTGTTTGTTTGTTTTGTTTTGTTTTTGATAGAAATTGAAGTCATCCATCTTTCCAGTATTATTGTAGCCTGTGTTTTTTCTTCTTTATAACATGTCAGATGAATTCCCCCATGTCAGTAAAAACTCTTCAAAAGTCATCTAAATGTTGCATAATGACATCTCATTATGGATAGATATATATATTTTTAGGTGCTAATAGATTCTTGCTTTGCTAACCAAATATATGAGCATACACATTTTAACACAATTAAGTACAAGCTGTTGTCAGTGTGGCTTTTCCAGGTTTCTCACTCCTTGGCATCACTCAGGAAATATTTTATTACAGCCCAACCACAGGCTGCTCCTCTTCCCCGACCTTCACACTCAGGGTTAGCCAGAATATGTGGGTGCTTGGACAACCACAGTGCATTTCCTTTATGCTTACTTTTGTCTTCAAATCTTGGAAGAGCCCCCCTGAATCTGCTGCTGGGGCTCCAGGGACACCTGGTTGAAGCCAAGTTCCTCTGTGTGAGATCATCATGGGCTTTAGGGTCATGTCAGGCCAGATGGAGTTGCAACTGTACCCCTTAACTAGCTGTGTGTGACTTTGAAAAGGCCTCCAAGGCCTCTGCTGGAAAGGAGGGGTAAACATAATCCCTCTCCAGACGATGAGCACAGGACCCAGTGGCTCCAGGCCTTAGAATCCCTCCCACTGTCACTTCTCAGCCAGCTTCAAAAACCTGGCATCCTGCTCACCTGTTTGGCTCTAGCATTTTCTGGACAGTCCAGCCCTCCTGGTTCCAGGATACCCTTGCCCTCACCTTTATTCCCTGGCAGCTCTGTCCACTGCCAGAGTGCCCTCCTGACCTGCGTGGTCTCCATCTGTGCTCTCCCACACCTTCATGAGCTCAGTTACACTAGACTGGGGGTAGTTCCTTTATTTTTCATGAAGGCACCTTTCTGAATTTCTGTCCTCTGGGGTTTCGGGGAAACCCCTCACACCCTCCATCTTCCTCTACCGGGCAAGAGTGTGTTTCACATAGTTAAATCTCACCATGGCAACCTTGCTTCTGAGCATGCTCAGGAGTGCTCCAGAATTCTGAGGGAGGAGGAAGCCAAAATGTTTGCTTCCCCAACCAATTCCACACACACAGCCCCAAACCCCCAGTTCCTGAGGACAGGTCCCTCCCCTGCCTTGACAGCTGTCTTCCATACCCTCCTCTCCTAGGTGACTTGGTTTTGTTTTGTATTTTCCAGACAGAGTTTCTCTGTGCAGTCCTGACTGTCCTGGAACTTGTTCTGTAGCCTCGAACTTAGAGACCCATCTGCCTCTGACTCTGGAGCATTAGGATTAAAGGGAAGCACCACCACCCCCTCATCCTCCCACCCCACCCCACCCTATCCCACCCCACCCACGGGTTGGTGACTCGATTTTAACCTTTCAGGGTGTTACCTTAAAACATCTCAAAGGCATCAAAAAGTCAAAAGACTAGTATGGTGAAGTATGCGTATTGAGTGTTGTTTTTTTTTTTTAATAAACAAACCAGGATTCATTATTCACTTGCACACACACAGGTTCTATCCATCGAGAACCATGGGCAAACACTACAGGCATCAGAACATTTGATACAGTGCATACCGTCTAGGACTCCTATAAAATCACAAAAGAATGATTGTATTTGAGGAATTTAATATCAATAGAATAATACACAGTCCACTACCAGACCTTCCCAAATGCTCTCAGTATGTCCTTTTAATCTGTCCTTTTAAATTTAATCTTAATTGTAAAATTAAATTCAGAATTTGATCAAGGAGCATGAATTGCATTTGGTTGCCGTGTCTCTGCCCTCGGCTTTAATCAGAAAAGTCTCCCTACCTTTTTTTAAAAAAAAAAAAGAAAGAAAGAAAAATATATATATATATATATATTTTAAAAGCATCCAGACCAGTAGTCTTTTAAATGCTCACAGTCTGGGTTTGTTGATCCTTTTGGCTAAATTCAACATAACTCAGCAGTCTTGGTGGGAACATTACATACTTGGTATTTGGAGTTTCCCAGGGACCACATTGCTGGCACTCACTGCCAGTGTGTCCTGTCCCCAGCATTTGACATCTATTTGTCCTTATCAGAACTGTTGTTTGCTCACTTGGTAAAAGTTGTGTCCCCAGACTTATTCATTATGGTTATTTCCATTTTCTTTACTCATCTCTTTTGAGACTTGAGACAAGCTCTCTCTGTGTGGTCCAGGCTAGCCTTAGGGCTCAACTAATTACCCCACCTCAGCCTCCACAGTGCTGGGACTGCAGCTGTCCATCAGTGTCCATCCTTCTAAAGCTTATAAATAAAAGTATTTATTTATTTATTTATCTTCTGCTAGGCTAGACATGGAACCCCAAGCCTCCTGCATGCTAGACAAGCACTCTACCACCAAGCCGGTCCTTGGTGTTTTGAGACTTGGCTTTTCTACATAACCCAGGCTGGCCTTAAAGTCACAGTCTTCTTCCCTCAGCCTCCAGACTGCTAGGGTTGCACACATGCACACGTGCACACATGCTCTCTTCTACTCTTCAGGGTCAGCCCTGAAGCCGAATTCTTTTTACTTCATCAGGACCTAATTCTCTCCCTTGATTTCTTCTCCTTAGCAACTTTTATTTATTTACTTGCTTGTTTGAGGCAAGTTTATCTCTATGTAGCTCAGACTGATCTGAAACTCTCCAATATCTTCCTGCCTTCACTTCCCAAGTGCTAGGATTATAGGCATGCACCACTAGACCCAGCCAGGCAGCTACTGTTTATTGGGGGGGACATCTCCATGTCAGACTGTGCCAGTGTATGGCAGGATGTGTGTGGAATGGCATGTGTGGAGTTTATTTCCTCACTCCTGCAAACTAGAGTGGTCTGATCCTTGAAAATCCACATGATGGCCAGGTATGGTTGTATATACCTATAATCCCAGCACTCACCAAGCTGAGGCAGGAGAATTACTGTGAGTTTGAGGCCCACATGGGTTATATGAGTTGGCTTACAGAGTGAGATAGACATGAAAACAAACAAAAAATAAAGACAGACAGAAACAGGAAGAAAGGAAGAAGACACACACAGAAATTGGCACCATGGGGAAAGCCCACACCGAGCAGTGTTCCAATTTCATAGCACTCTTAACATATCTAAAACATGAATCACTTCATGTTTTTCAATGCATAGTGCTTTGAAGTGACCTAATGAAGCTCAGGTGCTCGGGCTTCCTTACTGAGTGCTTCAGTTGGAGGCAGACACTGGTCCCCACACCACAGAGGTCAGTGTAATGAAGGAGCAGATGGGACACCCATAGTTCCTGGGCCATGCAGGGCTCAGCCCAGCTCTGGTAAATTTGAGAATCCCCTGGGGCACATTTTATTTACATGGCTAGAACAAAGGCTGTGTGGTTTGATGTTCTGGGGATCAACAGGAGAGACCCTGACAGGAAAGTTACTGGGAAACGGTTTGATGATAGCCTGTCTGGGAGTGGGGAGAAAGTGCTTGCGGAGCAGGGTGGACAGTCAGGTGTGACTATAGACTTTATACTGAGGGCTTAGGAAAACACAGAGCAAGTCTGAGTTTGGGCAACTGCTGTGGGGTACCATGGGGCTTCCTGAGTTATCTGAGTATTTCTCTCTCATTTCTGGCCCTTCCTCTAGTGATGAGACAGTCTCTCAAATTGTCTTCTCTCACTGTCGTCAGAAGATGGTCTGATATCTCAGGCTGTGACAGTAGATCACATCCTATCATGAAGGACGGAGGGATGGTACTCATTTAATGCATCTGAGACAGCATAAAGCTGGCTGGTCTGGGGCATGGGCATCTGAAGGGTTATATAGACTCCACCTACTCCACTCAGGAGCAGGTCTTAGGCATGGGGTGGAGATAAGAGATAAGGATGGGGATTTGGGAACCCTGGGAAGAGGCTAGGGGAGAATGAGCAGGGCTGACCTTGTCACCATCTCCACAGATCCCAAAATGGCGATGAAACCGGCACCTGGCCCAACAACCAGTTTGATACAGAGATGCTGCAAGCCATGATCTTGGCCTCTGCCAGTGGTAAGTGGTACCCATGGGTGTGATAGGGTGGGGGTCTGAGGGAGGGATGCTGCCATCACGGCTATTGATGAAGTATAAGTCTGTGTGGCTTCTCTGGAAGACCAAGTGATCATCAGTGACATAGCTTCAGGTTGAGGAATAACAAAGGGGTCCAGAGACCCTAAAATGCCCAGAGCAGAGTGATCACATGATCCACTAAGGATGTGAGGGGAGGTGGTTGCAAATCTCACTATGAGCTGGGTATGGAGGCACACACTGGTAACCACAGTATTCTGCCAAGTCTCAACCAGTCTCAGTCTGCCAAGACAAGAGTTTGAGATCAGTCTGGGTTACAAAGCAAGACCCTGTCTCAAAAAGACCAAAACAAACAAGTCTGACCCTGGAAAGGTCAGCACAGGTCACACCACCACTCTGACACTTGCTGACCTTTGTGACATGGAGCAGTTTGCTCTCTTGAAAGTTCAGCTTCTGCCAAGAAAATGGGAGGATAGCCCCACTAGGTTAGAGTGAAGACTGAAGGAGAGGCACAGGGTGTGGTGCTGGGACTGGCCCGTGCTAGATCCTTTTAAAGGGTGCTGATGCTCCCAACAGATTATAAGAAAGCCATTTGTTTCTGCTCCTTGGCCTCCACACCAGGACTGCAGTTTTCCCACTAGGCTTAGAAAGAACCTCAGTCATAGCAGAAGCATCGATTCTGCCAGTGGTTGCCCGTGAGGAGTCACAGAGTGTGCTCTATCGGGCAAACAGATTCAGCTCGATAACACTCAAGAGCATAGGCTTTGGAAACAGGCCAATCTGGATTCAAATCCTTGGGGGCATAGCCTTGGCTATCCTGGAACCCACTCTGTAGACCAGGCTGGCCTTGAACTCAGAGATCTACCTGCCTCTGTCTCTGCCTCCTGAGTGCTAGGATTAAAGGCAGTGCCAACACCACCCACCACTGTCCTCAGCATAGTCTTGGCATAGAGTGATTATCCTAATGGGGCTATAATTGGTTAATCATTAACTTTATTGACCTGTAGGGATAAAAGAGAAAAGCACAAGCATTCTTCTTTCTTTTGAGATGGGCTCATGTAGCCAGGCTGGCTTCCAACTCCATATGCATCTGAGGATGACCTTGAACTTCTGATCCTCCTGCCTCCATCTCCTGAATGCTGAGATCATAATTGTGTGATACTCTGCTTTATAAGGTGCTGGAGATCAAACCCCAGGGCTTTGTGCCCGCTAGGCAAGCACAACCCAGAATCAGAATCTAACTTCGATTACCCCTAAGAAGGAGCCACCCTGAAACTCATTCCTTTGTATCCAAATAATCAAATTAAAATAGAATAAATTATAAGAAAAAGAATCTAACGCCTGTTGATAAGGACTAACTTCTGGCCCAGGAGACTGGAGTCTATGGGAAACTTACAGAAGTTTAAGCCGTGCTGGGCCCTACACAAATGTGTAGCTTTGCTCTTGAGTTTAGCTGGGAGACTTTTAGGTAGAAAGCCAAGGTAGCACCGGGCAGTGGTGGCACACGCCTTCAATCCCAGCACTTGGGAGGCAGAGGCAGGTGGATTTCTGAGCTTGAGGCTAGCCTGGTCTACAGAGTGAGTTCCAGGACAGCCAGGGCTACACAGAGAAACCCTGTCTCAGAAAAAAATAAAAAAAATTTAAAAAAGCCAAGGCAGGAGAAGCATCCCTATAGTAGTCAGGGCAGGATGTATGCTAACCAAACTTTAGGGCTTTATTTTAACCAATCCTCTATACGTTCTGACCGTGCTCGGTGGAGGGGCTGTGAAATACCACTTACCTGACGCTTCTCAGGTAATCCTTTACTTCAGGTAATCAGGTAATGCCAACTCAGCTTTGCTCCCAAGACCTTGTGGTCACATCTAGTCTTGCTTCCCTCTTAGCCGATTGGATCTAGAGGCTAAACCCTCCTAGTGCCCCCTGCACTATTCTCCCTGATGAGAGTTGCCAGATAAAATCTAGGGTTTCCCAGTTGAATATAAATCTCGGATGAATATATGATTATTGTTTGTTTTTGAGATATGGTTTCTCTATGTAGCCCTGGCTGTCCTAGAACTCACTCTGTAGACCAGGCCAGCCTTAACCTCAGAGATCCACTGACCTCTGCCTCTTAAGTGTTGGGAGTAAAGGTGTGTGCCACCACCACTTGGCTGTATACAGGTTTAGTATAAATACTTCTGAAACTGTTTACACAAGGCAAACTATATTTTAAAAAAAAATTTCTCATCTACCTGAAGTTCAGAGATAGCTGAAAACCATGTGTTTTTACTTGATATGATTTAGTGATCTTACCCTTGAGACTGAATGAGGCCTGGCCTACAGCTGACCAAAGAGCAGAAGAGGAAGACAGATGATAGGAGCTGTCAACTTCTGGGGGACAGGGCTGAGATCCCTGAGAGGCCAGCTGCTCACACTGGGCCTGGGGAAATGCCAGGGTCAGCTCTTGAGGGAAGTAAACAGGTCTCTTTAGCTGTTGTGGCCTTGAGCCCTAAGGCCAGAAAGCAGTCTTTTCGGCCCAGATCCAGATGCTAAAAACAGACATGGAAACAGTATTTATGTCCCAAAACCTTCCCAGAAGGTCTCTCTGGAGTAGTGCCATAGCTGCATGCATGCTCCTCTGTCAGGGCTCCACCCCTCCAGCTCACACAGGATCTGACCCAAGGCCCCAGCCTTGGGCTCTGGGGGGAATAGAGTCCAGGACTGAGGTGGCAGGGTCAGGCTGGGCTCTCACTTTCACACCTACTTCCAAACCCCAGAGCTTGAGAGGCTTCTGGAGCCCAGCCCAGCCAGCCTAGAGAGGAGAGAAGGGAGGGACCCTTGAGAGAGCTCTTAAATAAACACTTGGGGGAGGGGCACCCAAAAGAAGGCTGCGGTTTGCAGCTGTGCCAGTTTTGGGCTCACTTCCTTGGCTAACTCTGGTTATTGTTATTGTGGGGTCTTTGTCTGACTTGGACTGGCAATATTAAGGGGACCAGGGGAAGGTGGTAATGAGTTTGGAGCTGGAGGGAGGCCAGCACCCTTCCTCCACTGGAAAAGATCCTGTCTCTTTGCATTTCTAAGTGTGTTTTTTTTTTTTTTCCTGAGACTGGAGAAACCCCTGGTCCTTGCCTAGGCCAAGTCTTGGGGGTTAGGCCATTAGAGTCTCTGAACGGGTGAAGTTGACAGGGCAGGACTCCAGTGTCCTTTCTGCATCTTCAATTTCTTTCCCTCCTGATCTCCTCAAGTTCTCTCTCCCACCAAGTGGCCATTTTGAATGATTCTCAAGAGATCTTGGGTGCATGCGGGTGGGCCTGCCTTCTCGTCATTCAGTGAAGCACTTCCTGTCTTTTTGCTCAGTCTCCTTTCTCAGTTCCTCCACATTCCTTCCTAATTGAGTGCTTGGGGGCAGAAGCAGCTCTATACCACACACACACACACACACACACACACACACACACACCCCTATCTTCTCAATCCCCTAAATCACTTTGGAATCCTGGCTCTTTGAAACTAGATCTGGGCCCTTCCCCCTTCCATTACCAGGTGGGAGGAGGCTGTCAGTTTGAGGGGAAGGGTGAGCCATGGAGGCCTGATGCCTTCTGGAGTTAATTAGGGAAATGTCAGCAAATGAAAGGGGTGGGAGGGGTGGGCAGCTGTTCCCGCCTACCAGGCCTGTTCCCAGAAGGCCTTCTGCTCCAAGACTTTGGGGACAGGATATAGAGGGTTGTGAAAGTCCAGACTCCGGGTTGCCAAGGTGGAGAGACCCTGGCACATCTCTGCTCTTCCCCTCCTGTTCCCCTCATACCCAAACTGGAAACATTTCCTGTCTCTGTTTCTCAATCCCTGGTTGATGTCCCAGAATTACTCAACCTCTCCGGCTTTCGTCTACCTCTCTATTAGCTCCAAGACCGAGGGTGGAGGCACCATCGAGGGGGGAAAACTGCTCCAGCTTTTGGCCAGGCTGGGTGAGGCCTTCAACTCCCTCTGTACCATAGAGGGTTTCAGAGCCTTCGGCTGGGAATCTAGGAGTCCAACTCCCACCTCTGTTCCGCCACCAGCTCCATTCAGAAGGAATACAGTGGACAGGATATCATCACACTGGATGACAAGGGACCCTATAAGGGTGCAGCAGGGTAGGCATTTGTTGAGCACTTGTCAAGTGCCAGGGCACTGAGTGTTTCCTTTAATCCCCACAGAACCCCCATGATGGGTTATTTCCATTCTTCAGCTGCTCAGGCCTAGTCATCTGGATCTCCTTCCCGTGCAGACAAGGAACCTGCTCTTTACACAAGTGTGCCACTCTGAGTTCCTCCAGGAAGTTGGCCTAAGTGGCATTGAGTCACCTTCTTCAGACAGACACTGAGCCCCCCGCCTGTGCTGTACCTAGGATGCCTGTTCCAAGGACTATCATCTCCCGGAATGAGGGGCAGAGGAAGGCTGCCCATTTCTTTGTCCCCAGAGCAGGAATAGGTCCAAGTTGGTAGTATTGGTAGAGGAACCTGTTCTCGGCACTCAGGTGCCATAGGGTGGAGTCCAACTGTATCACATATTGCCTGGTTCTGGCCTTCTTTCAAGCCTTGGCTCCCTATTCTGTAGAATGAGAACACAGCCACATGCTTGACTGAGTGCAGTCGGCGTTGAGGTTTAGTGGCCATATATGTGCTTACTACAGAGTAGACAATCCAATGCTGTCAACAAGTGGATGCAGACAGGTCTAGTGGGGCCAGTGCTTATAATGTCAGCCTTCAGGAGAGGGAAGCTAAAAGATTCCAAGTTCAAGGCTAGTTTGAGCTACCTAGCAAGACCCTGTCTCAAAAAAACAAGAAAAAAAAACCCCAAAACAATAACAACAAAAAACCCAAAACATCAAACACACACACACACACACACACACACACACACACACACACACACACCATAACCCCCAAAAACAAAACCCAAGGGCTGAGTATGTAGCTCAGTGCTAGACCTCTTGCTAGTATGTTGGAGGCCCATGGTTGGATCCTTAGTGTTTGGGCTTGGCAGGGTGGAGGATAGAAAAAAAAGGGGTGCTTCTGTTGAGCTGGCATGTTAACACATACCTACAATCCCAGCACTCAGGAGGCAGAAGTAAGCAAAGACTAGCCCTGGTGAGGCTGTCTCAAAAAAACCAAGGGCTGGGCCAGGACACCTTTAACCCAGCGTTCAGGTTGTCAGGTCTAAATAGTTCCATGCCAGCTCAGTGATGCATAGTTTCAACAATTTAAACAACAAAAACAGCCCACGCCTTCAATCCCAGCGCGGGCAAGGGGAATCTCTGAGTTCGGGGCCAGTCTAGTCTACAGAGCAAGTTCCATGACATCCAGCACTACACAGAGAAACCCTGTTGTGAAAAAAACCAAACAGAACCAAACCACCCCCCACCAAACAACAAAACCCAAGAAGTACAAAACTAAACCAAACCAACAAAACTCTTTTATTTCTTACCCAAAGCAGATACTTTCTAGCTTACCTTCATTTTATGGAAGTGAAGGTATTTAGAAAACCAGATGGATGGTACAGAGAAGCTGGGTAGACTTGCTGAGACTTACGGGACCCCCTTGACTTCTCCCCCAACTCCTTTGTGCACAGAGATGGCCATGGTGACCACTGTATTCCCAGTGGTTGGGTCCAGGCATTCACTAGCTGCAGTGCAAGGAAGTCACTGACCCCAACTGACCATCTGCTCTTCTTCTGTCTCTGCAGAAGCTGCTGATGGGAGCTCCACTCTGGGAGGGGGCGCCGGCACCATGGGTTTGAGCACTCGATATGGACCCCAGTTTACTCTGCAGCATGTGCCTGACTACCGCCAGAACGTGTACATCCCTGGCAGCAATGCCACACTGACCAATGCAGCGGGCAAACGAGATGGCAAGGCTCCTGCAGGTGGCAATGGCAACAAGAAGAAGTCGGGCAAGAAAGAGAAGAAGTAATATGGAGGCCAGGCCTTGAGCCACCCGGCAGCCTCCCTCCCCAGCCAGTCCAGCTTGTCCTTACTCGTACCCAGGCCTCAGAATTTCAGGGCTCACCCCAGGATACTGGTAGGAGCCATGGCCATGCTCCTCGTTGGGAAATAGAAACAAGTGCCCAAGCCAACACCCCCCTCTCTGTACCCTAGGGGGTTGAATATGCAAAGAGAGTTCTGCTGGGACCCCCTATCCGGTCAGTGACTGTACTCACCTGGGTAGCAGGGTTAGTGTGGACATACACACACACAAACCATGCCACACTCCCTTAGTTACAGCGGAACTAACTCCATCTTCCAACCCAGCCAGGCTCATCCACCTCCTGCCTCCCTCTTCCCACCCCACCCCTCCTTATGTCCCTCTCTTTGAGCAAGGTAGTTGGGCTGTTGGGGTGACAGGTGAGCTAAGCTGGCTCCTAGTTCTGAACGGCAGGGAGAGTATTACAATCTATTAGCCTCTCCTTCAGTTCAGCTTTCCCCCAAAGCATGGTTTGGTACCAGTCTTCTCATTTCCTTCTAGAGCCTGAGACCAATGCTTAAGTTTGGGGGGACAGTCACCATCCCTCTAGTACTGATGCTTGCTGGATTTTGGGAAGGCATTTTGCTACCAAGCCTCTTTTCAATGCCTGGGGACTACTAGTCTTTTGTTTTTCATTGTTTGATGTTCCCACTGCATGCTGTGACTTCCCTACACCTCAAAGAAGAGACTCCTTTGCATGTCTGGAGACAGTAGGGGGTGGTAAACTAAAGGGAAGTTGAGTGTATTCTGCTGGGAGTGGGGCAGTGGACAAAACAGCCTGTTAATAGGGTCGCAAGGGGCTCTGTATGTACCCAGGGTACTGGCTCAATCCTCAAATTCTAGCCATAGACAAACACAAGGCCAGACCCCTCCATCCTGATTCAGCATGAGCAGCTTGGGCTGAGCCACCAGGACCAATGGATTTAAGCTGACATTTCAGTCCAAGAAGACTTTTAAAGGAGTTTAGACCAGAGAGGAAAGAGGGCCTCTGTGGGTGCTGGGTACTCCAGAGGAGCCCTTGGTGGGAGGGTCAGTGGTCCTAGCGGGAAGAGAGGCCCAGCAAGGTCATTCTTGGACCCTGGGTCTAGTCCAGTAGCTAGAAAAAGGGACCAAGCGGCCATAAAGTCTCAGCCAATGACGGGGCTTTCCCACTGGGCCCCTGTAGTCCTCAAGCCCCTGGCCTCCACCTTACCAGGTGCCATTTCTTCTCAGAAGGCCACTGCCCAGGCCCCTAGGCCGCCCCCTCGTGGCCAGAGACCGGTTAAAGCCCCCCCAGTGCCTCCTTGTGCATAGAACTTCCTCTGCCCCAGTCCTTACAGTAGTGTAGAAGCCCCCTCCCCCCGGCTGGTGTAGAATAGCCAATAGTATAGTGTGGTGTGCTTTTACGTGATGGCGAGGTGGGCAGCGGGCGGTGGGCTGTGCGCAGCCGTCTGTCCTTTGAATCTCAATCTGCCTGCGCGGCCCGTGCTGTGTTTTGTGCTGTGTCCACAAGCTGCGGCGATCCCTCCCTGTACTGACTTCTCTATAAAAGCTTCTCTTCGCATAGTCACGTAGCTCCTGCCCATCCCCCTTCCGATATCTCCCGCAAGTTTTATACTCTAATATTTATATGGCTTTTTTCTTCGAAAATTAAAAATAAAAAAATGGTTTCTTCTGAATGGTTCTTCTGAAAGTCTGACCGCGTCTGTTTAAGAGATGGAACACAGAACATGTGGGTGGAGTCGAGGGGTTTGTCTTCAATAATAGAATCAACGGGTCATAGTTGTTTGTGTCTTGGTTTTGTCTCGATCTATTTTTGAATCGTGTGTGCTTGTGCAGTGCGCATCTGACTGTCCAATATGGAGTGCATGTTTCCGATTCCCTGGCGTCTCTAATAATATGTGATGGTGCTTGTGGATCAGTATGCGGTGGTGGTGTCGCTGCAGAGTCCTTTGTGGGGGTGGGGAGTTTGAATGCGTGCGCAACTGAGTGCACAGATTTATTCTCAGGGCTGTCTCCAGGCAGAAAAGGAGACCCTGCATGGGGGGCGGGGAGCAGGAGCGTGAGTGGGGGTGGGAGGGCGCTGGGGACTTTTTCCTAGTTCCCGCCCCTTCCCCACTAGCTACCTCCCTTCAGCTATGGGAGGGGGCTGATCCAGAGGAGGACGGATTCTCCTTTGCCTACCCCTCCTCCCTTGCAGCTGCCTAGAGGTCTGAGGAACAGCAGGAATGAATGCCTGGGAGACAATTTTCTGAATACCGAGTTCCCTACCCAGGGCCTCAGTTTCTCTAAGTGGAATTGCTTTCATTGTTTTTTAGCAGTGAAGTCGAATTGAAGGGATGGCAGAAGGAGATGGCCTTGGGACCCAGTCCCTTTCCCTCCTATTCTTGGTTCCCCTCCCAGCTCGGCTAATCTGACTCCCAGGTTCCTGCAGCTCCTGGAGTCAGGAAGGTTGACCTGGAGGACAGACACAGATCCACAGGTTTTCGGGAGCAGTTAAGGCTACTACATGCTGAGGGCATGTCCATCAAAAGAGCCAGAAGAACAGTTTCTGGGCTCCCTCCCTCTGATTCTGGTTACCAGCTCTGCCGCCTCCTGGTCTGTTGCCATGGAAACCAAACCTACCAGGCGACTTTGATTTTGCGTGGGAAGGGTGGTGGTGTGTGAGGTTGCTGAGAGGAAAACAGGGTTTTCTCAGAGCCTGGTGTTGGAAGGGCGGGGTACTGAGTGCCTGGGTTCTATTCCAGGCAAGGAAGCAGACGGTAGGGCAAAGAGAAGCTGTGGCTGGTCCCCTAATTAGCATGTGGGCACCAAGAGATGAGCGGCAACGGACAGCCTCTCTAGGGTTTTGAGGCAGGTAGCCACCCCCACATCTCTGCCGCTGCCACATGAGGCAGCTGCGCGGGCCCAGGGTCTATTTTAAAGGGTTTTATTTCTAGTATAGGGCCCTTCCTGTCCCCGGTGGGTCTGCTCACTGTTAAGGCGTCTTTGTTTAGGTTACAACTTGCTTGAACAAGCATAGCTTAGTGGCCAAGTCCTCGGGTGTCTGGGCTGGGACTTCTGGCCCAGGTAGGGCAGGCTCAGGATTCCAGTCCCAGTGTTAAGCACCTCTAACTTGGTGGGGATAGAGGACATAGGTACTGGTCAGAAAACTCTGGCATCTGGAGGAGATAGCAAAGTGGGAAGTTGGAGGTAAGCTAAAAAATAGGGCCCCAAGCCTAAGGGTCACAATGTGGAAGAAGCTGGAAGAAAATAGGAAACCAGCCCTGTAAGGGGGCTGTGGCTCACAGAAACCATCACGGTTTCGCTATGCTCAAGCTCCTCTGCTGGACAGGTTAGCTTTTGACTGACTTGACAGGTCAACAACAGAGTAGGAAACCACCAAGAGAAGCCTAGACCACTGTAGTGAAAAGAACCAGTCCAAAATTTTACAAGGGAGGCAAGAGGGAGGTTCTGTTTCAATGCTTTATTGACAGTTGGAAACAAACCCATCAACCTGGAGGTGATGACATCCCAAAAGCCCTAGAGGCAAGGGGTTTGCATTTTACCCCCTCTACTTAAAAAAATTTTTAATTAAATGCATTTTAGCAAAAGTGATTAAAAAAAGAAAAGGGTCAATGCCCCAGATGTCAGCCAGCAAGGTGTCGGCTCAGGGAAGAACCAGCCCCTACTTCAGTCTTCCCAGGAAGTAGCCCAGGAGCTGCCACTGTCCTTCAGACATAAGCTCTCTAGTAGCCCATCCACCCTGCCACAGGCCCTGGACCAGCCCATGTGTTTCCTAACTTCTCCATGCTCTGGCAACTCTGTTCTGTGTCAAGCCTGGACAGTGCCGTTTCTTCTCTATAGCCTCGGAGGACAAGCAGTGACCCTAAGCCAGAGAATCTGAGCTTCCTGAGGTTTGGGCCACCCAGTCTGGTCAATGTTTACATGGGGGGCAGGGCACCCCTGTGCCACTTCTCAGCGTCCACTTAGCATCTGCACATTTGGCTTGATAATTTAATACATTCATGAAAACACAGCGTCTGAGCCCCTGGTGTGGCCTATGGTGTGGCCCAGCCCACCCAGAGAAATTTCTCTTGCCCCCAGAACTGATGCTAGGGAAGGGTCTACCTTAACCTCATGGTTTAGTCTTGAGGGGTGGGGCCAATACTTAGGCCATGTTTAGGACTGACCCCAGGAATGCTTGAACCTACCATCAAAGCCTCTTTTATTATGGAGGGGAAAGGGGACCAAAGTTATTTTTCTTAAAAAATTTTTTCATATAAAAATAGATCCATTTGCAAAACAATTTCTTAGCCAGGAGGCTCCACCTCCCATTTCCTTGGATGGAGGGGGTGAGGTGTTGGGATGGTCACACTACAGCCCACACTCCAAAAGAGATGCACCAAAGCTCTGGGGAAGGCATGGGGGAGGGGGCTCAGTTGCAGGGTGGAGGTGAGAGGGCTGGTGCAGAGGGACCAGGGAGGCAAGGGCATAAAGCATGGCAGCGGGCAGGGGGCGGGCCCCACACTGTCACTATGCCCTTGCTACCGCCTATGGCTCAGACCTGGGCCACAGTGGAACGGGGAGAATGGTTGAGACCCTTTGCCCAGGAGACCTTTCCCAGGAAAGTGGGGTAAGGGTGGGATTTGCTTCCTGCTTTTGCAGAAGCAGCTCCCAATGCCACAGCACTAGTAATAAATAACTGCCAGGAGGAAAAGCAGAGGTGACAGCAGTGAAAGATCTAGCCCAAAGGTTCACAAGTCCCATGCTATTCTTAGGGCCAGAGAAACCACAAAAGAAAAGCACAAATGCAGCAAGATTGACCTAGAGGAAGGCCCACTAGAGAGTGGGGCTGAGAAAGCAGGCCCAGGACCTCTGGGTAACATAGAGGAGACAGGGTTAAGGCAGCAAACACAGACCCTGCTTTGGTAATACAACAGCCAGGGCTGGCTGGGCTGGGCTCAGGCTACTCATATACTGCCCCTTCCTTCTGGCCTCCAGGCAGCTGAAGCTGTATGTGGTGTTCAGAGAGCAGCAGGCCAGACAGAAAGACAGGGTCAGGTGGTGGAGTGGCCACTGCAGAGGGATATCTCCTTGACCATTTAGGCACATGCTGCAGGTAGACAGTCTGGGCCTTGCCTAGGAGCAGCAATGGCCAGAAAGCCCAGCTTAGCTTGCACGGCCAACCAGCTCCTTGGCTTCTTCAAGGATTGTGGGGACTCCTTCACTTTTCTTGGACACCTTAGCAGGACTAGCAGCCATGGCATCATCCTTGGTCAGCTCCGAGGCTAGCAGAGATGTGACTGCACACCCAGCCTTCCTGTTGACTGCAAGAAAAGACATTAGACTCTTCACAGAAGGCCAGGTTTCTAATCTCTTTACAGTTCTAAAGCAGGTGTTCAGCCAGAAGCCATGCAATTGTGGCTGCCTTGTCTGGTTCAGAGGCCTTATAGAAGGAGAGACAGAGATTCAGCATAAAAACATCTTTGGGGGCAAGTATGAAGGTTTGGATCAGCTAGACAGAACAGGACTTGAACAGTTAAGGCTACTAGCTGCTCTTGCAGAGGACCTGGGTTTGGTTCCCAGCAGCTGTATGGTAACTCACTATTACCATCTGTAACTTCTGCTCCAGGGAACTCAGTGCCCTTTTCTGGCCTCCATGGGCACCTGGCATGCATAGGATGCATCTGCCTAGATGTATGCAAAATGCTCATAAATATAAAATAAAAATACATCTTTAAAAAAGAAGAGCTAGTTTAAGTGTTGGCTGTGTCATGTATCAAGAAAAACAGTACTCAAAGTCCACTTTCTCCTTTAGGTTTGTTGAATTAAGTATGTTAAAGCTAACCACACAGTATTGTTATTTTGTAGGTGCTCCACAGAAAGCTTGTAGGTAAAACTATAAGGCTGCCTCAGGAAGGCCTGTTCTAGCAAGAGGCGGCTTTAGTTGGCTTAGAGGAGGTTCTTGCAAAGAGGGGTATAGCCACTGTCCTCACATGCACTTCACACTCCCATGCAACCAAGGTCCACACACCTGCCTCTCTCTCACCTCTTCAAAGTGGACATTTGTGTACAACATATGTGTGCATGCACACACTAAGTGGTGAAAAGATAGGGAAAAAAGTACAGCAGAGAAAGCCAAGGATAACTAAGAGGGAACTCCTAGAAAGAAATCTCAGCAAGCCTCTCCTGCTCATTTATGAATCCCTATTTCAGACCCCAGGATCAACAGGAAGACAGCTAGCTCCTTGGGACCATGTCCATCTCGTGATGACCACCATGCCCCTTTTAGCAGCATGCAGAGAGTGCATATATACCTAGACATATATACCTAGCAACCTTGAGTTTTCAAAGCCAGACATATATACCTAGCAACCTTGAGTTTTCAAAGCCAGACATATAATGCCATATATGCTATAAATCGATTCCTGTGAATGCCCAGTTTGAGAAAGTTCAGAGAGACAGAAGCTAGAGTGACAAGAAAAAATGGCATGGTGGTCCACACCTGTAATCACAGCACTTGGGAGACTGAGGCAAAGAGAATTCTTAGTTTAAGGCCAACATACTGAGAAGCTAGCCTCAGCTATGAGATCCTGTCTCAAAACTGCTAAACAATCAAATAAAGGCACAGGAAACAAACACCCCTCGCTCCTACGAAATTTTTACGTTTAAAACTAAAGCTCATGTCAGGGGCTGGTAAGATGGCTCAGTGGGTAAAATGTACTTGACTCCAAGCATAGTGGCAGGCCATGGATATGTATGTGTGCACGAACACACACACACACATTTTAAATTTTAAAAAAAAGTTTATGTCAGTTCCTGGAACAAAAAATAAAAGTCTAATTCCAGGGACCAATGGGGGATTGGGGGAGGGGGGGTGGGGTGGGGAATCAAGTTCCTTCTACTTACCAGAGAAGGAAAGGGTTACCTTTATTTGAATATCTCAGTTTGTACATGCACAGAAATATCCTTAGATACTCCATAAAAATGTGTACAACTTTATGTGTACATTAAAAAGTAACTACTAATGGATATAGAGTCTCTTTTGGAGATGAAAAAATATTCTGAAATAAAACAATGGTGACAGTTGCACAATTTTGCACAATCCCCAAACTGTATATCTAAGAATAGTAACATAAAAAACAAGAGCCAAAGCTGGGAGGTAGCAGTCCACACTGTTAGTCTCAGCATTTGGGAGTCTGAAGCAGGCAGATCTCTTTAAGTTTCACGCCAGCCTTATCTACATAGAGACTTCCAGAACAACTAGAGCTACAAAGTGAAACCATCTCAAAAACCAAAAATAACAACAACAACAACAAAAACCCAAAGAATCTTCCTGGGACCTAGAAAAGGCTGGAGTGAAGAAAGCAGTGACTAAGCCTCAAAGAACCAGTGACAAGCCCAGTACCCCTAATGACTCCACCATGAGTAGAGGTGGACTGCTTTGCGCTAGCAAAAAGCTTTAGGTAGGCGGAAGCTAAACCAGGTAAGAGAGTCCAAGCCTTCTCCAGGCTAGCAGTCTCAGCACAGAGCCATGACCCAGAGCTACTGTTTTCACACAAGCAGAGGCTGCCCGCAAGGAGCACACAGTCCAACCACAGATACCAATTTAGAGGTCTCTTCCTCTTCCTCCTCCTCCTCCTCCTCCTCCCAAGGGCACAAAGGGTTATCTACCAAGAGGAGAAAGAAAAGAAAAAAATCCTACTGACAGCATATGGGTGTATCTAGGTACAGATCACAGGTAGAGGTGTGTGTGTGTGTGTGTGTGTGTGTGTGTGTGTGTGTGTGTGTTTGTGTGGGACCTACACCCTCAGGGCTTCACATGCTGAACTTTGGAAACAAACCACTGCACAGGAGCTGACATTAAGAGGGTGTGTGTGGCTTTTCCTGCTTTCCTTCTTCATCTCTCCCTGTATGTTTCCTTTCTACTCTTTCCTAAAGAACTCAGTTTTCCAGGATCCCACTGTCATGCCTAGAAAAACCAGTGGCTCAGTATCTCTTTACCGCAGCCACATACATGTGCACATACACATGTGCACATTCGTCTAAGTCGAGTGAATGAACTGGAGCAACTGCTGACTCAAAACTCTGTCAACAGCTGCCCTGGAGCAACACAGAAGTTCCAGAGCAGCAAGTCATAAGCTGCTGCTTCCTCTAAGATTCCCTGTTGCATCTGATCCAGCAGCGTTTCGGGATATCTCTATACTCACAAGACTTCTGATTTATTACTGTGCCCTAAGAACCAGAGGAATATGGCAAACAGCACAATTGCCCCTTTAAGCCTTGAAAGTAGGTGCACTAGGAATGGGCATGAAATCAAAACTGAGAAAGCCCTGTTCTAACTGATGAAAAGAACTGAGAGGACCCAGCATCCCAGTTCTATCTCCATAGTCACCGCTCTGCTGAGCAGACTACACAATCAGGAGATTGATTCCCTCCCTCTGTAAGGCTACTGATTACTTACAGTAGCCACAGAACCGAGTCAGTGTTTGACTGTGTAGGATCTGGAACAATTAACTAACTAGGAGAATGGACCCTCATATTTGGGGGTAGAGGCAGAGTCTGAGAAAATGGTCAAAGCTGGAATCCTGGAAGACAGAGGCGAGCAAGAGAAAACAGGTAAGTAAACCTTGCTGAGTTACACTAAGAGCTCAGCTCAGTTAGAAAAAGTTAATGATTCAAGAAAAAAAAATCCTGAGACACAAGCTATGAACAACCACTAAAGAGGAAGTGTTCTTGTTAATAAGCTTCCTCAGGGAAGAGGAAACTGGGACAGATGGGACAGCCATTATCATCCTAAATAACTCATCCATGTCTGAAGTTACCCTAATTATACCTCTTGTCCTATTTTTACAGAATTGGGGAGAGCAGTGATAACGGAACACACTTTTCAGGGGTTCGTCAGAAACCCTCCCTGGTACAGTTTCACTACCTCCAGAACACTTGTTACAACGTGCTAGGCAAGCATTTTCTGGTCTGGATAAGGGGGCATTGTAATTTCCCACCCAATAATGCAGGCTTAATGAAGAGCCTTGGATTTGGATTGACACAATTCTGGCTTTATCATTGTGCTTGGACAAAGACTTTAGATGTGGAGGCTTAACTCCTCCTACCTATGAGCAGGGTGGATACTAATCAATATTAGGGCCTTTAGGTTTCTCAAGGCCTTAATACAGACCTCAATTAGCAATAAGTGGAGCTTATAAGGAAGCTGAGAGGCAGCGAGGGAAGACTCCAGAGAGATAGATGTCTTTCTTGACTTCCATTCTAGTATGTAAGTGGCCTCCATGCAATGCAGGCTTAGAGATAAAGATGAATCACTAAAACCACAAGCTGACTCAATCACAGCTGGAAATGGAGCTCTAACACAATCACATGGGTTCTTCCCCTCAACACTCATGCCATTGTTCTTCCACACCCTGCAGACTGTAGCGATTTACATGTTACTTTTAATGAACCAGCCCTGATAGTAACTCTCCTCTTCAAACTCCTCAATGGATCTTTGTATCGGGTCACTCCTTCATGTCTCCAGAGACTGGAAGACTTTAACATTCCTGGAGACTCAGGGGAAAGCTGGTGTCTTTGAATGAAGACAGCTGCCTCTGGGAAGGGAAAGAATGTGAGGCAGGTAAGCCTGCCAGTGCTTCTGGTTCTCTGGCTCTCAGCACTTGGTCATGAGCAGCAGTTCTCAACCTGTGGGTCTTGGCCCATTTGGAGGTCACATACCAGACATCCTGCATATCAGATATTTACATTACAATTCATCACAGTAGCAGAATTACAGTTATGAAGTAGTAACAAAAATACTTTTATGTTTGGGGGTCAGCACAACATAAGGAACTATATGAAAGTGTTGCAGCAGTAGGAATGGTGAGAATCACTCATCATGAAAACAGTCAGACGTAGGCAGACAAAGAGTGGAACAGCTGGGTCCAGCAGCTCTGGACGGAGCTCTCGACCCCTGGAGCCTCTGTACTTTGAAAACAGAGCCTTCAAATTGCAGCCTTTCTCTTCTAAGAAAAGAGCCTGAGTCCTTGGCATGCCACTCCGATGCCTAGCTTTCTGTTATGTCTGGTGCGAGGCTACATCACTTTAGATGAGGTGAAACCCAAGTGAGAAAAGCTCTCCAGAGTAACTGGAAACGTTTTAATGAGGGTCTCCCAGATATTTGTTGAGCCTAGCAAACCAGATCAGAAAGATAAGAATATAAACTGAGGCTGACTTAAACTATGCAATCCTTGTTTTCAACTTCTTTTAACTTCAGTATTTTCTAAAAGTTCCCTTCCATTGTCTAACTAGGAGACAGTACTCTGACTAATTCATATTCTCTACTGAAAAGGTAGCTCTGATAAAATCCTTTTTTTTCTACCAGCAAGCCTGGTTTTTCACTAGGAAAGCAGTAGAGACTGGGGCATCCCCAGCGGCTTGCACAGGAAGCATCTGGGTCTCTAGTACAGTTCCTCAGGAAGAGGCTTAAAAGGGAATTCCCCATCACAGTCTGAAGCAGACTGGGCTTAGTCAAGAGGGTCAGTGAGATGCACGGTACTTTTGCTAGGTAGGAAACAGTGCTGTGAGAACCTTTACAAAGGAGTCTCACTAGCTGCGCTCGCCTTACAAAGGCCTATCTGTAAAACTGACAGCCGCTTCTCTTCCCTTTTGAGACCCTGTACTCCGAAACTGCCATGCAATGGATGAGTTGTAAACAGGGATTTTGTTTGTTTGTTTGTTTAAGAAAGGGCTTAGAGCATATCCAGGGGAGCTCTTGGAAGGAAATTTTCCCGAGCATTTGGAGTACAGGTAGAAAGAGGTAGCCAGTTATTACAGGAGAATCACAGCAAACCATTTGGGCCAGAAAACTAAGATTATACGGGCTTGAATAATCTGTACCTTTGGCTAGCTAGGATCCTAGTTCCAGGGGGTCAGGCATCAAAGGTTCCAGAGATACCACTATAGCCAGTCATCTTCTCTCTACAGCAGTTTCCAAGTGAAGCTCGTATCTAGTGTATCTACAGAGCCTCTACCAGGCTTTAATTCTGTCATAGTGATGGTTCTGCTGTATTTATTATTCTCTGATAGAAGCCAGCACGTCTAGGCTTCCAAAGGGTCCTAGTGAGGACTTTCTAATGTGACAGGAAGAGGCCTACACAACCCAGTGCATAGAAATGGGAAGTTTCTAAACCTGGAACATTCTTCTTTGGCCTTCCACTAGCATGACCAGGAGCAGAGACCCCACAACCCCTGCCCAATTAATTGGGCTCCATTTGTTTACTTACCCTGCCGGGGCCCTCTCTTCCGTCGGAATGCTGCCCCTGACTGCAGAGCTTCTAGAAGACTGTCCATCACACCTGTCTCATCCCCCTCTGTGAAGAACAAAGACAGAGGTGTTAATTTTTCAGCCAGAGCAGCATAGCAAATGTCAAAGTGCACATGAAATGCATGGCTGTTGTGTGGCTTTCACCACCCCCTGCATACTGACTGAGAGCTCGTAAGAGATAAGAAAGGGTCAACCTTTCAAGCCTCAGTCCCATGTTTACTTTACTTGTGTCAGTTTAAAAACTGCCTGAAGGCTCCCTGCCTATGAGTGTAAACCTGAGGCGTTTGTTGCAATGTCATCCTACCAGCACTAGCCAGGACCAGCACACAGACTCCTAACACTAACTCCAAGATCTGAGTAAGCAGAGACTGTGGTTATAAACCAAAAGGCACCTAGGCCAGGCAGAGTGACCATGTCCGTAATCCCAGTACTTGGGAGGTAGAAGCAGGAAGATGTAAAGTTTGAAGCTAGCCTGGGCTAAGTAGGAAGAATTGTTTGTGGAGGGCGGAGGAGCAAGTATTATATTAATCTCTGCTTCACTCCAGTCCACATCAATGACTGAGGGCCTGGGTTTCAGGAAGGTTAAAGGAAGAAAGCCCACTGGTCAAGACTGAATTTCATGTTACTACTGCTTCTAGTGGTTGCATCTTCCTGAAGATAGCTCTTCATGTGACAGCTGAAAGCAGCCTGGCTGGAATGCAAAGAGTTAATGTAGAATCCCAGTTCTAGCCAGGCTTAGTTTCCATGGCAACAGCTCAGGATAGTGAAATCTGAAACTGAAATCCCAAGGAGCTGGTTGGCTACTAACTAAAGACTGGGGTTCATTACTGCCAACGCCATCTGCTGTCTGAACATCACCAGTGCAGCTGACCTACATTCATATTTCATTTGCTTGACCCAGGCACTTAGAATAGGGTAAGGTCCACTACGCCACCTGCTGGCTCGGTTGTAGCCCTTATCCCAAATGTCATTTGGACTCCACCTTGTTCCCATTACATCTTACACAATATAGAAAGGGTAAAGCCCTGGAGGCCCAGGGAGAACAGGGAGGGAAATGATGAACACTTGGTATGAACTTTCAACAGTTTCATGGGAACAAAGTTGGTGGCTTAAATACAACTGAGATAAAGGCAAGAAACTACTCTCAAGGTCTCTGGGAGCAAACCATGTTGGTCTTTACTGTTACTGCTCAGTAAATTTTTAAGACTTAACGGATTCAAGAACTCCTCACTTTCAGAGGCTTATGGGCCTTACAGATCAGCTCAGAGCCATGCACAACATATGCTGCATTTACTCTATTTCCGCTGCCCAAAGGAGTAGTGGGGGGCAGGGACTCCTCAGCAGGAAAGAAGCAGAGACAGGAAACAGAGGGCCAGTAATTGAGACCATATGCTCGAACAAAGACATGTTTCTGCTGGGGAAAGAGTGGCCAGCTTTTCACCTCCTAGAAGTTCAAACCATTTATGATCTCAGATGTGCATACAGCATGCTATGAGGTAACAGGAACAGTGTAGTGGGGAAATCAGGGAAAGGAGAGCTACTACAAGATGGGAGGAGTCAGGGAAACATTTTGGAAACCCAAAATATTTAGCAACATGAATGAGAACAGGCAGGGAACGTTTTTTTGACAGGCAGAAGTGAAGAGTTAAGTGTGGCAGCAATTCCCACAAGGGTGATAAGACATAATCCAAGAACCAGCAAAGGAGAGGAAAAGGAAAACATGTTAAAATCCATCACCCAGAGCTTGGAGGCAGAAGGCTGCCAAAAGCCATTTGCCAAGAGTTTAGACCTGAGTAACCTGTGTAGCTCTAGGTTCCAGACAGAGAACCTTCCAGTCCCTTCCCACGATTCACCTGCATTCATGTCTATGAGCTGCTCTCGCTTCTGCTGCTTCTCCAGTCGCTCTTTTTCTGCCTTCTCCTTGGCTAGTTTTGCTCTCCGCATCTTTTCTTCTGTTTCCCGGCGCTTCTGGTTCTCCTTGACTGCTTGCTGGAGAAGGGGAGGGGAGACCAGACGGAGGACATGTGGAAACATGTAAACCCACCAGGAACCATTAGGAACCCCATGAAAAATTAGCAGTTCACCCTTGCTCACCAAAAACATATTCTTAAAGTTGTGCAGATCCATAAAGAATTCTTCTACAGACAACTTCTTAGGGTCAAAGACGAAGTAGTCACCTAGCTCCTTATAAAGCGTCTCCATGTTGGAGTGCATCATCCGTAGCTTGTTGTACTGCTCCTGTGCATCCTTCACAAAGCTGTGCAGCCAGGGAGTAAAGGACCAAGACCAAGAAGCAGACCCACGCTGGGGGTGGTGATGGCACACACCTTTAATCCCAACAGAGGCAGGTGGATCTCTGAATGCTCAAGGCCAGCGTGGTTAACAGAGAGCACCAACCAGGTCAGCCAGAGCTACACAGAGAAAACCTGCTTTAAAAAAACTAACCAACCAACAAAACAAACAAAACAGCCAAACAACAACAAAACCGAAAAAGAAAGAGACCCAGGTCAAAAACAAAAACAAAAGAAAGAGGCCCAGGTCAGAGAACCATTCAAAGACACAGAATGGGCTACACAGGGTGAACCATACAGTCCCCCATTCATGACACAACAGAAGCACCGTAAGTATTTTAAGAAGATAGTGGCAAACCATAAGCTATGCAATAGAAGTTACATAGATTTACTATAGATTTACCCATGCAATAGAAGTTACATAGATTACTATAGAAACAAGGCTGAGACATAATGAGAAAATGCTATGCAATGCAGTTTTGGTGTAAATCAAAAAATGGCAGTGATGATCTCTGTGGAAGGGTGACTCTGTGACAGCATCGGGGAACAGAGTAGGGACCCAGGGGCTTTTGGAGTAGGCAGGTGTGTCTGTAATAGGAACAGGACAGAACAGGCACTTGGAGTCTTGTAGTTTACCTGCAAGGTGTACTTCTACAATACGCTCTAAAACTATGTATTTAGTGGAAGAAAAAGATTAGAGATTAAAACTGAATGCTGCAATCATCTTTCTCATTCCCCTGGGGACCCAAGTCCTCCAAGAAAGGATATAGTCATCTTCTCAACAAACTTGTCCTTTTCGTCTGTGGCAGCTGGGAAATTCTGAACATCGCGTTCCACATCAGCGATCTGTTTCTTCATCTGATCTAAGTTCTTCTGCAAGTTCTCAGCAGAAACTGGGAGACAAACAGAAGAACTCACTGAGCAGCTCGGATGGTCTCTAGCCTCACCCTCCCATCCTGCTGGGGTTCCTCCTTTTCAATGTAGGTACACTGCACTAGCCTGCGAACACTCCCGACTCACATGTTGGTTCTGATCTTCGCAGTAAAGGCATGAGTCCTCACTACCTGAACTTCCAACCTTCACCTACTGTATAATACTAACAGAAGCAGACTTCATTTAATTTAAAAAGACCCCATGGGATCCCTGAGACCTTGGTCTCATTTATTTCAGGTTAACAGGGTTTCAGAAGAGGAGACACAGGTAGGAACACAGAAGCTGGGTAGAGCTCTGTCCTACTTTAACCTGGTGTTTTGTGTAGTTTCGGGTAGTGAGGCCATAGTTGACAAAAAGCTGTGGACCTAGACCAGGACCAGAGAGGTAAGGACCAAGACCAAGAAGTGGTGCACACCTTTGATCCTAGCACCCGGTAGGCAGGGGCATGGGCAGGGGGATGGGGCAAAGGGCAAGGGGCAGGGGCAGGGGCAGGGGCAGAGGCAGAGGCAGGTGGATCTCTGAGTATTGGAGGCCAGCCTGGTCTACACAGTAAGCTCCAGCACAGCCAGATTGACATAGAGAGACCCTGTCTCGAATGCAGTGTTTTATTTCTTTCCCCATGTTGAGACTTTTATGGCTCAGGACCATCTTTTTTTAGAAAAAATTTCAAATTATATCTATTTATTTGTGTGTGTGTGTGTGTGTGTGTGTGTGTGTGTGTGTGTGTATACAACTTGTGAGAGCCGGTTCTCTCCTTCTACTATGTTGGTCCCAGGGACTGAAAGATTGGATGCAGGCATCTTTACCGATCTCAGCCATCTTGCCCAGAACCACCTCTAGCTTTGCCTTCACTGCCTTACCTCTGCTGGCTTTCTCTACATGGGCAAGCTCATCAGGAAACTTGAGGACATTGGGGTGGTCATTCTCACATAACTCAGCCAAGAAATGCAACAGAGTCATCTTCTGATCTGTAGACTTGGTGTCTCGAAGCTTGTGGGGAAAGGAGAGACCATTACTCTGGACTTGCCTCAAACCCCCTTACTGGATCCCAGTACTGGGTGTAAGTGGCCTTCCCTCTGTCCTTCTGTCTAACCCCATGGTTCACCTTACAAAGGAAGCTGATATTGAAGCCAAAAGCGCCAGCATTCCTGGAGCCCGCATTCATATAGTTCCCTACGAGCAGCGTAAGCTCCAGGAGGCTGGAGAAGTTCTCGCTCTTACGCAGCTCTTCGCACGCAGCGGTGACGGACACGATCTCCGGCTTGATGTTCTCCACTTGCTCACTGAACTGTAGCTTGAAGAGAATGGCGTTGAGGCGGGGCCGAAGACGGGGCACTGTGCCCATCTAATGAGGAAGAGAGAAATCCCACTATGGAGCTGATAGACATCAAAAAAGATAACACAGTGATCCTCCTCTGGGAGGTCAGAGCGAGGGGATGGGGACTGACCAAAAGATTCAAAACTGGCTAAGAGGCAAGGAACAAGTGACCAGACTGGTCTCCAGAGGGAAGGGAACAGGGAGCTGGAAAGAGCTGAGTGCTCCAGGCCTTACTCACCACCACGCCAAACTGCTCTGACTCAGCTAGATCTTCATACTCCTCCTTCAGTTCAGAAAGCATTTTTAACTGCTCTGGTTCTGGCATCTGCTTAATGAGGTTCTGGAAAAGAGTAAATGCTGTGTGTGGAGGGGTGGAAGCCTCAGCATCATGACTGTGACTCCAAATTCCACACTCTGCCCATTGATAATGAAAGAAGCGCGAGGGGGGGGGGGCAGGCGCGGATGCCTCAGTCTTTTAAGGTAACCTGGCCACCAGGGACAGAGCAGCTTCCTCAGCCAGCATTTTAAGTCAAAAATTGCTTGAAGAAGCTCCTGCTTACCAAGCAAGGACAGCAAGCTGTCATACAGCTGCACAGAAGAGCCAGCTCTGGCAGAACCTCCTTGCTGCCTGCTGCTTACCTGGATCATTGACTCCGTGAGAACAGCCTCATTCACCTCCAGGATAACATTCTTAATCTCTTGATAGGGCATTCGAAATGAACCCAAAAAGATTGCTGCCAGAGAAGGAGATACAAAGACAGGTTCTTCTCAGCTTCCTCCCCATTTGAGACCATCCTGAAAGCCCACTCTGCCCAGCTAGTTGGAATCCAAGCCGGAGTCCAGAGCTGGAACTTCTATTGTCAGCCATTTCCACACACAAACCACACCATGTCACACAGTCTGAATGAGCTGAGCCCATTCTACACACACCATGACTGTGCTCACAGGAATCTTAGAATCACTCACCAGGGGGAGATTCCCCTCTCTCACAAAGCTGCCACTGCCTTGAGCTGCTCATTCTTGTCACCCCTGCTCTCCAATTACCACCTCCAACCCCCCCTAACTAGAGCTGAGGACCAAACCCTGGCCTTGTGTTTGTGAAGCAATCCCCAACGAGACCTGATCATTCTTAAAATGGCCAAGTTCCACTTCTAAGAAACACACCCTTGTCCTTCCAATTCCCTCACATTCTAATCTGACTCTTCAGTATTAGCAAGAGTCCTCTGTTGGGGCTGGAGAGATGGCTCAGTGGTTAAGAGTACTGGCTGCTCTTGTAGGCGGCCTGGGTTAGTTCCCAGCATGCACGTGGCAGCTCACAACTGTCCATAAGCATCTGTAACCCAGTTCCCTGTAGATCCAGCAGTCGCAGGCCTCCTCAGTTTCCATCCACATATACATGCAGGTAAAACCACTAAACACATAAGATCAAATCTCCTAAAAACCAGCTCCCTTTCACTCATCTCTTGGCCATCCACCCTGGCTTCTCTATCTGACTCTGGGCAGACCTGGCTGTCCTAGGACTTGCTCTGCAGACCAGAGATCTGCTTCCTGAGTGTGCATCACCATGGCCAGGCCTTAAAGTAACCCTAATAGCCCTCTGCCCCAGCATCTGCAGTCAAGCCTATCTTCAGGACCTTCTTTGACCCGACGCTCCCTTTCTGTCCCAGCCTTCTGAAGACACAGACGGCTATCTTTCACCATTAGAGCACTCATCTGTCCTGTGCTCACAAAGCCAATGAAAAGGTAGCATCAGAGAGTGCACGCTATAAAAGGTTCTACCCTGCCATCTGTGGTTCAAATCTACTGGCCACTCAGTCCTAGGTGGGCATACCTTGCTCAGCATGTTGGTTTCCACCTTGCAGAGAATCTGCACTCAAGTGTCACTGTCTTTCATTTCCTCAACCACCAAGTTCCAGGATTCTGTCTTTCTGTCCTGTGCCTTGCCTTTCGTCCTCATTACCTTAGCCTTAGGTCCTGATCATCTCTCATTACTCCAAAGCATTAATTAAAACAGCTCATCTTCCTTCCGACTCTTCTCCTACTCAGAAACTGAGCCTGAAAATACCGCTCTAAAACAGACTTCCACAGATGACACAGGGCTGTAACAGTAACCTTCCTGACTAAAAATCTCCACCGCGCTCTGCAGTTTCCAGACTTGATCGAGTAATCTCATACACTTGGGCTCCCCCCTCCTGAAGAGAGGTAGTCCTTTCCTTCACTTAGCTCCTCTGAGGCAGGTCTTCAACCTGTTTTAACAGCATCTTGTTGAGAACACTCCTGGTGTTGAGAACTCCCCTTCAACACTCACCATGTGGTGTGAGCGGAGAAGCTTACCGCCAGTGCTGGCCGAGGTATTCTAGCGCAGCCTTATGGCTGCAGTTACCTTTAGCCACTGTTTCGTTCTCCAGACACTTCTGCCTCCTAGCCTGACCTACCCTAAACAATCCAGTTCTATGCCCTCCTCATCTAGTTCTGAAGAACTGAAACAGGGCCTGGATGTGCGAGGCCACTGCTCTGGCCTAAATGACATCCAACCCCTCAATTCCTTGGCTTTTTTTCCTCTCATTTTACACAGAGTAAACATAGATTTATTAAGGAAAAGTGAGAACTTCCATGAGTGGGAACAGCCATGAGGGAGAAATAATGACCCGGATTCCTTTCTAAACCATTTCCTACTTTAGCATTGTTCCACTGGGAAATGGAATGTACTGCATGCATTACAGTCTTTCTTCTACAGTTTTCTAAAATAGCAATTGCTCGTGTTGTGTTCCTAGACACACTCTTAGAACAGAGATTAACATTACCTTAGTCTCTATAAAAGATTTCTAATTACCAATACCTATGAATATTAATCAAAGTTATACAGTCAAGGGTAATAAAAACTACACTTGCTTCTGAAGCATATCTACGGCTGGAACAATACACAGATACTATGCTTGCTTCTGAAGCATATCTACGGCTGGAACAATACACAGATCAGCATGGCCCTGTGCAAGAATAACACACAACTTAATTCTTACTGTGAAATTGTTAACCCTAAAGCCGAATTTAAATAAAAATGTATTGTGTATTTAATTTACCCCACCCCCACCCCAACCCGACCTCCCAAGACAGAGTCTCACTACATAGCTCTGGCTGTCCTGGAACTCACTATGTAGACTAGGTTGGCCTCAAACTCACATAAATCTACCCGTCTCTGCCTCACAAATGCTGGGATTAAAGGTATGCACCATCGTGCCTGACTTAAATAAAAATTGAAAGCGAGGAGGAAGGGGAACAATGTTAAGACTCACTGTCTTGCTGTATCACTCTGACTGTAGCTATGGCTATGTGTACTTGCTTGGGTGACTTTGGCCAAGTGATAACATTTGAACTTTAGTTTTCTCATGTGAAAAAATGAAGACGGTAACTGTAAGATTATAAAGGAGTTTATGCATGTATTTTTTCATTTATATAACACATGACGAGCACATATCTAATAGAGCTGGTCATAGGCCAGACTTTATTTGTTGACTAAAAAGTTAAATCTGTATTACTCAGCATAAAGGAGGTACAGAGTCATAGTTGAAATGAACAATAAGAAAGAAACCATAGATCCTGACCATAAAACAGACAGTAACTATACCATTTTTGTCTGCATTCTATATGAGCTGCTATAGTGAGTGTGTGAAGTCTCTCCAGCCTGAGAATTCCCCACTAATCAGAGTTCTCAGTCCAGGTGGCCAGTCAGAGCAGAAGCCATACGGTGTCAAATGCTTAACTGTGGGACTGCTGATCTGACAAGTACAGGAGTCACCTCACTTCCTGGAAATAACTCTAGTTTTACTAAAGCTGCAGCAGCAGCTCATTCCTTATGAGGAAGCAGAAGGATGTGCCCTCAGGTTGAGGCTGGAACCTGTGCTAGACTTCCTGTAGACACAGGAGAAGTAGAACTCTGAAAGAAGTCTTCCGGGCACAGCGGTTCCCAACGCCAGCATGAGGACTGCCCGTTCAAGGGCAGCCAAGCTCCATAGTAAAGTCACATCTTAACCCCTCCCCAGCCCTCAGTAAAATAAACAAATAAGGGGACTCTGAAATTAAGACTGCCTCATCTTAGCTCTAAACTAGACACACCCTTAAACTCTTCGCCTGCCTGCTCAACATAAAGTGGGTGCCTCGCTGAGCTACTGAAGGACTCAGTGAGACACTGGAGCCTCACCGTGCACTGCCTGCCCAGAACAGGAATTTACCAAGAGGAGTTTCACACGAGGGACTTTAGACTCAGGGCCGTAAGTCCTGACAGTGTCAGCCACTAGGGTCGCAAGAATTACTCACAGAGATTCTGAGCTGTCTTTGAATCCAGCACTTTCAGCTCTTTTACTTTCTTCTTTTGAACAGATTTCTTTTCTTCTCCACCTTCTTGATCCTTCTTGGCTAGTGAAGGAAATTAGAAAAACACAATTAAGGATAAGCCACCTTTGCACGTTACTGACTCACAACCGTCCTGCAGAATGGCCGTTCCATCCTCCCCATCTTCCTGTACTCCTTCACAGCTAATCCCAGCAGCCACTCCTCGATCCTAAATGCTCCCACAGGAATATCTCCTTTCTTCTTCAAGAGTCAGAAATGCTTTTCCTCCTTAAACAGAATCTACCTATTGGGAGCAGCTAACTCTCTGTGAAGAACCAAAGAGTAAATACTTCAGGTACAGTAAACTATATGGTCTGTCTTAATTTAAAAAAATTATTTATTTTTATTTTATGTGTACCAGCGTTTTGTCTAGACGTCATATGTCTGTCTGTGCACCATGTGTGTGCACTGCCTGGAGTCTAGAAAATGGTGTCAGATCCTCTGGAGCTGGAGTTACAGACAGTTGTGAGCTGCCATGTGGGAACGGGGACTCGAACCCAGGTCACCTTGAAGAACAGCCAGTGCTCTTAACTGCTGACCTGTCTCTCCAGCTATCCCACCGCGTCTCAATTTTTCAGGTCCACTACTGTAGCGTGACTATAGCTGTATGCCAGTACATAAATAAGTGGCATGGCTGTATTCCAATGAAACTTCATTCAAAACCACTCTGTGATTGATAGAGCTTTCTAGCCCCTATGCTAAGGTCTCCTACAGCTAGTTACCCTTTCGTGCCCACTAAAAAGCTTAATTATCTTTCAAAATTCACCTTGAACATGGCTCTCCCTATAAAAATGTTTTTAATTTCTCCAACTCCTATGCTCTCTTAGTCACTGATGAATTTGAACAAACAGAGGCATAATAAACCCCTTTCCTGCCATGGTCCTCTTTGCTATTAAAACAGTGTATTCACCCCTTTCCACTAAGTCTTCCCCAGGAAGTGCACTCACTCTCCACTTTGATAAAAACAATTTTCACTCTATTTGTGATCTGTACTTTATTCAATATTTTCTCAATGTTTCTTGACATCCACATGTCATGCTGATTTTTAAAAGTCTATGTTCCTTTAAGCATGGAGATTTTCTCATCTCATTTCAAAATCTCATCTTGATTTTGAGCTTCAAGGATATAGGCAAACTATTTCATTTCTTCAACAGCTAACTATAGCAAAATTTACTAAAAATGACCAGCTTTGAAGGGGTCTGAACAGTGCATAGAAAAGGAAAAGGAGACCACACTGGACTGGACTGGGTAGATATAACTGCATAATGTAAAGTGGAATCAGCTTTTAGCCATATAAAAATAGCTCTGAAAGCCAAGACACTAACAAAATCAATTGCTTCTGAGTAGAGGAATGGCATACCCGAGCTCAAGAGTAGGGGAATTCTTTGAACACCCCCCCCCTTTTTTTTTGATTGTTTTTGAGACAAGAGTTCACTAGATAACTCTGGCTGACTCAGAACTCTTACTCTGTACATCAGACTGGCCTCAAACCTTCGGCAACCCTCCTGCCTTTGCCTTCCAAACAGTGTAACTACAAGCGTGTCCACTAATACCTGGCTATACTGTAAGCCATTTTTATACCATTTGATAGTTAGACCACATATAGAATATTATATATGGTAAAAATAATAAAATCAAAACAATAATAAAGTTATATGACAAAGGGCACACAAAACTATTAAAAAGTCATCCTTGGGCTGGGTAAGCAGGTCAATAGTAGAGCACAATGCCCAGAACTACGGGGAAAATGCCATTCACCCTGTTGGCCTAACAGTGACAATTAAAGAAATAAAAACGCTAAACACATGAAGATTTGTTACTCCAGCAACAACTTACTGGGCGCTTGTGACAGGCTGCGTTGGGCAATGGAAATATGGCAAATTAACAAAACTAAGACAAGAATGTGTCTTCATTCTAACAAAGTGAAACAGACTAATCCTGCTAATAAATGAGATATTATGTCAGATGACAGTAAGTGTTGTGAAAATCAAGCAGGGAAGAGACTCAGAGGTTTGGCAGGGAGACTGATGAAAATCTTAGGTGAGTGGCTGGGGAACAGCTTACCGAGAAGATGCCATTTGGATAAAGACCATTAGAAGTTCTGGGAATGAGCCTATGTTAGCTAATCTTGGTTGTCAAGTTGCCTACATTAGAAATCAACAAAAATCCAAGCGGCTGGGCATGTCTGTGAGGGATTTTCTTTTCTTTTTCCTTACCCCCTACTCATTTTTTATTTTTTAAGACAGTCCTGGCTGACCTGGAACTCACTCTGTAGACCAAGCTGGCCTGTACTTGCCTCTGCCTACTGAGTGCTGGGATTAAAGGCATATACCACCATGTCCATATTAAAAAGGTTTACATTTTATATTTCTAATCTTTTATGTGTAGTGATCTATGTAATTTGACATATGTATCATGCAAGTGCTACTAAGTCAACAAAATATAGTAGTATAAAGCTAAAATAGTGATTCTGTGGGAACATGTCAAGTGACTAAAGAAATTCATAAATAGGTATGATACATTTAGAGTACTAAAAGCAACTCAGATCAATGAGAAGAGGACAGTCTAGTTCAGGGACTGATTAGCTTTTGCTAAAGTAATGGATGGTACACTGGTTAGTTTTATGTCAACTTCACACAAGCTAGAAGCTAGAGTCATTTCAGAAAAGGAAACCTCAGTTGAGAAAATACCCTCACCAGATGGTCAAGCCTGTGGTGCATTTTCTTGATTGTTGACTGGTGTGATAGAGCTCAGCTCACTGTGGGCAGTGCCATCCTTGGGCTGATGGTTCTGACTGCTATGAGAAAGCAGGCTAAGCAAGCCATGAGGAAGAAGCAGTGTTCCTTCACAGCTTCCCTCAGTGATAGACTTACAAGCTGGAAGGTAAAATAAGCCCTTTCCTTCCCAAGTTACGTTTGGTCATAGTGTTTCATCGCATCAGAAGAAATCCTAACTATGGCAGATGATAAATAATTTATAGTAGCACATCTACTCAGTTCTGCTGGTAAAATACGAAGGTAGCCACCCACAATGACTATTTGACTAGATTGCTATGATCCAATAAAACTTTATTAATAGGTTAGGCTGGTACAATTGCTGATTCCTGATCTACTCCACAGTGCTGGAACAACGACTAGCTCTCCACGCAACAATTAAAGAAAAAGAGGCCATAGATTTGAGAGAAAACAAGGCAGGTACATGGGAGAGTTGAAAGACAAGAGTAATGATGTAATTATATTATAACCTCAAAAAAATAAAAATCATTTTAAAAAATGTTCTAATAATAACAAGAATTTAAGATGGTATAAAAGAGCCTGGGGCTGGTGAGATGGCGCCATAGGTAAAGGCACTGGATGGAACCCACACAGCAAAAAGAATGGATTCTCACAGGCTCTTCTCTGGTCTCCATGTGTGTGCCATGGTACACATGCACTTCACCACACATAATGTTTAAAACAAATAGTTTGCTTTAGTCCCATGACATTAAAAACACTTAAGTATAAGGAAAACAATCAAATAAACGATCTAAAATCGCTGGTGTAATGCTCAGAAAAGCACCCTGAACACGTGGAACAGTTGCTACGAAGTGGTGACCTGATCAGGGACATGAACTACAGGCTGGAGTTCTGCTTCAAGACAAACCTATGTATGGCTCTGTGGGGAAGGAGTGACTTCTTCTACCCAAAGAAAGGATCGGAGTGAGGCTTTCCTCAGTAAGTGGGGAATTCAAAAGGATTCATCTTGTGTGTGAATGTGAACCTAGAAATGGTAAACCAGGGGCACACAAGGCACAACAAGTCAGGGCACAGCTAAATCCTCACTGCCTTAAGGTGGTCCCCCTCATCCTAGAGAATACTGTAGGATCTTTTCCAAACAGCGGTATCATCTGGAGTTGCTACAATATTTTATGTACAATATCACGATGGACAAATAACCCAAATTCAATGGGAAAACATCCAGTTAGCATATACAATACAACCCAGATAATGGAGCAAGGATTTACAGCCATACTATATAGTCATTCCTGGTGAAGGCTCATACCTGTGCTGGTTAGGTTTTGTCAACTTGGCACAAACTTAACAGAGAAAATGCCTTAATCGGATCACCTGTAGGCAAGTTTGCGGAGTACGTTCTTGATTAACAATTGATGTGTCTGGCTCACTGGGTGGCACCACCTCTGGGCAGGTGGTCCTGTGTTGTACAAGAAAACAGGCTGAGCAAGCTATGAATGGCAAGCCATAAGGAACAAGCCAGTAGGCAGTGCCCCTCTATGGTCTCTGCTTCAGGTTGTGTCTCCAGTTTCCTGCCCTGCGTACCTGTCCTGAATTCCCTTCTTAAAGGACTGTAGGATTAAATAAACACTTTCCTCCCCAAGGTGCTCTGTGGTCACGCTGTTTAACATAGCAAAATAAACTAAACTAAGACACACCTATATTCCCATCTGGGGGTTGAGACAGGAGGAGTACAACTTGAGCTCAAGGCCAGGAAGAACTACAAAATTGAGATTCTTTCTTAAAATAAATAAAAATTTAAGCATAAAGAAACAAAAGAAACTTCTGGTAATATATTTGAGAAAATTGGGGTGGTAGGAAAAAAAAACCTCAGAAGGAAAGCATGAAGTAAATAGTTAACACCAAGTTCTGGTGTTGTGCTGCTTTATTTCTGTCAACTGAACCCAACTGAAAGAAGGAAACCCTAACTGAGGGATCATCTCATCATATTGCCTGCAGGAAAGTCTTAAGTACTGATGTCAGAGGGCCCAGCCCACAGTGGGTGTTACCACAGGCAAGTGGTCCTGGATGGTACAAGAAAGCAGGCTGAGCAAGCTAAGAGAGCAGTTAAAAGCAGCACTCCTCTGTGGTCTCTGCTTCAGTTCCTGCCTTGAGTTCCTACCCAGGCTTCCCCTTCATGGTAGACTGTAAGCTGTAACATGAAATAAACCCTTTCCTCCCCAAGTTGGTTTTGGTCAATGCTTTATTTTGGCAACGGAAAGTAACTGTTGGGGTTTGGCCATACTGTTTTTAAGAGGGCAGTGGAAGGACTTTGAAGCTATGGGCTAGAAAATCCATTGGTTATTGAGAGAATGCAGATTATGGAGACCTGACTTGTAATATTTTGAGGGAAGTCTGGAAGTTCCTCAAGAGTCTACAGGGGTCACTCCTGTGCTATTTTATATCAAGAATCTGTGGGGTTTGGCTCTTTGGAGGCTGAAGAATCAGCTGCGATTGATTAATAAGAAACCAGCACTACAGAGGTAAAAACCTTGTTTTACTGGGACAATTGGTGCTGGTTAGCCAGGGCTGAAAAATCATCTGGGATTAAGAGAACAGAATAACTGAAGTGAAATCCAGGAAGTATTTCCTCAGGGTCAGCACACAGAAGCTGTGGTCTAGAGGTGATCAATGCTGTATCTCAAACTAGCAGCTGAGCTTGGCAAGAGTAAGAGTCTTCTAAGTGGGACTGGTCTGGAAAGCAGCTGAGGCTTAGCACTGAGAGAAGCCAGGAGAGGTCACTGGTGATGATGCAGCCTCAGCTGTAGTGGAGATCCAGTATTTGAGATGTAGGTCTGTGTGGTAACACCACCAAGACCAGCAGCAGGTATGGAGTGGCGCTAGTATGAGCCTATGTGACAAGCTATGTGTGCTGTGAACAGCAGAGCTGGAGAGATGAGCCTTTTCAAAGCCAGAAAGAAGATCATGAGTAAGTCCCACGTCTCAGTCACTGAGCTAGCTATTCACACTGTTGAATTTTGGTTTTGCTTTGATATGACTGTAACTGACCCTTGGTTCATCCACTTCAAAATAAGCATATATATTTATTTTATAGGAACCCATAGTTAACAAACTTTGGATTTCTAAAGATAACTTAGATTTTTAAATAGCTGGAGTTTTTTACAACTGTGGGACTTTGAAAAGTTGGACTGTGCACTATGATACTAATGTGCCATCTTAGGAACAAACAAGAAAGGAAAGGCTATGGTAGAATAGTGATGTGCTTGTGTGTCAGGTTGAGAAGGGGTTGTTAGCATTTCTTCTAGGCTCCACCCCACAGTTACCAGGCAACAGCCAGGTATGCCTGACTCAGTGTAAAAGGGGCTGCTTGCTCCCTCCTCACACTCTTGCTCTCTTACTCTCTGCCCCTTCTCTCCCCCTCTTCCCACCCCAATACCCCCAACCCCCCACCCCCATGTTCCCGGCCGGTCTGGTCTCTCCCTCTCCTTCTTCTTCCTCTCCCCCCTCCTCCTCCCTTCTCAATTCCCCTCCCCATGCCCTAAATAAACTCTAATCCATACTACATCCGCTGTATGGCTGGTCCCTCAGGGGGAAGGGATGCTTCATCGTGGACCCGCAGAGGCACGCCCCCCCCCCCACACACTTCATACCTCACTTCAGCAAACATATCCTTGGCCCTCTTTTTCTTTTTTATAAAATAAAACATTGCTGCCATAACTCGGATTTAGAAACTTGCAGGTTCACATCTCCCCTGGCCACAAGGGATTCTAGCCATATTGGATTGCATGCTAGACCTATTCACCCAAACACAGGCAAATTGGTTAGCTCCCTCCACTGGTCGGTGTAAACATCCCCTGGTCCCAAGGGAGGGCTGTTGAGCTCCCAGCCACCCTGTGATGTCCTTGAGGACGGAGGTATTCATAGTCATGACTGGCTGTCTCACTGGCTCTTTGTTCTAGTACCTCTACTCTTGGGTGAGCAACCTCAACCGCCTCAAGATGGTTTTCTCTCTAGGCTTCTCTGCTGAAAAAAATTCTAGGCCAGACCTAAGAAAACTGTTCTCCCACTGTCGCTCAGGACACTGGCCCCACCTCTGTTATTTTAATTAATACATGACATTTAGATTATAATTTATTCTTCCCAGATTTCTGACTACATTGACAACTAAGCTTGACCGCTAGAAAACAGACCTCTAGCTCCTTACCCCAAGGTAATCCACCACCTTATTATTAGCTCAGCAGTCAATTTGTTAACTAGCCAAGACTGCCAGATCTCTTATCATATCAGACAGGTTTACCTTGCACACAGACTTCACGATAAACGATACACAAGTTCAATCGTAAGCTTTCACGGATAACCTGTTACTTCCTTATCTAAACTCAGTTCCCAGTGACTAAAGGCTTCACATTTCCTCTCCTTGCTAGGCACTGTCCTAACGTGAACCAACAGAGTTCTTATATATTAGTTCTTATAAAACATTCCACTACACGATCCACTTTTATAATCACAAGTTCAGTTCTCTTTGGTTGTCTTTAACTATAGACTTACAGTATTTCTCATACTGAATCTAAATGATCAATTATCATAGTCACAAGGTCAAGGTTTTGAGTTTCCTTTTAAATGTAAACTTAAAAATGTTTCTCATTCTATTCAGTCTCCATGAAAGGTTCTTTTTTTGTCTTCCTAAGCTCATCTTTAAAAATGCTCATGTTGTTAACAAATTTATCTCTTTTGTAAACTTATAAGCTACAGGAAACTCACTCAGACCTACCTCTCATGGACCAAATAGACTCCATCCAGATAAGTACACCTGCCAATCAACGGCCTAAGTTCCCACTTGCTACCTATTCCAAGAGGGTGGGATTCCTCTCCTGTGCTCTGGGATTGAGACTCCCCTTACCCCTAACCACCAAGACCTAAGGATTTCAAATGTACACCTAAGAAAAAAATTTTTCTTCCAAGCGTACTTAACTTTATTCTCTACCTCTAATCTATATGTGTGTCTGTGTATGTCAGCATCCTGCCAAGTCCAGGAGTTTAATCAAAATCGACATCCAGGACAGCTCCAGAGAAGCAACCCACAGATGCTCCAATCTACTCTCAAGACTCAGAAGCGTCTACTGTACCTGCTCCTTCCTACCCACAGATGGTTCCACAGACCCTGGACAGCAAGAAAACAGCCAACTCTCCTAAGACTGGACCAGTTCCCTAACTCCATTTTCTTAAGTTTCCCAGAGACACATTGCTCCAAAGTTATCAGGAAGTAGCTAAAGATCATGACGACCTTACTCCTGCTTCACCATCTCCTCTTTCTAGTTTTTCCTTTTTTCAATTAAACCAAAATGGAGGAATGTTAGCATTCCTTCTAGGCTCTGTCCCACAGTTGCCTGGCAATAGCCAGGTGTGCCTGACCCACTATACAAGGGGCTGCTTGCCCCCTCTCGCTCTCCTCTTACTCCCTGCCCCTTCTCCCTCTCTCCCCACCCCACTTTCCCCTCTCTCTCCACATGTTCCTGGCCAGTCTCTCCCTCTCCTCCCCCACCATGTTCCTGGCCAGTCTCTCCCTCTCCCCCATCCCATGTTCCTGGCCAGCCTCTCCTCTTCCTTCTCTCTCTCTCTCTCTCTCTCTCTCTCTCCCTCTCTCTCTCTCTCTCTGCCTTTCTTTGTCTCTACTCCTTCCTCAACACCGCTCCCCATGCCTTAAATAAACTCTAATCCATACTATATCCGGTGTACCTCAGGGAAGAGATGCCTCATCGTGGGCCCGCAGAGGCTCCCCCACCCGGCCATACCTCCATACTGCAAACATATCCTTGGCCCTCTTTTCTTCTTTTATAAAACACAACTGGGGTCAATTGTGCTCGTTAATTTCTGTCAACTTGACACAAATCTAGAGTTATTTGGAAAAGGGGAACCTTAATTGAGAGATTAGCTCCATGACAGTGTCTGCAGCTAAGTCTGTGGAAGCATTTTCTTGATTAATGGTTGATGTGGGAGGGCCCAGCCCACAGTGCACAGGGACAGCAGTGGGCTGTGGTCCTGGATGGTAGAGCAAGCCGAGCAAGCCATGGACAGGAGCCAGTAAGCCGCACTCTTCCATGTATGTTGTCTTTGCTTCAGTCCTTGCCTTGACTTCCCTTCCTGATGGACTGAATCATGAAATGATGAAATGAACCCTTTCCTCCCCAAGTTGCTTTTGGTCATGGTATTTATCATAGCAACAGAAGCAAGTAGGACAAATTCCATCTCAAAATATGGCAAAATTTATCCTCTTTATTAGATAGAGCATAGCAAATGTGCATACTGTCTCAGCTATCCACTAGAAAGATAGCAAAAAGATAAGAGAAATAAAAAATAATTAAAAATTTAAATAATCCATAAGGCAAGAATAAAAAAAAAGGGACATGAAACAGGAAAATCAATAAATAGTGACATGGAACAGACCAACTTCAAAAGACGAAAACTTACCAAGCACACAAAGTATGCACTTCTTCAAACAGACACATGTTAACAACAAAAATATATACCAAGGGCAAAACAGTTGCAGAAGATACACCAATTATAAGAAATACTAGGCAAGAGGAAAGCTGCTGCAGCTACAGTACTATCAGAAATGGCTTCTCTAACTACTGTGAACAGACTCAATTTATAATGATACAGGACAAAGCCACAGGAAGACAGAATAATTCTACATTAAATATATTAGACAATTTAGTTTAAAATATAAAAAAGAACCATTTAAGAGGCAGTGGGACCTCAAATTCGGAGTATAAAAATGAGACTGATGCAATGGCCAACTTTGCTCAGAGCATCAGGCAATTTCTACCCTGAGGGTTAAGAAGAATCACATGAGTAAAGTTCCAAAAGAACAACCAAATGAATTAAAGATCATGGAAGAATTAACAACCTTTGAATAGTAACTATGAAAACAAGCAACCATTTGAAAATGCTGGAACATGCCTACAATTTGAGTAAGGAAAAAAGATTGTGAGACCGAGGCTAGCTTGGGCTTTAACACAGTCTTAGTTAGGGTTACTGTGATGAGACACCACAACCAGAAGTAGACTGGGGAGAAAAAGGTTTATCTCACTCACGTTTCCATATTAACAGTTCAATATCAAAAGCAGTGAGGGCAGGAACTCAAGCAGGGCAGGAACCTGGAGGCAGGAGCTGATGCAGAGGCCATAGAGGGTTGCTTCTTACTGGTTTGCTCCCCTGGGTTGCTCAGCCTTCTTCCCTACAGCAGTCAGGACCACAGCCCAGGGCTGGCCCCACCCACAATAGGCTGGGCCCTAACTGATCACTAATTAAGAAAATGCCTTACAGCCAGATCTTATGGTGGCATTTTCTCTTTTCTCAGTCAAGGCTCCCTCCTCTCAGAGACTATAGATTGTATCAAGTTGACATAAAACTAGCCAGTATACAAATAAACTGAAAATCAGACAAAATAGGAACACGTTTAATAAACCTGATCCAAGTGATATATCAAAAATGACAAAATACATATTCTGTGTGTATATAGCATTTAGCACAAAATTTGCCATGTGCTAGTTGAATATCAAGCCTGAACAACCTTCAAAGGACAGCAATCATGGCAATCATTCCAAGTATGTTGCTTGACCACAGAAGTCAGTTAAAAGTAGAAAGTTCCAAATTATTTGAACATTGAAAATAAATCAAGTAACTCTAGAGCCAGGTAGGGTATCAAATAAGACACTAGAAAATGTTTTAAATAGGATGAAATCAACACTTGAAACGGAATACATGGAAAGCAAAAACACAATGCTGGATTTATGCCCAGATATTTCAAGTAAGTATGTTAGGCAGAAACAGATAACATACTGTGCTGTAATTAAGATCAAAGGTATTTCTGGGCAATGGTGGTGCACGCCTTTAATCCCAGCACTCAGGATGCAGAGGCAGGCGGATTTCTGAGTCTGCAGCCTGGTCTGCCAAGTGAGTTCCTGAACAGCCAGGGCTATACAGAGAAACCCTATCTTGAACACCCCCTTCCCCCTCCAAACAAAACCAAATCAACTGTATCTGTATTCCATGTCTTTTGCTATGTGATACTACGGCTGCATGGGGACCCTGTCAAACCACCAGAAGACCAGCATCAGATATGGTCATCAATGGATCAAAACCCTCTCAGCACTACAGCTGTCTTGGTTCCTCCCATAAGACTATGAGATAAGATTTTGATTAAAACTCTGTTGAGGCTTTAGTGTCAGATACCTAGCACATAACACATATTCAATGAATAAAGATCAGGACTGTCAGTTGGACTCGGTTATAATAATAATACAAAAATCTACTTAGGGCCAGTGAGCTGGCTCGGTGGAAAAAGCACTTGACACGTGCTGTGAGGACCCAAGCTGGGTCCTAGAACCCCTGTAAAGCCAGACATGGTATCAAGAGTCTGTAATCCCAGTTCAGCAAGCTGGGAGATGGGACACGAGAATCCTTGAAGTTTGCAGGCCAGCCAGCCTGGCATAAACAGTGTTGAACAATAAGAGTCTCTGGCTCAAACAAGGTAGAAGGTAAGGGCCAACACCCAAGGCTGCCCTCTTAGCTGCTGCATACATATGCTACGGCGTTCAAACACATGTGTGCACATTCTCTCCCTCTCAATTTAAAAAGAAAATCATCTAGGTTAAATACACAGAAAGGCTAAAGTCAAAGGAATAAAAAATATAAGGTTTATAGTAGACAAATTCTAACTAAAAGGAAGTTGCTGAAGTTGCATTAACATTACACAAAGATTAAGAAAAATCAGAGTAGAAGAGATATGAACTCTTTAATGATATAATGCATTAAGATGTAAGACTTCGGATTTGTATGCACTTAGCCATGTATCTTTAATCATAATCATAAACACCAAATGCATATAACTTCAATCTAACCAGAAGAACACATCAGACAAACCCACTCTGCTATGCCAGGTAATATCATGAAGGCTGAGTCCATTTTTGACTGTGGGCTCCTCAAGCTTCACCTCTCTCTTTCATTCCATCTTGTACAATGGGAAAGGTGACAACCAACATTTTCTCCCTCCTTTGGCACAAAACTAAGCAAAACGATGCTAGGTTTGTCTATGTACAAGAACTCCCATCCTGGCTGTACCTCTAACTATAATAAAAGCCTAGGACTGTCCCTTTTCCTTGCTTTCTGCTCAAGACACACTCATCCCCACCCTGTGCTGGCCTGGAACTTACCGGGCAGGAACTGAAGGGACATGCACACACGGCAAATGTATTATGCTTATAACACTCTAAGGCATGAAGAGAGCTGCCAATTCTTCAAGATCAAAACCACAAAAGCACCAACCACCATTCCATTAGCAGGATATCCTCAGATCTAATCCCTGGAAGCTATGAATAAAAAGCCTATGTAGCAACAGGGAAGCCCCCTCCCCCTGAACTATAAAAGCCTTGTCTTCCTCACATCTAATGCTGACCTCTTGAACCCCACCTTAGGAGGAGGCACCCCATGTAAATGAATAAAAAGGCTTGCTTTAATTAATTTGGCCATGATGATTTGGGTTGGTGGTCCTCTCACATCTTTGGGATTAACATTAGCCCTCAGAGAGCACAGATTGCTGGAAAAGCCAAGGAAACGAGCTCTGGAGACAGAACACAGTCTTGCCAACACCTTGACTTTGGAACTTACACCTCCAGAACTAAAAGATAATTATATTTTGGAGGGCCTTTTAAATATATAAAAATTGTATTGTTTCAAGCCACTAAATCTGTAGTCATTTTCTCCCTATCAACAGGAAGTAAAAATACTCTCTATGTGGAAATTAAGTACTCATATATAACCTATTGAAAAGAAACACCACTGGAAATCAGAAAAAAATGCAGGACCAAATGATGATAGTGCTGCTTCCTGCTATGAGCTGAATTTGTTCTCTTAAAATTAGCATAAAGAAACTCTAAACCCCAACCCTCAGCATGTGACTGCATTTGAGAATTTAAGCTGGCCGTTCAGATAATCTCTAATCCAACCTGCCTGGTGTCTTCACACCTCCCCCAAATCTGGACGCACAGAGACATACTAGAAATGTGCACGCAAAAGAAAAACAGTCAAACGAGGACATGGTAAGAGGGTGGACATCTGCAGACCAAGGAGAAAAGCCTCAGAGTCAATTAAATCTGAGAAATTAACTTCTGCTTGTTTAAGCCAATTGATGCCTGCTTCTCTGCTTTTGCAGCCCTGGCAAACAAGGACATTTTCTACTGTAAGTGAATGGATACACCTAGAGAATAATTCAAACAGAAATTTACAGTCTCAAGTGTACACATGGGAGGAGGGCCTTAAAGCTAGGGGTGAAGCACCTGGGGCTGGGGAGGAGGTTCAGCACTTATAGCATGAGCTACTCTCACGGAGGACCAGGGATTTAGGACGGCCACCTCCTGAAACTCAGCTCCAGGGGATTCAACGTCTCTGGCCCCCTAGGGCACCGGTACTTTTGTGCACATGGTCTCATCTACATTCACAAAAGTCAAAAATCTTACAAAAGAAATTAGAATGAGAACAGTAAACTAAAAAATTAAAACTTAAAGAAACATTTAAATGTATGAATTTTATTGAAGAGATTAACCAAGTCAAAAATTACTTTTTTTTTTTTTTTTCAAATAAAAGACCAATAAATCCAACAATCGGTATTTAACAGTGAGGTGGTTACTATAAACTAGGTATAAGTCACCAAGTGGCAGAGTTTCTGTCTAGTGTGTGTGAGGGTTTAGGTCCCCAAAACTGAAAATTTTGGATTGATCTAAGTATGCCTCAAGTACTAAGATAAAATTCATGTAAAATATATACAAAAACTTTGATAAAACAGATAACTAACTTTCTAAAGAAATATAACTTAACCAAACTTACTGAGAAAAGTTAGAGCTGAGCTATAACCATGAAGTAAAGCTTAAACTGTGTTTTAGTTGGGGCTGAAGGGACAAGCTAAGTGGCTGCAAGCACTGGCTGCTTTTCCAGAGGATCTTGATTCAGTTCCCAGCACACATACAGCAGCTCACCACGCAGTGTAACTCCAGTCCCAGGGGATCTGACACCCACTTTCCCCTCCACGGGCACTGTACACACACTGTGTAGGGGCATACACCAGCTAAACACTCATATACACATAAAAATATTTCCTAATTGACCCAGGTGACGTTACCAGTTAATTATATTTCAAATGTTTAAAGAATAAATAATGAATGCCTCTAATTTCATGGAAAATAATTTTACAAATTAGAAAAATACCCCTCTTTTTGCAAATCTGACAAAAAACCTTAATGCCCAAATATGAAAGTATTAAGAAAACACATTCCTAAACAAAACACAGCCAACTCAAGTCCGTCGCATAAAATAAATAGGATAACCAATCACGCCCTAGTTTTACTTTAGGGATTTAAGACTTCTCTCTTTCACGAATTCAAATGTATTTAGTTAATACATTTTACCACAATCATAGATTATGGGAGATAAATATGATCATTCTCACAACACAAAAACAGTTTATCAAACTCAACACCTTTTCAGAACAATACTGTAAGCAAACTTGGGATGGACAGGAATTCTATATGTTTGACTAAGGAATCTACCAAAAACTGAAGGAAAACCAAAGGACCTAGAACACACATAACTGACAACAGATTAATATTTAGAATATATAAGAAATCCTTTTATTTGCAATCATCACTACTATACATCCTAGGTATACTAGTAATTGCTAGCAACAAAGAAGGGACAACCAGATATTATGTGCCTTCTGAACAGAAGGATTTACAGAACCCAATATTTATTAATAAGATATCTTGGCAAAACCCAACCAGATAAAGACAGTCTGAATTTGATTAACTCTTCAGCTCCAATTAACAATTTACAGCAGATGCAGGAAACAAAAGCACACATCATGGAAAACAAGCAGAAAATCCAAAGGAAAGGACTCCACAAACCAAGGACAGAACTGTCCAGCAGATGACTGCCGAGAAGAAAGCCTGTAGAGTAAAGGGACACACAGGCCAACAGAAGAATGAACTCC
>JADRCH010000225.1:3071771-3099500 GCA_019843965.1 Rhynchomys soricoides | reverse complement strand
TGTGTGTGTGTGTGTGTGTGTGTGTGTGTGTGTGTGTGTATGGATGGCCTGGGAAGAGGGAGTGAGGTTGAGTGAACATTATGAATGTATAATATATGTACAGAAACGCCACAGTGAAACCCATTAATACACATAATTAATATAAGCTATCAAAGGGGAAAACCAGGCAGATTACAGTGTTCAGAAATATAAACTTAATCAGGACAGTTGTTTCTCCTGGGAAGGTTCTAAGCCTCCAGAAAGGAACTGACTTGTAGTTTATAATGGTCCTCACTGTATGGCAGTTCCTTAAGTGACCTATTTTCTGTCTGACAGGAAAACTATCTCAAGCAAACAGCTACAGGGAAAACAATCGCCGTTGTGTGGTAATACACAGACTGTCATACAACTTAGAGTCAAGAACATTGCTTAAACATCTCTCCACTTCTTGACAACTGTGAAATTTTGGAGACTGTCTAGCAATGCTTATGTATGTGTATAGATAATAGAATCTTTCTGCACTTATTCATTTGTGATGAGATTCAAATTACATATATATAACATATATTTACACATATAATTACATACATGTAATTATATATAATTTGAATTATGTATATATGTGTAGTAAGGGGCATACATGGGAGTTTGGAGACAAAGTATTATTTAAATATCAGCTATCATGTTTGCTACAAATGAAGTCATTTGAAGCAGATTTAACAAGAATATATATAATTTAGTTCTGTTCTCTCTAGTCTTGTTGGATGTAAAATAATTTGAAATATGATGAACAAAGTGATTTCCATGAAAGCGTCAAGAATTACTTATTAAACAAATGAACTGTACTCAAAATAGGGATTCTTAGACTTCGAATACATATGTGGCAATTGTCTTCTTCGTAATAATGCCTTAATATACTTGAAGTGCTCGGCGGAATTGTGGGGCGTGTGCGTGTAGTTTTTTGTGTTTTTGTTATATTTAATAGCAAGAAATGAAGCATTAAAAGAGCCAAAGGATCTTCTGAAGGAAGGAGAGGAAGACTGGTAGCGACATGACCAACCACCTCACTCGTTATTTAAAGATCAATGCACAAGAGACAACTGCTGGCAGTGAGATTTACAACATTAAGTAGAGTGTACGGGCGAAGGTTGTGACTGGGTAACAGAAAGATAGACTTGACAACTGTGGGACAAATCATATAATCAAGCAGCCTTGGTGCGGGCAGTACTGAATTGTAGTTAGCTATCTGGTCTTTCAAGTGGTGCTCAGCTAATTCAGAAGACAATATACACTGTCAGAGTGAGCAAACAGGAAGAGACGCTGTACAAGTGGGAACTAAGAGACAAGAACCTGTGATGTTAGGAGTAAGGAGAGTGGGTACTGTAGGTTGGGGGTGACCAATGAAAGGCAGTTTCTGAGGCACATAGGTCTTGGTAATGTTCTATTTCTTCATTTGGGAATTGGTTACATAAATTTAAATTTCAGTTTTAAAAATTTACTGACTGGCTGGGTGTGACAGTGCATGCCTTTAATCCCAACAGTTTAAGGCCAGCCTGGTCAACAAAACTAGTCCAGGATAGCCAGGGCTACACAGAGAAACTGTGTCTCAAAAAAACAAGACAAGTGCCGGGCAGTGGTGGCGCACGCCTTTAATCCCAGCACTCGGGAGGCAGAGGCAGGTGGATTTCTGAGTTTGAGGCCAGCCTGGTCTACAGAGTGAGTTCCAGGACAGCCAGGGCTACACAGAGAAACCCTGTCTCGAAAAAACAAACAAACAAACAAAGACAAGCAAAAAGTTATTGACCTATACAAATGATTTGTACATTTCAACCAAGACATATTCCCATCTCACCAAAAATGCTACATATGCATCACAGGCAAAGACTACAAGGGAACACAGATAAAAATAGTTTGCTTTGTAGAATGATATCAGTATGTAAAATTCTAAAATTGTTGTCTTTCAGGACGCTGTGAGAAAGACATGGTTCTTGGTATTACATATCATTCACATGCTCACATCTAGAACATAGCTAGTTCTGGCTTAGCTTTGACATTGACTTGAAAAAGACTTTGACAATGGACAGTAAACAGTCACAATGCAGAAGAACCCACAGGACACTCCATATGCCTGTCACCTTCCAAACACTGTAACAAAATGGAGCATTGACTGAGTACACAAGTACTAACATAAAGCTTTGCCAAGACCTGTGGATTCCAGCCCAACTTTATCTATGGTAAGGATGGATGCCCACAATAATCATACTCCCCAAAGAGGGAGGAGAATTTTCTTTGCAAAGACCGACACACACACACACACACACACACACACACACACACACACACATGCATGCGCACACATACAGACTGTATCACTCAGCTGACTCCTTGGTTTCATGTTTCTAGGGAATGAGACCTACAGCTTCCAAGCCAGGTATAGGGTTAATTGTCTCCAAAGAACAGACTTTAAAGATGCCCTTGCCAGCTCTGCCAGTAAGCCAGGACCTACAACTTCTGTGCTGTGTTTGCTCTAGAGCAAACATATGGATTGTTGGCTATGGCTGCAGAAGATGAGAGTCACTCATTTCAGAAAGCCAGAAAGAACATCCAAGCAAGAGGTTTCACCTCATCGTCTTTGAATCAGTCTCAGAAATCACTAAAGAGAACACAGTGGTGTGGCGTGGAAATACAGTCTAAAAGCTTTAATAAAAGCCATGACAAACACACACAGTTACAATGTACACTGTAAAACAGCCCATCAAGCAGCATGAACTCACTCTTTAGGTCTTATCAGGCAGATAAGTACAAGTAGCACCTGAGAGGGAAAGCTTAAGGACATGGAGTCATCCATCCCGTAGACACAGTGGTTAACAGTGGGTATATACACAGTCCCAAAGCTTAAAAGGTCTGCTTGAATTCATAAGAAAGATGTGATTCCTATCTCAGTGGCTATGGTCTGTGTTGAAAGCAGTCTGTATTAAGGCCTTGGTGGTAAGAGGCTCGGAGGAGGCTTACTCCATTGTATCCTGCATCCTCTCTAATCAATCCTTGAACACTCTTCAGTTCAAAGGCTACGCTCTATGAAAGGGAAGTCTAGCTGTGTATTCTCAATCCCAATTTAAGACAGCCTCTGTCTTTCCTTTAAAAGACTGTAAATGAATTATAAGATAAAAATTAAAAGGTGGTACAATATATTCTTGCATGCAAATATTCTTATGAAATCTAGCGCCATATATATTGAATATTCAGTATTTTAAAAGGTACCAAAAGCTGAAAAGAAACCTACGTCTACTAACCTACTATAGTTTGTAGGCTCTGTTTGTCTCTGATTCAAATAAACAAATTGATAAAAACCTACTATAATTGAGAAATTTAAATGCCAAAGTTGATGATAACAAATAATTTACATGTGAAGAGAAGTTCATATTTCTCTGACACACATTTTGAACTACTAAAGATTTAATGACAAGCTCCGTTCATGTTTACTAGTAATGAGGGTCACAGAGGAGGTTGATCCAGGTATATAAAGCAAGACTGATTTAAACCGGATGATAGATATACAAGTATGTATGTGCTTTTTTTTTTTCGATTCTTTAAGATTTCAGTTATTTTTAATTATGTATATGAATCTGAACATGTGAATGCTGGTACCTGTAGAGGCCAGAGCCCTCTGATGCCCCTGGAGCCGGAATTACAGGCAGTTGTGAGCCACCTGACATGGGTGTTGGGAACAAATTTGAGTCCTCTGAAAGAGCAGTAAGTGCTGAGCCATCTCTAGCCTACATTTTTTATTTCTAAAAATAATCAAGAATGTTTTACATGGCTCTTTTCATACATATGTACATATTCATTTAAGAACATTATTAAATAAAAATGTTTCCTGGATTTATGAGGATAACTGATTTCTTTTCGGATAACTATAAAAACTACGTGAATGCAGGCAGACCTCAGAGTCTGGATAAGAAGTATGATGCTGCCTGCTGCCTCAGCATTCTATTATTGCTACCTAGCATCCACTTCACTCTTTGCTCAGCTGGCAGGGACTTGCAAGCATCGATTGCTCAGGATGCAAGCAGCAGCCTGCAGCAAGGTGTGTCCCTGGTGAGGAGACACTGCTGAGTAACGGGTCTGCCCACAGCAGTGCTTCAGCCCGTCATTCTCCTTCCTCCAATCAGGCTCCTCCTTGCCTAACCTTTTTATTTTCCTGCGTCACCAACACAAAATGGAGTTAGCTGGGGGCAAAAACAATCAGTCTAAAATGGCTGAATGCAGTAGGGAGTGCCAGGCAGTGACAAGAAGAGAAAGGGCACCCCCTGGTGTCTAACACAGGCACTCCATTTTTCCTTTCTTGATTATTTTGCATCAAAACAATCCTGAGGACAAGTCATTTCTGTTATAATCCTGGATATCTATGTTGAATTCAAAGTTCAAGGAGCAGAAATTGAGGCACAAAGGGAGTAAATACTTTATTTTTTCAGTCTCTAAAGAAAGAATCAAAGTACAAAGTGAGCAGACCTGAGTCACAGCTACTGCGCAGTAGTAATGGTTTCTAAGTAGAAATGGTTTCTAAGAGCTCACAGGAAGGAAGGAAATCCTTCTGTAGTACACTAATCCCCAACTTCAGCAATGACCTAATGGCCCCTAGAGTCCCTCGGCTATAGCCATCACTTCCCCAGGAATTCCTGTCACTGGCTCCTCTCAATGAAGACACAAACAGGAAATGGAGGAGTGGGAGTTGCCTGACATCTGGGAAACTGGCTTCTTAAGAATCACAGGTGGCAATGAGTACATGGCACAGAATAAGCAACTTTGGGAAAGCACCTGAGGAAGAGACTAGTGGGAAAACCAGTTATAGCCACACAGAAGGAAGGTGCAGGCTGTGATAAAGCAACTCCACCCAACAGTCATCCTCACCGGGTTACTCAGGATGAAACAATACTTTCTGTATGCCCGAACAAGGCATTTGCTTCTATTCCACAGGGAACACCCTCCCTTGAGTAAGGCAGATAGCAAACATAAAAGGAGGAAAAAGCATCTCTCTCATGCCACTGTCTAATGTGAGGAGGTGACAGCGGAAAAACACAGAAGCACTCAGGAGACAGAGGCAGCAGGGCCACTCCAAGCCCAAGTTTGTTCTGGTAAATACATTGAGACAGATGAGGTAGACTTTGGCATCACTATAATCTCTTTCAAGGAAGTATAAAAGAATCATGATGTCTTAGGCACATTTGAAAAACTAGAATATCTTACGATACCCCCGAGAAAGAGCAACAAAATTTCTGTGATAGTAACAGAGACACTGAACCACTAAGTGTACCCACCACTTATCTATTAGACTCTGCATGAACTGATTCTGAGATGAAGGGAGTTCAGTTTTGTGCTACTGAGATCGTGTCCATGTACAGAATGTCTAGTTTATATCCCTTATAGTTAAGGCTACACGGAAAACAAAACAAAAACCCAGTACTTTAGAGCTATTTATAAGTATGCACCACAGCAGGGGAAACAGCATGCTTTTCTGGATAACTGGACAGCAGTCATCCATGCCCAAGGGTAGCCTGATCATCATCACTGACCGCTTGACCAACACACACTCATTTGCTAAGTCTCATCAACAGGGCATTATAGAAGTGCAAGCTGTGAAAATGGAACAGGACGATCCAGCAGAAATGGATGAACTCAAAGGACAAAATAAAGCCAGCCAGATGCCGAGAGCTGGGCAGAAGGCGTGTGTGTGTGTGTGTGTGTGTGTGTGTGTGTGTGTGTGTGTAGGAGAAGCAGAAAAGCAGAGTTAGAAACTGGCACTTCACAAAGCCTGTGGTCACTCACAGACACTACAGTCACTGAGTTTCTCACTTCCGTTCCCATCACACCCAGAACCATGATTCAGGGAGAGGGAAGAGCTCTGCTTGGGTGTGGTGGATAGGGACTGGAAGGACAGGCACCTCCCCAAGCAAGGATTCTTGTCAGTGAAGAGACAGCCTGGGGATAAGGCAAGGGGACAGCAGGCTAGGGCATGTGAGAGGGCATCAAGGACAAGGTGCTACATACAATGTTTCCTTTCTCAGAAGACTATGAGAAAAAATAAAATCTCCCAATAGATTAATATAACAAGCTACTTCAACAATGATAAATTACTGCTATAATTCATTTTTACTAATACCCCTGTCCACTTAGAAATCTGTCACATAACATCATCTGTAAATATTTCAGTATGTAGTTCTAAAAGACTGTGGCTTTCAAAATACCCAACCTACCGTTATCGTAATAATTTTGACTTGAATGTCAAGGATTTTATGTCTGTTTGAATCAGGATTTGTGAGGTCAACAGTCAGCACTGACTGACCTATTTCTAAATTCTGTTCTAACCTATATATTGTCCTACATCTCAGTTCTCCCTTGACATGCCATTTGTGAAGAAACCAAGACCCTGTTCCCTGGTAAAAACTCAAAGGACCATACAACAGCAGCATAGATGTCCCTTGGAGGACATGCTGCCTCCTTGCCACTCACTCCCTGCTAGATTCTGAACCTGACAGATCTCAGGTCACAGGGTACCATTCACTTGCTATGAGTTTAATAAGCAAAGGACATATTGATTCTGTGGTTAGGCATAAACAAAGCAAGCACACACAGGCGGCATTACAGAAAGGGTGCAGCGCACTGACAGTAAACAGGCAGCCGTGCTTAAAACAGAACAAGGAGGGCAAGCTGCCGCAGCCGGTTTTTAGGTGCTCCAGGGTAATTTTATCTCTGCCATTTCACCTACGCACACCTAAATAGGGAGCAAACTGCACATTTCTACATCACTCTGTAACAAAGGATTCTAGAAATATTCTGTTTTATTTGGGCCTTGGGGGAAGGGAAGTAGCAGGGTAGCAAACAAAGAGACAGAAGGAGCAAACACCCAGCCCCCAGCCAGAGTCTGCAGCTCAGTCGGCAGCTGCTGGTTTTCCTCATATTGCTGTCTTTTCGTCCTTTGTTTCAGAGCTGGGAGCCAGGAAAGGGTGGAGAAGGGGAGGGGGTGAGGGGCAGGACTTCATCAGCCTTACGGAAAGTCATCTGATCTTCTCCTCCAATCCCTAGGCTCTGACCTCACAATCTGGAACTTGAGCCAAAATGGCTCAACTGCGCACACACCGTGGCCAAAATGAAAACTGCAAGCAGATTAGGAAAACAGAACATTCTTTCAAGTACCTTTTGTAGGTTTTCTTGACAACAGAAAATGTATACATGCACACACACACACACACACACTTCTAATCTAAACTCACTGATCTTTATAATAAATAATAATTGCAGTAAGATCAGGAGGTAATGGTTCTATTCCACTCTGCAGAAAAGGCTCCCTTCATTTAAATGGGATTCCTTTGCCCCCAGGATCTTGGAGAAAAAGAAAGCTTTTTATATTGGAATCTGATTTTTTTTTTTTCCCCCAAAAAGAAGCTAACTTAAGCCAGTATCAGTATGGAATATGAAGCAAATGCTGTTGCCTGCTTTGCTGAACTCTGCTCTGTAGACAAACTGGACTGAAGTACTTCTTTCTAGAAACTATGTTCAATCATCTTGAATATAGTCAATTTTCCTTCAAAATTTTTTTCCTTATTATAAAAAAAATATTCCATTATTATAAATTTACAGGAAAATATCTACTTAGAAGGCTTAACAAAAATCCAGTACCTGGTACCTGCCCTTCTTTTATTCCTACAGAGTCCCCTGTAAAACAAAGGGCATCTAGAACCTGCTTCTTGGTCCTCCATGAACCTCATGCCACAGACATTCTTCTGGATCATGGGTAAGTCTTAAGATAGTACAAATACAGGATAAGTTCTGGAGCAATTTATCTTAAGAACAAACAGTCACATAGGGAACAGCAATGTAATGCAATGGGACACAAACAGAAAGACATAAAAACAGGACAGGGAAGAGGGACTTCAGCAGGAAGGGGTAAGAGAGGACGGTGCAGGAGAGTATAATCAAAGCACACGGAATGCAATCATGAAAGGGCAATTTTTATAAAAGGAAACAGAAAGCACCAGGCCCTTCCCTCGGAGAGCCATACCCCACCGAGGAGTAGTGTCCCCGTGTCAGTGATACAAAGCTCTGCCCACGCCTCAGTGCCACACTCAGCTTGTAATCTGGAAGTACTTCTGGCAGAAAATGTTGGTCTCCTGTTTCCACACCACAGCTGTGAGGCCTTAGGATGATCTGTTGTACATTTACACAGTTGGTGTGGGCAGCAACTCTGAAGATGGTGTGTTATGTAAGAGGTGTACAAACAACAAGAGGCCAAATACACAAGCTGGAGCTAGAGCAAGTGGGATAACGTCAACAGAATTGCAAAAAAGCGAAGAATAGCTTAGTCCTCTATTTTTGATATATTCTTGTGTTTACAGCAACACTTAGAATCTAAGTGACTAAGGCTTTTTACGTGAAGAATTCTGAAGCTACAGAATTCTAGAGGGTGAGAATGGGAGACTGGACTAAAAGGCTGACTAGGAATGAGTCTGTCTTATGGGGTGTTGAGGACCCAAACACCTGTGCTACCCATGCTGAAGAACAGATACAAGCACAAACAAAAGCCAGAGCAAACATCCGGCAGAAACTCTCCCAACTTGTTGTTCAGTGACAGCAAACAAGATGCTTCAGACTCAAGAATTCTTAAAGAGCATAGGGTTAATGGGCCTGCAGATCAGTGTGTTTTCCCAAGGTAGCAGCAGCTTTGGGTTCCAATAGGTAGCAAGAGCGCTCCAATGCAGCACAGCCTAGTTCTTCTACCATGCTTCCTGGAGCCCTTGTTCTTTCTCATGACAACATCTCTGCTCTCCGACTCCAGGTCTCCACAGCCAGAGTGTAGCCAAACCCGCTCGGGAACTATGCCTGCGGGGCCCACTCTCTCCCATCCGGAAGCCTTCCCGCTTCTACAGCTCCTCTGTTGTACAAAGGTCACACACACGCCCATCTCTCTAACCCACTCAATCTCTAACTGCAAGTTTCCAGCTCTCCACTCACCCCAGGGAACGTCAAAACAGCTTTCTACGATGCTACGGAGATCCGAAAGGAAGAATAGCAAGAAAAGAATTTTTTTTATAAAAACAAATGCCTGTCAGTCAGCAGTCAGTAGAAAACAACTGTTTTCTAACTAATTTCACACTATCTCCTTGAGGACCGGGTAACATGCACAGCTATTCTGATACAGGCAATGAGATGCTACTGAAATAAAAGTGGAGAGCAGCTTCTAGCTTTTGACAGACAATGGGAAGACAGAGAAGAAAAATGAACACTGAGTAAACACCGAGACAAACCCCACAGTTTGTGTGCAAGAATGCATGCTCTACATGACTTATATTCTCTGGAGGTGGTGCCAGGAGTTCTAACTCCAACATGCCCCTCATCAAACCTTTATGCACAGCAAAGCTTGAGACTAGTGGACTCTTAAATACAGCATCAAGATGGCAAAAGCTTAGACTATACTGATCCTCAGACTAGATGATCAAAGTCTCAATAAATAGACTGAAAAGGCCTTTTAAAAAAAATTGGGGCTGGAGAGATAGCCCAGGGGATCAGAGCACTGATTGCTCTTCCAAAGGACCCAGGTTCAAGTCCCAGCATCCACATAGCAGCTCACAACTGTCTGTAATTCCAGATCCAGGAGATATGACACCCTGACACAGACATCCACAGAGACAGAACACCAATGTTTTTTGTTTTTGTTTTTTTTGTGTTTTTTTTTTTTTAAAGCCTCTAATGTTAGATGATAACCCGGGTTTGAATAATAGTTTCAACTTGTGCCTATCTCTAATACTGCAAGATAGGCAAATACCAGAGTTTATCAGCTATAAAATTGGAATTATCTTGAGACAGGAAAGTTTTTTAAAAAATATATAAGCAGTGGGTAAGTTCTAATGTTTGAAGTAGCTTTTCAGTAAAAACTAACAGAAACTGATTATGAATATGTTAAAATTTAGTCATATATATATATATATGTGTGTATATACATGTGTGTGTATATATATATATATAAAACACTACAAAATTCACTAAAGTAAGCCTCCCTTTAAGCCTTCTGAAAGGAAGGCTATGATTCCATGAGGTTATCAGACTAAAAAGCAAACACTATCCAGCCTCAGGACTTCAAAAGAAACAATGATCTTATTCTTATGAAGTAAGATTCTAATTGCCTGAGAGACAAGATCCCTCTGTAAAAGGAAAAAATCCGACAGGCAGCATCTTGCTCTAACTTTACTGAACAGCTCGCAAATAAACCTCCTGGCCGGCAGAGGGCGATGTGGTAGCAGTCTGTATCTCATACCAGCAGCAGGAGGCCGCTCTCTAACGTGACTGCATCACAACCCTGCGTAACAATGACACATCAAAAATAAGAGAGCTCCATGTGCCATCTGGTGGTGAAAAGGAGAAGAGCACTGCTACTGAGAGATTCCCAGAACACTGCAGTTTAGAAGGAATTCAAGTTAAATTATCTTTATCTGATGATACCTTCCCTTAAATCTCTACTAGCCAGTGTGGCCAGGAACTACCTCAGCAGCCTTCAAGCAAAAATTACAACTTTCCACTTAGTTTTAGCTCTTAATCTCCCAAGCACTAGCTGTAAGAAAGCAACAGGTTCTCCTGTCTGACCTTTGGTACCTAAAATAAAGAGGAAAAAACCTAACTCAACCAAAAACAGCAACAAAAGCCCATAGGAAGTTGTTGAAACAAGAATCAGAGACTATGATCGAATGTGCAAGGACAGTGAATGTGCAAAGAAGTGGAGGAGAAAAGTAACAAGCAGAAGTTCAGAACAGAAGTCGTCTTTGTTTCACCAATGTCAGTGTACAGCAAGGAAAGAGCTGGTGTATGAGGGAAAACCTTTGGTGCAATTTCATGAGTAAAGAGATTAAAACAAGATATTTTCCCTCATCAGAAATTCTGATCATTTCTTACTTTGGTAGGAGTATGACTGGGTACAAACTTCACCTTTCAGAAACCACTATGCAGAAACATAAAACATACAAAGGCAAACAGGATTTTTCTGTGGTCATGCTGGTAAAAATACTGAAACAAAATCCTCAATGAGGAGGGGTCAGTTATGTATAAAACTTGTCTTATTCATGACAGAATACAACTGTCCATTTGAAATCATCCAAAAGACAACATGAAACTTTTAAAAAGCAAAGCAGATTTACATACGACAAGAGACGGTAAAGGATGTTATACAGAACAGTTATTTACCGTATGGAGTAAGTCTGCTGTACTAAAAAACATGTTTACACAATTACTATAATTGCTCCTTAATTTTCCAATAAGGTTTTTTGTTCAGAAGTTTCCCTTAATTTTTTCACATCAACTAAATCTGAATTATGTAAATAACATGTATATAAGAGGGGTGGTTAACCATGGCCACCAAAGGGAAGAAGGGAGACGGTTGTATATTTTTAGGGTATTCTACCTATTTGTGGCAGTGATGGTTAGTCATTCAGGAACTGCCTTTGGACAGGACCACAGGAACAGAAAAGACAGAAAATGGGGAACACGGTGGTGTAAGCTTTGGAAAGTTCACATTCTGATTGCTTCAGTTTTCTCTATGGAGTGCTGGGCCTTTCAGAGAAAAGCTGTAAGTCAGTAATTTAGAAAAGGATGGAACTGAGTAGATCAAAGGTGCTTAGAGAGAGCTGGTGAGAAAGGCCAGTGGGTAAAGGTGCCTGGTGACATGAGTGTGATTCTCTCAGATCCACATGTTAGTAAGAATCAACCCCTGCAGGTTATTCTCTGACTTCCACAAGTGCACCACTGCACTTGTGTGCTGCACCTCAACCCACACCAAATAAATCTAATAAAAGAATAAACACTGAAAAAACAAACACAAACAGAAACCCACGACTGTTTAAGGTCAGTGTGATAGCATGTGCCAGCCTGGACTGAGGTACTGAGTTCAAGGTCAGCATGGGAATCATGAGACCCTGTATTAAAAACTAACTAAATCAAACCCAAAAAATACACAAAAAATACTTAAAACACAACTCTATCAAAGGCCAAACAATAGGAGAGACTGAGTAGAGGAAAATGAGGAACAAGCAGAGACAATGAGATCACAATAAGAACACTTACTAAGAAAAGAAAGCGTGCCCCAGGAAGGTATGTGTGGTCTCTTCCCGTAATATCAGAGATACACAGCTACAGATGCAGTGCAGACAAGGTAGAAATCACAAGAATCATGGTTTTGCCGATCAAACACGATGAAATGAGAGGGGCCCTCAATGGAAGAAAAATACCAGAGGAATGATTATTTTGTTTAGCCATGGAGTTTTAGGTGAGACGTGAAGTCATCAAGGTAAAAGACAGGCTAAAAGTTCCAGGGTGCCCAGAGCATTGCTGAGGTCACAATACTAAAGAAAGAAGAGCCACGTTGTCGTCAGTAGTAAGCACCTGACTGACATGTGTGAGGCCTCAGTTTTGTTCTACAGTACTATACACAAGGGTATGGGGAAGTGCGCAGGGCCAGCACAGGGCCAGCACAGGTGGTACACCAGTGCATCCCTGGAAGGGCTGCAGTTATTTAGAATGAACACGGGAGAGGACAGGTTAGGAAGGGTGGAAGTTAAGATCAGAAAAACAGAGACGTGTGCCACAGGAATCTTAGTAGAATCACGACCCTTTATATAGGAACTGTGAAAATTCAGGGCTTCGAAATGGCTCAGTGTGTAGAGCATGTGCCACCAAGCCTGCCAATCTGAGTCTGATAACGTACCTCCTGAAAGTTGTCCTGGGACCTCCACATGTAAACTGTAGCTTGCACACATCCTGGACCCACTAAATAAATTTTTAAGAATGATATTGTGGAAAGTTAAACCAGACGTAGCACCCGAAGAATGAAGAATGGCCAGAATCTGTTGAGATCTACAGAGTAACACCGAGTTGACAGACACTAACACAAGGCAAGTGGACGATACAAACTGATATCAGATTGCAAACTGCTGGGTTCCATAGTATCTGAAAGAGATGTCAGAAAACAAAGCGGACAGCACCCAACTTCTGGCTCCACTGGAGTGGGGACAACAGAAGAGAAGACGAGGGGCCAAAAGGGAAAGAAGTGCTTCCTACATCCCACACCATTCACACGGCACAACAAAAGATTTGAGATGTTAGGTGGAAGACAATTAAAAATACACGGGGTCTTAGACTGAAATATGAGAGATAGAGAAGGAGATGTGTGGAGCTGTGAGGCTTGAGAGACAAAAGGCGGCTGGTGAGCCAGACGGGAAACATTCCAGATAGTCAGAAGGGCCAAAGATAACCATTAAAAAATGAAAAAGCGAGGCTAGGTGCAGATATGCCTCAGGCCCCACACAATGGACAGAATGCTCTGGTGTCAAAGACAGGCTGAAGCCACAGGTGGGTGGTGACAGGCTGACATTACCACCTCGGGCCTCCAATCATTAAAAAAAAGTAAAAATTAACCACCAATGCGAGCCTACCCTTTCATGTTGTTGCCAAGCTCTGCCCCAGAAAAGTATATAAAAAGTGTGTACCTTACTAACCCGGGATGGCCATTGCCCTGTTGGTAGGGCAGCCCCAGTGCACTGGATTCAATAGACCTCTTGCTTTTTGCATCGTTCTCAGTCTCTGTGTCTTTGTGGGGTGGGCTGCCCAAACATGTGGACTTTCAAGTCCAACAGAGCTTTCTGGCAACAAAAACTTGGCACAATATCGAATTCTGTAGATCCTCAATATATGTCAGAGTAAGAAAGGATACTTACAGGCTCGTTTTCACACCACAGGTAAGAGAGGCAACAACACAAAATACATGCAGTAAATCGTCCAGCATACACTGGATCCCTTAAGACCCTGATCACAGTCTATTTTTGGTTTTAGATAGCACGGAACTTCCCAAATGCTTTGTGCCAACAGTCTTGCCCTACTCAAAATCCACGGCAAGCTAATAAGGAAAAACTAACAACCCCAAATAGGTATATGGCTTCTAATACACACTTAAAAATGGACAGAACAGACGTCTTCCTGCCAAGAGACTCACTAACCAGGGAAAGTAGGGTGAGTGCTTACAATCTTGTTTCTAGAGGTTTAAATGACAGAAACTATGACATTCCCTAACACTAGCTGGGCATAGTGTTCAGCCCCTGTAACCCCAGCACTCAGGACCTAGAGGCCAGAGTTCCCTGAGACTTCCAGGCCAGATAGTGATAAGACCCTGTCTCAAAAAGAGAGTAACAGCAAAAAATTTGTAAACACTAATAAAGATACAACTGGGTGAGTGCCACCTAGTGGGCAGAAGAGAGTCACAGGAAAAATGATAAATATCCTCAAATCTTGCTGGGGAAGATTATTGCCCCCCTCAACAGGCTCCTACTAAAGCCTAAAGCCAAAACAAAGCTGGGCAGGAGCAACAGACAGACAGGCCAGCCTACCTGCTGCTGCCCACACTTTGAGTTCTGTATCAACAGCAATGAGCTGCAGAATGAAGCTGAATTTGACCTATACCTAACTGGAGTACTGCTTCTTTTAATAAAGATTAGAGTAAAATTTAAATCCTGGATATGTTCCCAAGGAGTTAAAAGATAGGATCAGCAGAGTCCAGAATAAAAGACTCCTTGCTGATCACAACAAAGTGAGAAAGTGATGGGGAAATTCCCATCAAATCCAAATTCTAAACATTCCTAGCAAGGGATGAATTCGGTAAATTCCCAATTTATAGGAAGAAAAGAGCTCAGAAATAAGAAACTAAATCTGAAAGAAAACCAGCCACATTCATCTTAGGATCAGGTTCTGTCTTTTAGTAAAAGACGTACACTCTCCCTGGTTTTTCTGCCCTCCCCTTCCCTTTCTTTGGGGAATGAGGGATTGAACCCAGGCCACGTGTTCTACCACTTAGACATTCCTGCCCTTAAGGGGCTTACTAGACATGAACTGCAATTCTCCTGCTTCATAATCCTCAGAAACTGGGATTATAGGTGTATGCCAGAAGTCTCAGTAGAGGCGCACATATTTTGAACTTTAAAAAAGCAGTGGTTGGAGGCATCTTTGACTATAGGAAGCAGGTGGGTAGGGTAAGTTTTTTCTTCATTGGCTATTCTTAGAGCTCTGAGTTGATAGTTATAAAAGAACTTTTATGTATCAGTACAACATATAGAGCATACAGATACATTTAACAAATAGTGGGAAGAAAATCAGATTTAAAATGTAAAGAAATAATGTAATATAAAGAAAATCTAGTGTCTACGGTACTCCTTATCAATACTGGCTATACTACTATGCTGAAAACACTTTACCAGGGCCTCTACCACACTAGATGGCGTGGCTTATTTCCCCACCTTGACTAGTTTTGCTAGAGTTGAATATGTTACAACCAGAAGACAGCTCCTCTTCTCTAATCCTACACCTGCATCCAGTGCCCAATTGGCTTCCCCTAATCTAATGTTTCTGCCTGCCCTCACAAGACATTGCTGCCAACAAAAGGATGTCTGCACCTAAACAAAGCAATGCTAAAGCAGCTGCAGTCTCTGTAGGTTTCTAAGCTTTCCAAGGTTCCCAGGAAAAGTAGCAAAGATCTGTGAAGCAAAGATCTAGAACAAAACTTCAAAGTCGTAAATTTGAACTTACTATGTGGTTTAGAATGTTATTTAACCCATATCTCCATGTCACTTGTGAGCTGAGATATTCATAGCACAATAACGTGTATTTACCTCATTCTCTTGTACCATCAGTGTTAAGACAGAGATTTGGGAACACTTGTTTCAGTACTGAGATGAAACTGAGGGCCGGAACTGTAGCTCAATAGAGAGTACTCTGCACATAACTCTGGGCTCAATTTCCAGCACCAAAACCCTCCCACACAACACAGTGAGCTGGCTCAGGATTCAGTTTAGTACTCAACACTACTTCTGAAGGGATTAAGGACCAAGGTCCTTTATTGATGTCCTTGTGCAGTTCATATCACTGAAAACGAAGTAAACCTTGCTGTTATACTGTAGACCTCTGGGTCCTCCTTACTTCTCAAATTTTAAGAGCTCAAATCCCTTCCTTCTAAAGTTCTAAAATAAAAGCAAGCACACTGAAAGTTTTAGAAGAAGAGGAGGAGGATGAGAAGGAATTATTATTACTATTATGATGATGATGATGATGATGATGATGATGATGATGATTGTATTGAAACTATAGAAGTCACAGCACCTGGATCTGGTTAATTTAACCTTAGGAACGCTAACTATTCAGTCTGTACTTGCACAGAAGAAACACAATCTACTGTTTCCTAAGACTTTGCTGTGGGCCCAATAGGTAGCCATGAAGCGGCTGCTTGAGCCAACTTTCTCCCTTGTAGCACTGTCACTGCTGGTCTTTTGGGGCTCTAGGGAGGAAAGGGGGAAAACTAGCAAATCGACCAACCTTCACTAATTTCCATCTTCTAAAGAGAAATTCCTTTACATTTATTTAATCCTTTTCTCTAGTACTCAACCGACCCAACTAAAAGGCTCTTTGCATTCTTACCTTTAGAAGCTGCAGAAACCAAGGGCCAGGAGGAAAAGCATCAGATATTGGGAAGAAATAGAACAGGAATTACACATGGTTCTTGGTTATTGTCAACAGTTTGTATTTAGCCACCCAGCCTCTCAAAGGCACTCACCAACCCCTACTAATTAAATACCCTGGACATGACACTTTAAGACAGAAGCGTAGTCCATTTAATATAACTATCAAAATGGGCCCAATCTGAGCTTTTGGTACCATAGTCTTATATCCCTGTTAATGATACAGACACACAATACTTACAAGTAACAATGCTCTTTCCTACCCCAGGAACCCCATAACACAAGAGCAGTTTCTTTTCCTTGAAATAGAAAAATCAGTGTCTCTTCATCCTAATAACCCCCTTTCTACCCTTACTCAGTGAAGGGAAAGGCAAGAGAAATCCACTTAAGGGAAATGTTAAGCTCTCCAGAACTTAAAAGGAGGGTACTCACTCTTGGTCTGGGCAGAGAAGGCAAGGGTAAGTTTGGCAAAAAGTTCATTGTTCTCAAAGCGGTCCTCCTTCACCTTTGTCCAGAAGCAGTCCTGGGAAAGGTCCTCAGCCACAAACTGTATGAAGAGACATGTGGTAAGAGCTACCAGGCTCAAGGCTCAACACCCTATGCTAGGAAAGTGACTAGGATCCAACAAAAGTAACTCTCAGCAATGCTGACTAGCCCATGACTAGCTGAGAATTGGACAGTAGCTGTGCCCTTCATGGGGTCAGGGGATAATATTTCTGGCCTGTTCCGTTATCCGTTAAGAATCCGTTAAGAAGCAAGAACAGTTATGCCGATTTCCTCCTGATCCCAAATCTTCTAGTTCCAGAAGCATGAAAGCCTTGTTTCCAGTGTTCCTTGCTTAGTCTCCACCCCAGTCTGGCTGTTTTACTTAGTTTCTAGAAGCAAAAGACTGAGCCAACCACAGGGTTTATGCAATTTCAGTCAATTGCACCCCAGGAAAATGATAACTGTTAAATTTCCACGGTGCTCATATTATCAGAGAAAGGGCAAAACGTATTAAGTGAGGTTAAATTTAATTAAGACATATTCATGCAGGACCCACAGATCTTTCTGTGGTAACATCTGAACTATAGATACTATATCAACATCAACACAAGTAGAACCTGAAGATGGGCAGGCATGAGCCCTAACACTGGGTAGCCTATCCATGCACAAAACAGAAGGCAAGTAAAGACTGATGGAGAAAAACTTACCTTGGACCAGTTTGGCCTCCGGAGCTGCACCTCTGGCTTATAAACTTTTTTGGGGGTTAATCCAAATGGCAGAACTGGGGCCGCAGGAACCCCAAATCCAAAGAGGGGAGGTGGAGGCATGCCCATACCAGGCGGAGGTGGGGGAATGCCAGGTGCTCCAGGAAAAGGGGGAGGGGGAGGGGGGAGTCCTGGTCCTCCAGGCAAGGGAGGTGGTGGGGGAACGCCAACACTTCCAGGCAAAGGAGGAGGAGGTGGTGGTACACTTGTACCTCCAGGCAAAGGGGGAGGTGGGGGGATGGTAGTAGCCCCAGGCAAAGGGGGAGGTGGAGGGATGGTAGTAGCCCCAGGCAAAGGGGGAGGTGGGGGGATGGTAGTAGCCCCAGGCAAAGGGGGAGGTGGGGGGATGGCAGCACTATCAAGCAATTGGGGGGGAGGGGGTATATAAGCACCTCCAGGTAAAGGAGGGGGTGGAGGGATACCAGTACCTGCAGGCAGAGGAGGGGGAGGTGGGACGGCACCTCCAGGAAGAGGGGGTGGGGGTGGAGGAGGTGGAATAACAGTGCCAGAGCCACCAGGCAGAGGGGGGGCAGGGGGAACAGCAGCACTGCTAGAAACAGAAGGTGCAACAGCCACAGCAGAGAGAGAAGCCATTTCCTTCTTGGCATCTTCTAGTTCTTTTGACAGCTTGGCAACCTGAAGAAGCAACACACAAGTAAGTCACTTGTGACCACACTTCAAGGATGACTGGAGCTGGAAAAGACCTAAGAAATCACTTAACCTAAATTTCTGTTTAACTATAGACAGACTGAGTGGTCACACGATCACATGTCTCTTCTCAAAGTCATAAAACTAGAACTCAAGTCTTCGTGTCCTTAAGTGTGCTTTGAGTTTATTCAGTATAAAACCGAAGTATGTGCTATGCAGGCAGCCCCACAACTGTGCAAACAAGTCAGCAGGACTGTGGGTTGTCATTTGTAACTGCAGAGAAAAGAGCAAAGTTGTCAGGAGCATAAACTAAGTTGTACAGGAAAGCAAGCCAACATTTTAGTGTCTACCCCTAAATGTATTATTTCTGGATACTACTGTAAGTAACTTTTCTCATTCTTTACATTTTTCTGTATCTTCTAAATTTTTGTCTATTATTTGCTCCCCAAACAAGACTAAAAACAGTAAATGACTGTCAAAAACACGCACCATCTGACAAATGTTCTTCCCTAGCATGGGGAACCTAAGGAGTCAATAACAGTGTAGCCCATGGCCAGCACAGCTGAGCTATGGAGGGCGGCTGCAGGCACGCTGCCATCCCTGCTCAGACATTACCTCTCCTGTCAGCTTGGACACCTCTGCTTCCAGGTCTTGTTTTTGTGTAGTGATCTGCTGCTTTTCAGAATCCAAGACATCCTTTTCTCCTTGAAGATCCTGAAGTTTCTGCTCAAAGTCATTTTCCATCTTTTTCATTTCTACTTGTAACTCATGCCGGGCTGTTAATTCTGAGTCCAACTAAAGAAGGGGTTGGGGGAGGAAAACAACTCAGGTTCCCAGCAAGCTTTCTGTCATAGCCTCAGCCAACCACACAAACCTAGAGTCACTTGGGAAGAGGGAATCTCAAATGAATCATTGCTCAAATCAGATTGGCCTGTGGTTCCTGTTTGTGTGGCATCTTCCTAACTGCTAACTGATGCAGGAGGGTTCAGTCCACCATGAACTGTGCCATCCCTAGCTAGGCAGCTGATGAAGCCGACGGGAAGAGGACAGTAAGCAGCATTCCTCTAGCTTCTGCTTCAAGCTCCAACCTTGGCTTGCCTTGATGACAGACTGTCAAGTGTGTAAGATGGTCTAAAGCTTTCCTCTCTCCAAGTCACTTTAGGTGCTGGTGTTGATTAAAGCAACACACAACAAGCTAGGATACTCTTCATCCCAGTAAAGAGCGGAAGGGCTAGTCTCTATAATTTACTATTCTGTCCCAACACCTACTCTGTAGGCCTGACTGACCACCTCCTAAGTAATGCTTTGAGAAGAGCAGAACAGCACGATCTTGGCCTTAACATCAAAGTTAAAGGAAAAGACAATGAGACATCATTTTCAGTTTTCCTACTTTTATGGCTAAAAACCAAGCCAACTAACCTATGATGTGAAGGACTTTTAACCATATCCTGGTGAGTTTTATGTCAACTTGATACAAGCTAGAGTCATCAGAGAGGAGGGAGCCTCAACTGAGAAAATGCCCCCATAAGATTCAGCTATAAAAGCATTTTCTTAATTAGTGATCAATGTGGGAGGGGCCAGCCCATTGTAGGTGGGGCCAATCCTGGGTTGTGGGTTCTATTAAGAAAGCAGGCTGAGCAATCCATGGGGAGCAAGCCAGTAAGCAGCACCCCTCTATGGCCTCTGCATCAGCTCTTGCCTCCAGGATCCTGCCCTGCATGAGTTCTTGACTTCACTGCTTTTGATGATGAACATTTATATGGAAATGTGAACGAAATAAACCCTTTCCTACCTCAAAAAGCTTTTGGTCATGGTGTCTTACCACAGCAATAGTAACCCTAACTAACATAAGCCAGGACAGCTGCAGTGCACAATTCCAGCCACAAAAGGAGTCCTTAAGTACTACAGAGATAAAGGGAACTTGAGATGCACACTCAGATAAAATAGCATGTCTTTGCTGTCTTGTCTGGTGTCCCAACAGCTATACTCAATCACCTCTAGCTTCTCACTTCACATCAATACCCCCTTTTCTGCTAACAAAAAGATTTCCCTCTACGAATCTTTGGATTCCCAATGCTTTCAAAATATCATAGACAATACTGTCTCAAATATCAAAAACCTAATTATCTTCAAAGGAAAAAGATATACCCCAGATTTCCTTATGTGTGTGCTACATATACACACATTTGGATGATGCCAGAGTGAGAACCCAAGTTTCACACATAAGGAAGCCCTCTAGCCCTATCTCCTCATACACACCTTTTTTTCCAGCTCTGTAGCTTTGGCCTCAGATTTTTCCACCTTTGTTTTATCAATCATTTGATCTGAAAAGAAAAGGCAATTTGATCTGAAAACAACGCAGTAAGTGAAGTCTCGGTACCAAGGCTGGCATCTTTGCTCCTAAGCCTCAAACACACTCAAGGGTACTTGTCTGTCCTTAGGTTGCTGATGCTATTCTTAATAGTCTGCACTAGACCAAGAAATGTGAGTTTCAGTTAACTACAATTTACAATTTCCTCTAGTTTTTTTTTCCCTCTTCTTGCTCTGGCCTCATTCTCTCCAGCCCAAAGACTGATTGATTGATTGATTGATTGATTATATGTAAGTACACTGTAGCTGTCTTCAGACACACCAGAAGAGGGCATCAGATCTCATTACAGATGGTATGAGCCACCGTGTGGTTGCTGGGATTTGAACTCAGGCCCTCCGGAAGAGCAGTCGGTGCTCTTAACCACTAAGCCCTCTCTCCAGCCCCTCCTCTAAATTTTATCTATATAATTGTTTCATATTTTGTGTATATCTAATATATGAGTGTGTATGTATGTGCTGAGCATAGGCATGTGTATGTCACACGTGTGGAAGTCAGATGACAACTGATGGAATATGGAATCTGGGGCACAAGCTCAGGTCCTCAGTCTCGCATGCAAGCACATCTAGTTATTGCCACCTTGATGGCCCTTAACCTAGGATTTCTAAGTGCAATGTAAGGAAATCACATGAAGGATGCCTATGTGTGACATTTATGATTCTAAGACCATAAGGGTCAGAAAATACCTGAAGTCCCTGAAAAAAAACAAAAAAACACAACAGTGTATAAAAAAGGGCAAGATGTTCACTATGCAGAAATAAACTAAGGAGACCAAATAATCCCAGCAAAGAGGGTATACTGAGAAAGAACTAAAATAGAGGCTAGAGTCATTTCTCTGAAATTTTTACTGAAAGATGATAACGAACTGCAGAAGAGCCGATTGCTCTGAGGAGCCAGGCAGAAAAGCAAGCTTACCAATCAATCCCTCAATATCAATCTGCAAGTGCCGGCACTTGAAGTCAGGATCAGTCCCATTTTTGTGTAGAACTATCTGAGAAACACATTCTTCAATCAATTTATAGTACTGTGGCCTATGAGAGAAACAAAACACATTTATCAAAGGGAGGTATTTTGGATCAAGAAGAGTTAATCGCTTTGACAATAAAAGACTTAAGGACAAGCACACCAAGAAGAGCTTTGATGAAGCTAACAGAAGCTTTACTGCTGTGTTAGCAAATTCTCCTCTTCTAGATCAGCTTTCACTCTTTCCACTTCAGATACTCAAAAGCTCTTACAGGTTGAAGGCTGTAGCTCAGTGGTAAAACATGTACTCAGCACATGCTGAGTTCAACCCCAAGCACATAAATGCTGACAAGCATGCGCATGCACACACATACACTTAAATGTTTCTCTTTGTGTATGTATGTACATGAATAAAAGTGCCATGGAGGTCACAAGAGTCACATGGTGTCACACGTGGTCTGTGGGGCTAATGTGAGTGCTGGGAACTGTTGGGTCCTGGGCAGGAGCAGTGCGCATGCTTAACTACTGAGCCACCTCTCCATCTACCAACATACTCTCTTAACATCTGCTCCCCGATGCCCAGGCTCGATTCTAGGCTTATGATCCTTCTGTCATGCTACAGCCAATCTCCACTTCCACGCAAGCAGAAAGAACATTAAGTTACCATCTCTCTTGTGGCCATCCTCAGCCCACTTACCCACTACCTCCTCAGGACATTTTACTTTATACACAGTTACCTATCCAAAGAGGTACCTTTCAACTGAATTAAAGCAGTTGATACGCTATGTTAAACTGTTGACAATTTCCTTTAGATCTGGTACTAATGAACCTAATCCACAGTCTTTTTCATTTCTTTTTACCTTTCTAGAACAATCTTTGAATTTAAGGATGCTGCTTTTCCACTTAGACTCAAAATTTCCCATATGCATTGTCAGCTTACCTAGCTTCATAATCATTTCGGACCAACAGGAGATGCTGCAAGATAGATAGGAAGTGTGGCTCTGCCTTTGAATCTTTCACTGTGTTTAAAATAATCTGGAAAACTTCACCAAAGTCAGTAGAAAAAGGAGAGGCTAAGGAAATCAAGTAATCAGAAGCTGTTTGACAGGTTGCTTGCTCAACCCACAGAAGCTAAAAGAAAGTCTCAAGACACCATTTCTACTGTAACAGTTGTTCCTAAAACATCACTTGTTCCTTTAACCAAGAGTGGCATTGTTCATAGACACAGGATTCCTAGTATATAGCTTGAAGAAACAAAAAAGAGAACCACCTCAAAGTCACGTGTGGCAGGTAGGTGACTGTGTAATAGTATTGATGCTTGTCATTCCAAAGAGCTCCGCATCCCACCCTACATTCAGGAAGTTATCACGCTGTAGGAGGCGTACAGAGGTTTGGATGGATGCTTTAGAATGTGAAGGCCATCTGGCTATAACATCTGTTATTTTAGCACTTCAAGGACTGCCAGGGTGATGGATGCCTTTATGTTAAAAAAGATCACCTTTACTAGCTTTCCTGGTCTATGCTGAAGTAAATAAAGCCAACAGCAATATGAAGACACCAGCTTTATTTATTAATATATATATTTGAGACACACTCTCACTGTGTAGTCTTAGCTGGCCTGGAATTCACTGTGCAAACCAGGCTGGCCTTAAACTCAAAAGAGATCCTGTCTTTGCTTCCTGAGTGCTAGGAGACAAATTCAAGGCATGTGTCACCACTCCCAGTCCATGCCCTGTTCTAAGTCATCACTCTTCACATATTCCATACATTCAGTCTGCAAGTAAATGCATCATCTGTCTTGAACTCAGTCATCAGTCATAAAAGGATATTCCATCTCCATGCGGATATCATCCAGCCGTCCCTTCAGATCAAAGAAATCTTCATCCCCTTGTTCATCAAACACAGACAGCTGTACTCTCATATCTTCATTGTCAATCTCTCGAAGTTCCTGTCAAGGACAGAAGTAGTGAGAGACCCCAAATCCAAGCCTTTCAGCCTGGTGTTTAAACTGAAAACCAGAATCGCCTCAGAGATGATGAGGGCAGTAAGAGCAGGAAGGGCAGTCCAGCCTTTCTAAGGAAAGGCTCCATCTTACCTGCAGCACCTGATGCAGCCCCAAGCGCATCAGCTCACTTCGGATGTGAACTCGGAAGTCAAGTTCCTCAGCTGGAGTGATGAGGGCATTGATCAGCTGCAGGCATCCCACCTGAAACAAGCAAATTCCGTTTCTATGTCAGCAGTCAACCTTATGGGTAAGGATCCCACTATTTATATACATTCTGGAGCTCCATAAAAGATACAGAATAAAAACTATAGAGAGGAAGTCTGTACTAGAGCAACGACATCTTGTTGAGCACAACTCTGGAGAACTTAGGCATTTAAATGAACCCAAGGATATAATATGTTACTATAGGACCTCCATTTTCCTAAGGTACTAATAAATAGCTGGTTTATCCCACCAATATCACAAGAAGAAAAGTAGTTGTCTTTTAGAGAAGATAAAAATCATTTTCCTTTAGAAAAAAACCTAAAATATAAAAGGTATAGCTGAGAACCACACTACATATTTTATTAAAGACTTAAAATTTGTATTATTTTCAATTTTATATGCGTATGCATGCGTGCGTGCGTGTGTGTGTGTGTGTGTGTGTGTGTTGTGTGTGTGTGTACATGCATGCCAGTGCTCAAAAAGGCCAGAGGTATTAAATACCCCTGAAGCTGACTTACAGCCAGCTGTGGGCTGCCTGACATGGGTGCTGGGAACTGAACTTGGTGTTCTGGAATAGCAGTATATGCTCTTAACTGACAAGCCAACTCTCCAGCCTCCATATATTCTATTACAAAGCCAATGACACTAGCCCTGGTGGTGTAGACCAGTGTGCCTGCCTCAGGAGAGAGGAAGATCACCAAGACTAGCCTGGGCAATTGGGAGGCTAGGACAAGAGGATCTAGCCTGAACTACATAATGAGTTTGAGGCCAGTCCAGACTACAAAACAAAATTAAATATCCTGAAATAAAAAATTAAAACGGCTCCCCAACTCCTTGTTCAGTGGTAGTTCCGTAATAGGGGAGTTATCCAGCATAAGCAAAGCCCTAGGTTCAATTTCCCATACCACAGAGAAATGAAGGATAAACGACCTCTGGTCTTCCCATTTGAATTCTATTCTACTCTACTGTTGGAGCGGTCTTAAGTGTGTATACATACTTTGAGTGCAATAGAGGTTCCACTTTTTAATCCGTCCAGCAGTGGCTGGAAGCGTTCGACTTCATCCATTTCAGCTCTCTCTGTCATTGCCTCTAGAACTCGTTCATTCCTGCCCAAGAAAACAGGAAGAGAATTGCCCAGGTGCACTGACACAGACATGGAGAGATGTGACAGGGAACAAACCAATTAGAAAACAAGACATCACCAGTGTTTCAGATTTCTCAAATTATCTTCTTAACCCCAACTGATACCAGAGTCTGATAAAAGCAACTGACTATCTTTTGAGAGAATAATTTCCTAAAATCTATTCCTAGACTCCTACTCATGAATACAAAAATTAAAATCTTTGAGCTATGAAATATGTTACTCTGACTTTTTAAGGACTATTTGATATTAATAGTACCATCAATTTCTAATGCACATTACATGTGGCCCACTTCTAGAAATCTATCTAACATAAAATGCATAAATGTAACAGAAAATATGTATAGAGATGCTTATTAAGACATCATTAGTAGTGGTAAAAATTCATATCATCCACACAAGGTCAGAATCTGCTTCAGTATACCTAAAGTCTAGAAATAGAAGAAATGTTAAATAAATAAAATAGAAGGCAGAATCAGCTTGTGGCATTTTATACACCTACATATAAAATTTTATGTAGCCACTAAAAATAATAAGGTAAATCTCTTAAGTACCAATAAAAAAGAATGATGTCCAAAATCTGTTAAATAAAAATAACCAAGCTGAAGTTGGATGTGGTGGCACACACGTGAAATTTCAGGACTCGAGAGGGTGAGACTAGAGAATCAGGTATGTCTAACCTGGTCTAAGTTTAAGGCCAGACTAGACTACAAAACAATTCTATCTTTAAAAACCCACAGAGGGTACAGGGTGTGTGAAAAAAATGGTATTTTACTTTTCTTAAACCAACATTTCCAAGAAAACCAAAACCTGTTTTATATATGAAATGGTTTATGGGCATAAACTATCATTTCTCAGCTCTAAGACTGCAAGATTTCTAAGAATCAAGGAAATAGAATGTTTATGCTTAGAAAAAACTATATAAACTTTGTCCAAGCCATTAGCAATGGTTCTTTTCAAAGCAGGATTTCAGGGGGGGAATGAATTATTAAATTTTTATTTCATATACATTTATAATATTGTTGGATTAATTAACATAATGACAATGAGCTGCACCTCATTATTAATGACAATGGTATACACCCCTTTAATCCCAGCACTCGGGAGGCAGAGGCAGGTGGACCTCTCTGAGTTCTAGGCCAACTGGATCTACAGGGTGAGTTCAAGGACAACCAGGGCTACACAGAGAAACTGTCTCCTCACCTGCTTCTAAAATTAAACACACATGACAATAAAAAAGGAAACCTTTGTTCCATGTAAAACAATATGAATGGAGATGTAGCCGATAAGCTGCACTAGCTGACTTTTATGTCAGCTTACTAGAGTCATCTGAAAGGAGTAGCCGCAATTGAGAAAATGCTTCCACAAGATGGCCTGTTAGGCGTTTTCTTAATTAGTGATTGACATGGGAGGGCACAGCCTATTGTGAGTGGGCCTGGGTTGGTAATTCTGGATTCTATAATAAAGCAGGCTGAGCAAGCCATGGGAAGCAAGCTAGTTAGCAGAACTCCTCCATGGCCTCTGTATCAGCTCCTGCCTCCAGGTTCCTGCCCTGCTAGAGTCCCTGTCCTCATTGCTTTTGATGATGAACTGCTACATGGAAATGCGAGCAAAATGAATCCTTTCCTCTCCAAGTTGCTTTTTGTCATGGTGTTTCAGCATAGCAATAGTAACCTTATCTAAAATATAAGCCTACTACACTTTCTTTTATTTAAAAATGTATTATTTTATGCATGCTGGGGTTTGCCTGTCTGCATGTCTATGTACTAGGTGCATGGCTGGTACCCAGATATAAGAAGTAACCATTGGATTCTCTGGATTGAAGTAACAAACTATTGTGGAATCGAACCTGGGTTCCCTAGAAGAATAACCAGTGTTCTTATCCTTTGAGCCATCTCTCTGTCTCCCTATTAGACTTCAGGGGTCACATCAATTATCATCATTTAGGAAGCTTAAAATTGTTTTAATTCACATGGACTTGTGTGTGTGTGTGTGTTTACACAGCCATGTGTGTGCACATAGATATATGTCCATGCATGCACATACATTAGAGGACAACTTGTAGGAACCAGCTTTCCCTATGGCTGTGCTGGTCCCTGGGACGGAATGTAGCTCACGAGGCTTCGCAGCAATTGCCTTTACCTCTGAGCCATTTCACCAGCCTTTTCTTTTTAATTAACAGATTACATGTGAGGTGTGTGCATGTGTGTGTGTGTGATGTGTGTCATGATGTATGCATAGAGGTCAGAGTTACTGGGGTCCATTCTCTCCTTCTACTATGTAGGTCCTGAAAGATCAAACTCAGATAGTCAAGGCTTTGAGGCAAGTGCCTTTCCTCAGTCATCTTGCCAGCTACTGTCTTTTCTTACTACATACAGGTTGACTATCCTTGTTCAAAATGCTTTAAATCATGTTTTATAATTCATTTTTTACAAAGAGATTTTGGAATATTTGCAAATACAAAATGAATTAACTTGAGGATGATATTCAAATCTAAACATGGAACTCATATATGTTTCAAATCCCTTATAGCCTGCTGGTAATTTTATACAGTACTGCGAGCAATACCGCACACATGACCACCATACAGCATGGCTAGCAATACCACACACATGACCACCTCACAGCATGGC
>JADRCH010000225.1:2954214-3071761 GCA_019843965.1 Rhynchomys soricoides | reverse complement strand
TACCACACACATGACCACCTCACAGCATGGCTAGCAATACCACACACGTGACCACCTCACAGCATGGAGTTTTCTACTTGGAGTATCATGATGGTATCAAAAAAGTTTCTGTTTGGAGCATTTTGGACAATCAGATAACTCTACCTGTAAGATTCTAACATTCACTTCTGAGAAGAAATATGGCCTCACAACTTGGCGTTTAAGACCGAGTGGACATCTAACGCAACTCAGTTTTCCTCTATGCTAAGGAAGATGGTAAAATGGGAATGCACATAGCTGCAGGCACATACATGTCCTCTGGCTGTGGCAGGATACAGAGGGCAGACAGCAGCTTAGCTGCATCAATCATCATATTGGGAACAGCAGGATCCATGGCTCTGACCAGCAGCAGGATTCCTTCTTCCGTCTCCAACATGGTTTTGATTCCAAACTGGAAAGACAAGAACAAAGGAGGCAGGCTTAATGGCAACCAACACATATACAGAAGGACACGTTTATGAGTAGAATGCCATCTCCTCAATACATGTACAAATGTTAACCCCTAGAGCCTTAGAATGTAACCTCTTGAGATAGAGTGGTTGCAGATAAGATTAACTAAATGACAGTGAAGTAAGGTAGGTTCTTAATACAGTATGCCTGGTCCCTATGGATGGAGAAATCTACCTCCAGACACGCACAGAGAGATCGTCACGAGAACACGAAGCAGAAATGAGAATGCTGCATCTATAAGCCAGAGTAAGGGAGCTACCGGAAAGCAGGAGAGGAGCCCAGAACACACTATCCCACCAAGCTCTGGCTGACATGGGGTCTTGGACTTCCATCCTTCTGAACTGAGACAATGCATTTCTACTGTATAAGACACCCACTTTGTGGACTCTAAACTAGCACAGGAATAGATAATACTTTCCCAATAATAGCTAAATAGAAATGATACAACAAAGTAAAAATTTTAAGATACACAACAGAATTTTACACCTTCATAGATTAAAATCCTTTGATTTTTATTGTTCCCTCCCATCCTAAGGAGATTGGTTATAGCAAAACAAAACAGAAAAGAAAGTAGATTTCTACTCAAACAATAACTGCATGCTCAATGGGTCTAAAGGCAAAATGGATGAGGAAATGAATCCTAAACTGGGAGTAGTGGTGGACACTTTAATCCCAGCACGTGTGAGGCAGAGGCAGAAGAACTCTGTGAGTTTGAAGCTAGCCTGGTCTACATAGGGAGTTCTAACATAGCCAGGACTATGCAGTGAGATTCTAAAGCAGGAATGAATGATCTGAAGTAACAGCACAGTGGCACAGACCAGTGGAGGCAGGAACAACAACAAGCTTAAGGGAAACTTGGGCTGGGACAGATTGAATGTAGAGACTAGAGAAGAAAGGAACGCAAACATCCCTAAACAACTACAGATCATCGAACAACTGACAAGATTAATAAAAGGACATGCAGCCTACCCTCTGAGTCAGAAGCTAGAACTAGAGAAAAGGACTCACGGAAGCCCATACATGTGGCCATCAGTAAAGTACATTGCAATATGGAAAGGAGAGCCAAAGCCTGGCACCTCAGTTTTTTCTATTTCTGGGGAATTGTCAACAAAGGAGAAATAATGAGGATCTAGATGAAGGCTGGAGTCAAAATGGGGAAAATCTCACCTTGTTGTTCATGAAAGCTTTCAAACAGCGGATAATCTCATGCTGGTTCCGGCTGTCGTAGTTTCTGCACACAGAAAACAGAAAACAGAATAACCTAAGTCCCTCTATGTTATAATGCATCTTTCCTTATGATTGTTCAGTCTCGCAAAGAAGGATATTAGGAATGCCTTCAACTAGTAGTTGAGTAGAATCTAACAGGCAGTTATGAATGCAGCCCACCATGCTCAAAGATGACATTGCACTGTGATGTCAAAGGTTGTCCAGCCCTACAGTACAAAGCACGTGGCAGAAACACTAACGAAAGTAATCAGCTGGCTAATACCCTTGTAATCTGAGAATTTAGTACTAAATTAAAAAGCTGCCAATTTGGGGCCAGGGCATAACTCAGTTGTACAATACTTGCCCAGCAAATGCAAGGCCCTGAGTTTGAACCCCAACAATATTAAAAAGTGTGTTAAATGTGCAAAGTAAACTCTTGTCCCCTAACTTCCTCTAGGTACACACAAACCCAATCACTGTATTTTGTCTCAGAAAAGATTCCAGAAGTAGTGGACACTTTGGATGGCACCATGGCAGACTAAAATGGTTTCTGGCATTCACAGACTTTATTCCCACCCCGAAGACTGCTATAAAGCTAAACCAAAACTAATCAAGTATATGGCCAGGGAAAATCCATGTGTGATAAGGCCCAGGCCAGATCACAGTATAGCTGAAAATGAAAGCAGATCCTCTTTCTAGACAAAGAACTGGAGACTAATAACCTTACCGGTCTGTATCTTCCTCCGTCTATAACCTCTTCCTCTAATCTCCTCTACGACAAGCTTCTCCTTAATCTGGCAGCATACTCCCCGGGTCCATAACTCTGAATTCTACTGTTCTTATTTTCCTTAACGCAAATATCCCAGCCAAGTCCCCTCTGGCCCTCAACCTAGAAAATATAAAGACCCCGAATTCCTTACCCAGAAGTCTCCTCTTTCTCATCATGGAGTCGTTTGAGGATGTCCAACAAGGAGGCTAGGCCCTCAGCACCAAATGTCTGCACCCAACTGTAAGGAATAGATCAAAGACAAATATCAACTTAAATCATAAAAGCTATTTGCCAAGTCTCTCCCAGAAGCTCTTTACTCTCAGTCCAGACCTTTCTCCTATTCCCTGCCTCCTTTGATCGTCACCACCAGTGAACTATGAAGTGGGTTTCTGGTAGGTCTCTTAGAATTCTCACCTGACAGGGTTATTGTTGAGAGAGACTCGAAGGGACTCAAGGCAGCTAAGCAGGTGCACATCCCGCAAGCCTGACCTCAGCTCCTGAATGTACATCATGGCAGACCTAGAGCTCTCCTTCTGGTTCATGCCCTGGAAAGAGGCATATAGAGAGGTGAGTAAACACTGGGTCCAACCATGAGTTTAAAAGATACCACACAGATATCCATTACACAAACTACCAAACTGTGACAAACTAAGTGACAACTCAAACATAGCTCAGGAACCTAAGAGTAAGTCAAGAAAAAAAAGTACAGAAAGGTGGCAACTCATATGAGGTTAAGTCAAGGCAGACTTACAGAGCAGGGTGGAGCAGAACTGACAGAGACATAGAAAAATCTGTAAAATAGCAAAATCAGCAGGCCCAGGGTAAGGAGCAGCCTCCTGTGAGCACCTGCCCTAGAGCTTACGGCCTTGGAAGTATGCAGATACTGGGACACCATCTCCCTCTTGATGACAATGTCCTTCTCTCGCAAAGGCTGCTGTTTTTCCTCATTCAGGTTCATATCCACCTGGCAAAGAGAAGGAGCAAAGAGGCAGAGGAAAAAATACCTTTTAAGTATTTTTTATTTTGTTTTGAGACAGGATCTTATTATATATATATAATCCAGGGTATTGTGGAACTCACTATGTGGACAAGGCTTGTCTTGAACTCACAGAGATTGCTCTGCCTCTTGTATTGTTTTTAGTGTTTAATATTTGTTACTAAACACTAAATTATTAGTAATGAGTTGGGCACAGTAAATCATTAATGAACAAATATGTTTTCCTGATTCCTAGAGGCTTAAGTTATGATAACTAATAACAATTCCTCAGGGATAAAATTTAATTAATTTCAGTACAGATCCCCAGACACTATCCTTGGTATGATGCCTGCATGCTGGTATATACCACTGGATACCTTAACACATATGTATACACACACACACTCACACACACACACTTACACTTCTGAGGGCTCCCTAGGAAATAATAACACAGTTGGACATTTTCTTTTGTATTGCTGTAAGGAAACCATATATAATGTCTTCTGCAGTGAAGGCTGACCTCATCACTCCAGCACTGGACAACTGCTGCCATACTAAAATCAACACCAACAATATCTGACCGAACTCTGAGTCCTAATCACTTATTCTGGCTATGGCAGGATGTCCAACCAAAGTGTCCCTGTTCTCACTAAGGACAGCAAAGCAAGTCACAACCATGTGCACACCTCACAACTACACTGACTTCAGATATAATCATCTAAGGCCTTCTATTAGTAAGCTGGCTTCAGCATTCTCTTTCCACTAAACAGGCAGGTGATGTCTTTGTGTTCCTCAGTTAATTCTTTGTACAGAGCTCAATGTAAATGCTTCCCCACTTCATCTTCTCTGACTTAGCCTCAAATGGTCACCACACTACCTCAGGTCCTGGTCTACACATACTATGTTTTTGTGGCTAGAGTACAGCCAGGAAGACATTAACAAGGTAGTCAGTAATCAGATATTCCCAAGTTTAACTCATAGATTCCAATCCTGTGGACTGGTATTTGCATATTTAACCATTATTTCATGGGGTTAATATTAAAGCGTTTTACATTAAGCCTAGGTATTTTTTTTTTAATAGTAAACATCAACTTAGGAAATCAAGCATTTAAAAACAACCACCACAGACATACAAATGCCCATAAATGTGGGCTGGGAAAAAGGTATCACTCGGAAGGTGACTTACCAGCATCTGCTCAAAGAGGACAAGAACCTGCTCGTCCGAGATGTCCTGCAATGACTGAGCAGCGGGGTCATCTCCGTACGATGCAGAGGAGTTTCTATGAGCAGAATTGGGCTTTTCCTTCTCCTTCTTAATCCTCATGCTGGTAAATCTCTCCAGCTAAGAGAGAGAAAGAAGTATTAGCAGCGATTCACATGTTAACACAACACAATCCACAACTTAACAAGCCAAACACCAAACAGCCAACCCTTTACCCTCTTGCACCTGCTTAGTATTTTTACTTTATGTAGTTAAGGTTTTTATGATAAGAAAGGAAGAAATCATTTTTTGTTAGATCTAACACAGCATATGGACTTTATTCCTATCTATAATAATATGTAAGAGACAGCAATGCTGCATTAAGGTTTCAAACCTCTCTAGGCTGGTGTGGTGGCACACACCTTTAATCCTAGTATTCAGGAGACAGAGGCAGGCAGATCTCTGTTGAGTTTGAGGCCAGCCTGGTCTACATAGTGAGTTCCAGGACAGCCAGGGCTACACAAAAAGACCCTATCTCCAAAAATAAAACGTGAAAATGTAAAATTGTAAAACCTTTCTGAAAAGAAAACAGTTGTACATTTCCCCTGCCATCTCTAAGCCTTCTTGGCAGCACAGACCCAAAGTAGCTCAAGTATAAATTTATCTCAATAAAATTTGTTTCCTTCTAGCCAATAATAAATGTCACCAGGGTACATGAGGTACTATCCCTTCAGGAGGTAACTATAACCACAGAATTTAAGATAAATACGAAATATGAGACAAAGAAGCGACTGTCTTAGAATCAAGAGCTATTTCTTTCTCTTCCATTTGTTCCATGGCACTTGAGATATGAAAATAGCCAGAGTTCAAAACATATTCTTTCAAATCTCTTAGCATGACACCTACTCAGCAAAGAATGCATTGCACTTTAGAGGTGCATATGCTATTTCTCTGCTAAACAAATACTAATAAACCGTCCTCAAACCTTAAATGTAAGTGCTGATGGGGGTAGAGGCTGCGGTAAGCTTCAGCTTCATCAACACAACCCACTGAAAATACCAGTAACTGTATGCAAAAAAACATACTATGGGGCTTCAAAGATGTAAGTGGCATCTAGAGTGCAGGGTGAGTTCTAGTTAAAAACGCCCAACCCTGAAAGTGAAGCATGCAATGGGTTAAACAAAGTTGGAGAGGACCTTCCCCATCTCATTACAGTTAAAGGAAGTCAAAGTTACAGAGCTCGTGAATGTTAGGAGCAGAGAAAACGAGCTAGGACACGCACATGCCACTCAGTATTTCCTTACCTCGTCTGCCATGAGCCGCTTCAACGTCTGGGAAACAGAGAAAAAAAGGAGGGAGAAGAAAAGAAAAGAGATCAGTGGAATACCAAGGAACCTCCCAAACACCAAAATGGTTGAAGGGAGAACGGAAGAGAAAATAAATGGAAAGCCCTAAGCTACCTCCACACACTAAAGATTTCTGCCTAGGTATGGCTTAGCACAGTCTCTGGTGAGGGGCAGTCTTGGTGGGTAGACGGAGTGGAGAGCTGAACAGACTCTAAAACCAATGACCAACCAACTTAGGAAAAGTGTTCAACTTCATTAGTAAACAAGGAAATACAAGATTAAACCACACTGAAGTCTGGCCTAGTGGTGCAGGCCTGTATCCTGGCTACTCGGTAGGCTAAGGCAGGGGTACTGTGTTCAAGATCTGTTGGACTAGAGTGAATCCAGAGCGGACCAAGAAACATGGTGAGTCTCTGAGTCAGAATTTTAAAAGGGAGATGAGGATGGGGTTAAATTGCTCAGTGGTGGAGTCCTTGCCTACTATGTAAAAGACCAAGCACCACAAACAGATAAAATCACAATGACGCATCAGCTCATACTGATAGACACACAGCATGTATGTAAGACTCTGGGTCTGATCCCTAGCTTTTCTATCTGTCTAGTTGTAGAGGAACAACGGCTTGCTCATACTTTGTTGGGGTTAGCACAAACCACTGGGCCAACTTAGGAAAACAAAAGACATCATCTAGTAAAATTAAATTATACATTATAATCTAACACAGCAATTGTAAGCATCAGCCCTGATGAAATGAGCACTTAAAGACAGAAAAGCGTGTGTGGGTATATCATAACGCCTGAAAGAGAACACCTAAATAGCAAGCGAGAACACATTGGTCCAAAGGAAAAGGGCTCTTCAAAGAAAGTGAATAAACTTCCAACTACTCACAAATACATAAAATCGCTAGTTCACTGACACTAACATTAAGAACATACAAAACCATACTGCTTGGGATGTAAGATTATAAAGGACGTGGTTATCTTAAATGCCCAACAGTGATTACCTGTGACTACTATAGGTTATGACCAAGGAGGAAGACAAGGTCGTCTCTGGAGTGTTTGTGATTTTCTACCTCTTGACACGGACAGTGATTATATAGGTGTTAATTTTATAACTACTCATGTTTTCTATTTTCTTCTACATGTAGTCACACACAGCGAGGTCCTTTGAAGTCTGAATGCACCTCTTTATGTGCTGTAAGTGTAGGCAGGGAGGAAGTTTTACACTCAAGAAGAGGTCATTCCACTGACTGACACTAACCACTTGCCTGAGAACATGGGAACCTTGCTCACCCATGGAACCTCATGTTTACTGTTTGGAACATCAAGTTTACTGTTTACTGGGGGCACAGACATAAGAAAGACAAAAGACAAGAACGACAAGACATTTCCTTATTTTGTATCCTGACGTCATCTGCACACAGAGGTGGTTATGCACACCTATAATCCCAGCATTCCAGAAGCTAAGGCAGAAGAACTGAAAGTTCAAGCAGCCTGGGCTACATATCAGGTTCAAGACCAACACAGAAAGGGTCTCTGCCTGATGGGGTGGGCAGCAGCAATAAACTGCAGTTTCATCAGTTCAATACACTGAAAATAGCAGCAGCTGTACATAAGCTGTGGGGCTTAAGTGATGTAAGTGGCATCTAGAAACAAGCCACAAAAGGGATGTAATGCCCCAGCAGCTTAAGTTGTCATAGGTTCATCATATCTCAACACTGGTTCCAAATTCAAATGTTCTCTTAAAAACCAGGAAACAGCCAAAGAACTCTGGGATGAATGTGACACAGATAACGGAACCTGGATCTAGACAACCGGTGGTGGCTGGACTGTCTACAGCAGTGGGTAAAGTTAAAGGAAGAGAAACTAGCCCTTGGTTCTTTCTGTTTACAGACTCTGGGCTCATCTCTCTTCCACTACCCCGGGTCCCTGCTTGCTGCTTACTGTACTGCAGTGGCCTCTTAAACTATCGGATGCCTTCGGTCTGCTCTACGCCATATCCATTCTCCAAATTATATCCAAGAGTACTCTTTCTAAAGCTGGGCATGGTAGAACCTACCTGCAGTCCCAGCACCTGAGATGAGAGGATAAGGAGGCCAAGGCCGTCCTCAGCTACACAGTAAGTCAGATCAGCCGGGCTGCATGACACTGTCTCTAAAACAAACAAATTCATTGTCTTCAACCTAAAATCCAGTCTCCTTGCCATGGTCTATGTAACTCTGCTAACCTTAAACCACCCTCACCTCCAATAAGGCTTGCCACTGAACAAGCCCTCGACCCTTAACTGCCCAGTTTTTGGGCTGTACTGACCTAGGTGCAGGCCCAGAAGATGACACTGCCTCACTACCCCAGACTTTCCCTAGACAGCTGCCTCCCTCAGCCTGCATTGTACTTCCAGGGCTAGCTCCAGCAGGCTGGCAGGATGACGGCTCCTCTTGAATAGAAGCTTTTCCTAGTGTTTCCAAAATGATAGCTACCTGTCTGACTCACCCCAGCGAGAGTGGGCCGCAATGTTCCTGCTGCTCTACTTCCTTCCAGATGAACAAGTTCCCTGAGTGTAGAGCCAGGCACCTAAGAAGCCAACGAGCCCTTCCTTGGAAAGCCCTCACATCTGTTTCCACCTCTTCATCCTCAGGGAGGAGCCAACACCCAGACAGGTACAGTGAACCATCAATCACACGATTAGACCTCAAGTCTTCAGATCTCAAAGCCCCAAAAACCTGTGTTCCAAGTTCTCCTGCCTTACTCCCACCTAGCTTATTACCAGTAATTCTGCCACGGACGGTAAACATACACACACAGTTCAAAGAAAGAAAATACACATTCTCCTTGCTTTTCTGGAGCACTATTGGAAATATATCTAGAACTTAAAAATAATTATTGGGGGCCTAAAATGTGCTCGTTTGGAAGGATGCTTGCCGAGCATACAGGAGGGCCCTGGGTTTGACTTCACCTCCACATAAATCTTACATGGTAAGCCACATCTGTAGTGGAGAGATCAAAGAATAAGGGCCAGAAGTTCGGCATCATCCTGGGCTACACAGTGAGATCACGGCCACCCTACAACATATGAGACCTTATTTAAAATATATATACTAAGACAAATGAAATAAAATAATCTGTGTTTAGTGTTTAACTCGGAGTAAGGACCACAGAAAAGAATCCATGCAGAAAAGCTGCAGTTCCCAAATAAATCCAATAGAGGGCAGCAACACTCAACAAATTAAATAACACAGACCAAGTCTATTTCTGAGCACCAATAAAATACCCGAACAAACAGAGAGTTCAGCCATTGATATGGAAACCTGTTACTACAGGAGCCTGAGAATACAGCTTACTTACTCAATGCAACATGTTTGCTAGACATAGTGTTTGAAATGGTTTTGTTCAATATTTTTAACATTAATTTTAAAATGTTTATACATAGTTTGTATGTGCCCTGCATATATACATGGATGTGCACCACATGTATGTCTGGTGCCTGAGGACAGAAGAGGCATTCCGGTGGAACTGAGATTATAGGTGGTTGTAACCTTCCATGTAACCACTGAGCCATCTCTTCAGTCCCCACCCAAATCATTAGTTGTTTTTTATGGAGTCTGTGATGTAGATAAAGACATTCCCAGATCCAGAGAAGTGAAAGGGTTGAAAACAACGCAAAGAAAAAAACAAGGAAGAAAAGGCTACTGAAGCTGTCCTTATGCCCAGTGCCCTGTCCCTCCACCTTTTACAAATCGCTAGTCTACCCAGCTTTAAGTGCTCTTACTCACAATCTTCCCCATCTTCTTCCTGCAAATCTGCAAATCTACAAATCCTTACTGTCCCCTGCCTGAGTGCTACATCATACTTTCCGTCTCTCCAATGGAGTCCTATATACTACCACTCAGACTTTCAGCTACAAAGACAGAGGTGGACGGAAACATACACACTAAACTAAAATCTTAAGACAGCAAAGCAGATCAGGTTCATGTACACACTAACTTCTGGGTAAAAGATGTCACACTTGCTGGGGCCACGGCAGCGCATGCCTTTAGTCCCAGCACGCAGGACATATACATAGGTTTGAGGTCAGCCTGATCTATTGATCGAATTCCAGGTCAGCCAGGATTACACAGAGAAAAACAAAACAAGATAACAAACTGAGCCAAAATACCCCATTTCTCCCGTTCTTGAAGGCCTCTTAAACTACAGAAAAAATATCTTCCAGAAACAAGTAAATAACGGAAGGAAAGTGACTACATGATCCCAGAGAACAAGAAAAAATAAAAAACAAAAAACTGCAGATGGAGCATGTTGGACCCAAAGTGGCACCCCAAAATGGCAGTGCTGATGACACTGTTCTAAACAGAACTCAGGCTTAGGGAAGAATGTTATTGGATGAACAAGCCTAAAAGTGTGGGGGCAGGGTAGGACGGGTGGTGGTTCTGTTTTCCAGAAAAGGAGATCTCATAAGGTCAGTTTCTGTTTACCAAGAACCACCCTTAATCTTGCCCCAAAAGTCAACTACCTCAGGCAAGGGCATCTAGTTCCTGTATCAGCTCAAAGACACACCACCACCACCACCACCACCACCACCACCACCACCACCACCACCACCCCACACACACACCCCGCTTTACAATCCTGCCTCACAATGCCACTGGAAACCTACCCAGCAGCTTTGGTCTGCCAGTTCATTCCTAGGATAGGGTAAACAGGTAGCCTCTGGATTGGAAGCACAGTTGTGGCAAACACTCGGTGCATTTCTCCTGCAAAATCAGAGCTCTAGCAAACTGGCCTTTTCATGAAAGGCAGAAGGCTGGAAGAGTCCTCTCTAAGGTGGGATCCTAAAGCTGCTGACCTAGTCTAAGATCACCCAGAGCACCACTGTCCAACACCAGAGCCACTAAGCATGTGTAATGTCAAATATGGCTAGCTACCGCAAAAGAACAATTATAATTTTAACAAAATTTAAACCCAGAAATAAATATTTTACTGCTACTATGTTTGGAATACCTGAAGCTCTATACCTACCTTTTCATTTGTTTATGGACTCTAAAATACAGATTAAGCCTCTCCTGAGAAAATGTAGCAACTGGCCCAGAAATACTGAGCTTCTTCAACTTGATAAACAGTATCTACCAAAAAACAAACAACACAAAACCCTACGGTCAGCATTATAATTAATGATGACAGCCTAGAGACTCTGCAGCTAAGATCAAGAAAAGGGTAAGGATCCAATGTGCTCTTCTGGCCTCCAAGTATATACATACATGGAGGTAAAGCATTCATACACATAAAATAATCTAAGCATTAAAAAGAGCAGCAATGAACAAATGCAGTATGAAATTTCAAACATAAAAAATCATTTCCATCAGCATTCCCTAAAATAAAATCCATAGGTATAAATCTAAAGGTATGTACAAGATCTAAGCCATAAAATCAAAGAAATAAAGAAAGGGGTGTTCCACATTCATGAACAGGACGACTCAATTATGTCAGGATCAAGTTTCTCCAAATTTGATCTACAGATTAAAAACATAATCAAAATCTCAAGTTATTTTGTGCCTAACAACAAACTGATTCTAAAATCTGTAAGACATTTATAGTTTAAAAAATGAATACAGACTCAGATCTTACATCCTTCAACAAAATAAGACTCAAATAGAGAATGCCTGTGATCCCAACACTTAAGGAGGCTGAGACAGGAGGACTGAATTTGAAGTCAGCATAGACTACAAGAATGAGATTGTCTCAAAAACTAAGCAAACAGGGCCGGCGAGGTGACTATGGAGTAAATATGCTTGCTATCAAGCCTTATGACCTGAGTTCAATCCCCAGAGCCCCGGCGAGGTGACTATGGAGTAAACATGCTTGCTATCAAGCCTTATGACCTGAGTTCAATCCCCAGAGCCCAAATAGAAAGAACCAAGTCCTGAGGGTTGTCCTCTGACCTCTGTGTTTACATGCATGCCTATGTTCATTCCTTAAAAGTGAAAGGGGGGGGGGCACCAAAGGAAACTAGGGAAACTACGAAGTACTCTGCTATGCACTGAAGTCCCACAGTTAACAGCAGCATTCTGGAAAGTTGTAGAACCTTAGGTGCAGTCTAGGTAAAGGAAGAGAGGGTCACTGGGGTAAAGTTTCTTGGGGGCACATTATCCCTGACAGCTTGTTTCACCCCCTACTTTTCTATAAACCACGAAGTGAATAGCTTCCTACTCCCATGATGTCTGTCCAAGGATATGGTGCCAAGGGACCATGGACTAAGTGTTCTTGAGCCTTAACAGAGTCAAGCTGGCATGACAGTAAATGCCTATAATCTCAGAGAACAGGCAAAGAGTTCTGACTCCTCCTTTAAGTGGTTTCTGCTGGGCATTTCTGGTTACAGAAAAAGTACCTAATGTACACCTGGATGCTCAGGACAAGGATGTCCTACCACACTGCACTGAACAGACTCCCAAATAATGTAGACTGTTGGGAGATGTCTACTTAGATGCACAGTAACACATCTATTTAAAGTGTAAAACTGTGTGTCAAAGCTCTAACGCCAAAGGAGAGTTAAGCTTCACTACGTTTTTGTCCTAAGAGCAGAATGGGCAAAATTTAAAACAAATTCAAGTCATTTTTATTCTTCAAATGTGAAATACTCACTCTTTATTGGCTCCTCTTACTTTCTGACATTCTCTACTGACAGAGACAGACAAAAGTATACAAGCAAACACATCTGATATTTGCTACTTCAATATTATAGCTTACGTGTAAATATTTGTTAAGTTATGTTAAAGGTTGTTTTAATTAAAGGAATATTCTAGATGTTGGATATTACTGCATACTTATAAGCTCAGTACTCAGGAGGCTAAGGCAAGAAAATGAGAATTTTGAGGCCTGCAAGACCTTGTGTCAAAAACAACCTGTCCTCATCGTTTTTGTGTGTGTGTGGTATTTTGTTAGCATCTATCTCTGGCACCACATGCATGCCTTGGGCCTGTGGGAGGCAGAAGAGGTCACCAGAGTCACTGGAATTGGAGTTATAGTCAGTTGTAAGCCACCACATGGGTGCTGGTAATTGAACCCAAGTCCTCTGGAAGAGTAGTTAGTGATTTTAACTGAGCCATCTCTCCAGCCCCTCAATGATTATTTCTTTAAAAAGTCAGTATGTTAGAATTAAATTGAACATTCCTTACATAATTATGAGTTACACCTAAACTTACAGGATTTTGTTCATTTTTTAATGTTTAGAACTTACATTTTAAATATTTTGTCAGGCTAGAGACAAACAATTAGGCTGGAAGAAAATACAAATAGAAGACACATCTAATAAAGGACTATTATGTAAAATATATCAACAATTCAAAACTCAACAGTAAGGAGTCAGCTTACCAACTCATCAAAGACACACATGTAATAACAATGACTAAAAAGCTCATGTGAAGCCACTCTGTAGCCTTTGTCTTCAGGGGGAAAACCCCATTTCCAATACATAACTATAACCTACGGCAACAACCAAAAAACAGAACACTAGTGAACCCCAATGCTGTGATGAACCCCAATGCTGTCATGCTGCAGAACATCTTGGCAGCATCTTTTAAAGCTACATACTCCTATCACACTACCTAGCAACAAAGCTCCTTGGTGTGTGACGGTTGTCTGTTTTAGAAACTCTCACTACTACATAAGCCAGGTTTGCCTCAAACTCTGATAATCCTCCTGCCTCTGCTATCTGGGTTACAGGGATTATAGGTAGGCACTACTATCTCCAGCTTTCCCTGAATTGAAAACTTAACGTCTACACAAAAGCTTGCACACAAATCTTCTTAACAACTACACACAATAATTGATAAACTTGGGAGTAACCAAGATTTCTTTCTTAAACATTTCTTTTTATTTCCATGTTTTTGTGTTTGTATGTGTAGTTGCTCCAGAGGCATGAAGAGGGTATCCATCCAATCCTTTGGAGCTAGAATTACAGGCAACAGTGAGCTGATGAGGATGCTGGGAACTGAACAGAAGATCTCTTTAGTAGGTAAAGAATAAACTTCGATACGCTAAAAACACTGGAGGCTGAGAGACAGTTCAATTGGTCATAAGGATCAGAGTTGGACTGTTAATACCTACATTAAAAATAAAGCAAGCTAGGATGATAGTTGGCTCTTATAAACCCAAAGTTAGGGAGGCAGACTCCCCTGGGACTCCTGACTAACCAGCTTAGCTTACTTACTTAGCTTAGCTTACTTAGTAAGAAACTCTCAAAAAAAAGGATGAAGCCTGAGGAATGACACCCAAGGCTGTCCTATGGTATGTGTGCATAGCCATCCGTATGCTTGTAGACATGTCAGAAGACATGTATGTGTTACGAATGTATGGTCCAGACTAGCCATGAATCTGGGCCAGAGTTATACGTATATTGTCAGTTTCAAAAGTCAGAACAGAAACTGATGCTGATGCTGACGGTCTTTAAGGGTCTGATGCAATTCTCATCACTCCACTGTATTTCATTTGTTGTTTTGTTTTTATAAGACAGGGCCTGACTATATGTCCAGGTGTCCTTAAACTCACTTTATAACTCCATCTGATCTTAAAACTTCTAGTCTTCCTGCTTCTTCAGCCTCTCCAGTGCTGGTGGCACAGGCAAACGTCATCACATATGGCGTCATTGCTCCATTACAGCTGGCTGCTCTCTGGCTCTCTTGGAGCTTCTTTGAGCTCTCTGCTCTGCTAGAGTTCTTTTGTTGTACTTCAGTCTTTCACTTGGTTTCTCCCTTCACTTTGATGGAGTACATCCCATTACTGCTTCTTGGAAATACATGGGGATAAACTTTACTTGACTAACAGTTGTGTCTGGGTTTGGCCCTGTAGGTTGGAAATTGCTTTTCTTCGGGTTTTTAAAGGACATTATTTTCAGGAATTGTGGGGCTGCTCTGGTTCCCATGTACAACCAACCCATTTCCACCTTTCTGTTGAATTTTGTAGGATTTTCTTATGGATATTTTGAGATTTAACCATGTGGGGTCCATGTATAATCTATTTTTATCCTCACTTTTAGTGCTGGGAAATTAATTTTATTTCCTTGGTAACTTGTTCTTTTGTTTGTTGTTTTGCTCTCATTTGAACACTGGGTTTCCCATACTGTTTTTTGAGTTTTGTTTGCTCTTTCTTTATCTCTGTATTCCTGCCATATTTAGAGGGGATTTTCCAAATTCTTCCAGCCCTTTTATTCAGCTTTAAATTCAGCTTTCATATTTGCAACTCCTAAAGATTCTTCTTCTGAAATTTTCTCTAGTAGATATTAATGATTTCTGTTTTAAAATCTTCCCCTCGGTTCAGTAAGTTACTCCCATCTTCTCACCTTAGAAACCTTCCTCAGATGTCTAATAATTGTATGTTATTGCTCATGGAAAACAAGGGTCTAAACTGCAGATTAGAAACCCTGGATACAGCTGGGCAGTGATGGTGCATTCCTTCAATCTAAGCATGCAGAAACTGAGGCAGATGGATCTCTGTGAGGAATCCAATCTGGTCTACAAAGCCAAGTTCCAGGACAGCCATGACTACACAGAGAAACTCTTGCCTTTTTTTAAAAAAAAAAAAAAGCACACAAAACAAAACAGAGATGAGTTGTTGGGGTTTTTATTTATTATTATTATCTGATGTGTATGTATAGACACGCATGCCATTATTACTGTGTTGTTGTAAGTGTGTTGTAAGTGTTTAGAATAGAGTTTATTTAGGGCATGGAAAGGGGAGTTGCGAAGAGTTGAGACAGAGTGGGGGGGGGCAAGCCAGGAACATGTGGAGACAGAGGGGGGGAGGGGAAAGGGGAGAGAGGGAGAAAGGGATCAGGGAGAGAGGAGGGGCAGAGAGCTGTTGTTATTCTTACATATGATGTGTATGCATAGGCGTGCATGCCACCGTGCATGTGTGAAGATCGGAGAACTTTGTGGAGTCAGTTCTCTGCCTCACCTTGGCATGCGTTTCTGTGTTGCATATGCTATCATAGGGCATCACTTGTTTCACATACATGTGTTATTGATGACATCACCATCTAATCTCTACAGAACTTTTCAGTATGTCCCTGTCCCAGAACTAAGCTTCTTTCTTTGCTAACATTCTGCACTAATTTGTTACAATTAACGAACCTTCACTGAGATACCATAATCATCCGAAGACCACAATTTACTCTAAGATTCGTTTGAGCAAATATACCCAGCATAACCATTTCATCACTATGAAAGTTCTGTCTACTGGGCCCTTTCATGCCCTTCTTCCTTAAGCCATTGATCATTATGTTTTCCTAGTTTACTTTTTCTAAAACACCATACAGTTTGTAGCTTTTTCATACTGGCTTCTTAGCACACACGAAAGGTTCTTCTGTGTCTTCATATCTTGATCACTCATTGCATTTTAACCCTGAATGATATTCCATTGTCGTGCATAGTGTTTCTGCTCTTCTGTCTTTTGCTTCACTATTGAACTGTCAAAAACACATCATCCCACAGATTTTTTTTTTTCTGTTCTGATTTATTCAGCAAAGCTGATGCCAGTCAGCAGAGCTGATGTCAATCATGGTGAGCTTAGGCACACAAAATTGACAACAGAATACTTCATTAACCATATTCCTGCTTGATGTCTAAGGAGTTGACTTTTACTGCAGCCTTGCAAGATGCTCCCCTGTTTAGCAGGTCCCACTCTTGGCCTGCTGCCCCCCTGATGTTCTCTCTCAGGTCTTCACATTCTGACAATCTAAATTGACTTATAACTTCAACATAGTATGCAGTGAATCTCCTGGGGTCTCCCACCAACAGGGATAATACTGTCTTTTCTGCAGTCTAGATTTTTGCTTGTTACTCAATTTTCATATTTCATTTTCATGCAAATGATTACTAATAAAAGTACAGCACTTACTCTTTAAGACTCTTGTCAGAATTGAATCAGTAGATAAATATCTATAGGTCATTAGCTGGTTAGGGAAAAAAAAGCCAAAAAAACCTGTGTTTACTAAAAGAAGCTTCATCTTCTCTGAAAAACCTGTTTCATTAAGCCTTACTTACATGTATCAACATGTTTCAACAGTAACACCATCAAATACAATACAGCTGACAATGTAATGCAATGCAATAACCATCAATCAAAATAGAAATGAAAACCTGCCCCCTTCCTCCCCTTCCAGATAGTAATTCAGTTCCTGATTCATTCACCACATCCTAATGTATTATGTGGTAAATCTTCTTGGCATCCATCTACAAGAAATCGGAAACTTCCTTGGGGCTAGAGAAATGGCTCAGAGGTTAAGAATGCTTACTGCTCTTCCAGTGGACCTGGGTCTGGTTCCCAGGACCCACAGCAAGGTGTTCATAACTGCCTGTAACTCCAGTTTGAGATCCAATACTTCCTGGTCTCTATGAGCATCTGCACATACATTGTGCACATAAACCCACACAGGCACATACACATAAAAATAATCTTTTAAAAGAGAAGAAACTAGATAATTTTATTACTTATAAGAAAACAGATCAGAAACTCTTACCCACAAGGTAAGCCCTCTAAGGTCTGAAAGGCCCAACTAATTAAACTAAATGACTTTAACAGTCTAATATATACCCAAATAACTATTTAGATAATGTAAATTAACTTTGATATCTTGTGTATACTTGTTTTCTTACTGTGGTGGCTTTATGTATGAATATTTTAGTTTCTAAGGTTTTATTTTTAATTATGTGTGTGTGTGTCTATGTGGGTATACGTGTGTGAGTACAGGGCCCACAGAGGAAGTTCCTCGGCAAAAGTACTATGGACAATTAAATGCTGGGCCATCTTTCCAGCCCCAATACTTTGAGCTGAGAACGAAACTTGTCGGTCACATAGACAGGACTTCTCCTGTATATCTAATAATACAATTGTGCCTACTGTAAACTCAAAGACACTTCATCCATATTTATCTCTACATGATTCTCTGAATTCTAATTTTTTTAAAAGATTTATTTATTTATTATATGTAAGTACACTGTAGCTGTCTTCAGACACTTTTTCTTCTCGCTCTGGCCCTGCTTGCTCTGGCCCTGCTCACTCGCCGTAGCTGTTTTCAGACATCTCAGAAGAGGGCATCAGATCTCATTACAGATGGTTGTGAGCCATCATGTGGTTGCTGGGATTTGAACTCACAACCTTCAGAAAAGCAGCCAGCACTCTTAACCGCTGAGCCATCCCTCCAGCCCCTGATTTCTAAAATTTTAATTATGAGGCATAGAATACAGAAAATAATTAAGGACTATCTCTTGATACAGAGTGTTTATGTAGCCAAGCAAAGGGTAGTTATGTAGTGTTCTCAGCAATAATCTAGTAAGAGATACGGCTACATACTACTCAAAGTATGTATATATTTTGTGTATTTATGCACACAAAGTATATTTATTACACAGGAAAAAGTGACTCTTAATTCCTAGGACTATGCTCTTATAGTTTATCGTGAACAATTACTGCATGAACCACATGGCCAGCAAAGGGGAAATACAAGCCCAAAAGTGCAAACCCATACCTCAGTACTTTCTAAAGGTTTAGTTCAGGCTAATTTAACTTTTATGCTTGAGCTCTTGGCTAAGTGACTACAACAACTGCATAGCTGAATATCAGTTGGCTCCACACTGTGATGAACCTGGGCAGATCAGGACCCCTGAATTCTCTCACAACTATCATCAGAATGCTAATTCACTGCCTCAGTATACATAGCACCTTGTTGCTGTTGTTTTTGTTTTTGAGACAGACTCTCTCTATGCAGCCCTGCCTGTCCTGGAACTCAGTGTGTAGACTAGTGTGCTGGCTAGTTTGTATGTCAACTTGACACAAACTAGAGTCATTCTGGAAGAAGAAAGCTCAATTGAGAAACTTCCCAGCACTTGGGAGGCAGAGGAGGCAGGCGGATCTCTGAGTTGGAGAACTAGCCTGGTCTACAGAGTGAGCTCCAAGACAGCCAGAGCCATACAGAGAACCATGGCTTGAAAAACAAAAACAACCTCTGCTCCAGTTCTTGCCTTCAGGCCCCTGCCCTGACTTCCCCAATGCTGCAGAACTGTAAGCTGTAAGATGAAATAAACTCCTTCCTCCCTGACTTGCTTCTGATCATGGTGTTTAGCACAGAAATAGGAACCCTAAAACAACCAGGCTGGCCTTGAATTCACAGAGACCCACCTGCCTGTGCCTCTGGAGTGCAGGGGTTAAAGGTGAGCAGCACTTTCCTTTCCTAACCATTCACCTTCGGGCTAATTCAAAACAAGGAACACACTAGTGTGGTAGACTTCTAAGATGTGACCCAAATCCCTAGCCTGTGCACAGCTGTGACAGCCCAGGCTATGCTGTGACTCTGTTGCTGACAACAGAGAAAGATACATAATGACTCCTAAAAAGATTACCAAGTAGGCCTGAGCCAACCACACAAGGGCCTTAAATCTAGAAGTCAAGACACACAGATTCAGCATGCCATTCTTGGCCAAAGCAGAACTGCAGGCAGCCTCTGGGTACTGAGTACAGTCCCCAAACCAGCAAAGAAACAGAGCCCCACACTGTGAGGGCCTGGATTCTTCCAAAACTCAATGACTCTGAAAGCCAACTTCCAGCAGAGCTTCTAGCAAGAACAGCTCAGCTGACATCTTGATTTCAGCCCTGTCACACTCTGAGAACAAACCCACACCAGCCATGCCATGCTTTACATTGGGTAATAATTTACTGCACAGCAATAGGAAATCATACATTAGTTCAACTTCTGAAATCCAGAATTATCTAGATCTAGTTCTAAAAAAAAAAAATCTTGAGTTCTGATTTTTATTTCCAACATGCTATAAGTCACTTTAACTCTTTGTGCTGTGATTTTACTAAAAAATGAAACAATGACCAGGGGTGGCAGCCTGCCTATATAATTCCAGAGCTCAAGATGCAGAAGCAGGAAGATTTTGAGTCTGAGGCCAATCTGGCTTTATAGCTATTTCAAGGCCATCCTGGGGCTAGGTAGGAAAACCCAGTCTCAAAAGTGAATGAGAAGGGGGATACCCAGTTCAAAAATGCAAAATAACTGCACAGACACCTCTTAGGATCACTGATACATAGGTAAAACGACGGTGAGATCAGCCTGTAAAGTGATTTCTGTGTTACTACAGGAAGGCAACCAGTAAAACAACCACCTGATGACTAATTAGGTAGCACTGTACTGCAGTAACACACTGTGAGAAAACAAAGACCATTCTTTGCCTATAAATTTACACTTAGCCATCATCTAAGCTGGGCTCTTAATATTTTATATGTCAGAGCCTTCTTAACAGATACTTGTTGCAACTGTGTGGCTGTTAAGCGTTGCAGGGGCAAAAGCTGTGCATTACTGAGATGATATCGCTTAAACTTTATTTTAAAATAACACTACTATAGATTTTGAAGCACCATCATAAGTACAATGTATTCATTAATATTATTCAAATTGAGCAAGTGATAAACAATTGAGTTCTCTGATAGAAAAGTAGGATTATTACATACACTAAACCATCAGATTAAGCCTTCAAGAGTAATGTCTTTCCCTATGAATGAGACCGGAGACTATGCTTAATGCTACAGCCCATAAGACATATTTATGAATTGTCCTTGGGGAAAAGAGTCATTTATGAAACAGACAAGACATCATGTAGGAGTGTTTCCACCTTCTCTGAAAAGTAGTTAAGTTCTAGACAATGACAAAGATTACTACTACCTGCAGGCAAAGGGGGCATAAGTCTGGCAACAACTTCCTTCCAAATCCTGGAAAGGCAGGCAGAGCTTGGCATTCAGAACATTCACACAGAGACCCGTGGGGTCTGCCTCGGATTCACATAAGTCCTTTAGGATGGTGAGGCCATGGGGGTTACAACACTGACTTCAACTCTGCATCTAGCTTTGCCACAAATCCTACATTCCACCAAAGGTCAGTAAGCAAGCACTGGTGAGGTGTGTGCTCGCTGTTTGAAATCTACCACAGTTCTAGTGTCCCTGTCTTTAGGACTGTGTCTTCATTAGGCTGGAGACCAAATATCAATAATAAAGTAAAATGACAAAAATCAAAGTATCTTGAAAAAATAATTAAGACAGGATGACAGAACCACAGAAACTGGCTGGGCTCCAGGCAGAACTGGGCAGAAAGAAACAATGAGTAACTTTAAATACAAAGAACTTTTCCTTCCATTTCCATCGAAGGCCCAAGGAAGATGGCAAATAAACTGACAACTCATCTCCACTACAGAAAATTCTGACATCACAATTATTGGTACCAATTACCCTAAATGGGAATAGTGCAGAGTTGCAACATTCACCTCAAATCAAAAAAAAAAAAGATACCCCAGAGAAAAGGAAATCTAAATAGGTTTGGAAAATACAGATAACAAAAATCTAAGCCAACCGTGAAGCCAGGCATGGTATATACTTACGAGTCCTAATGCCAGGGAGGCAGAGGCGGGAAGATTGAAAAGCCACACTGCCTGCTAGCAGATTCAAAATATCTGTTACTCTCATGGTCAAGGAGACAAATCTGAGGGAAAAGAAAAAATAACTTCTTGCCTCCAGATCAGGTCATCTTTAAGCACTGGGATGAGCTAATGTGCTTCACAGATAGTTGACAGCCTGGAAACAAGAAGAAAAGGCCACCCCAGTTCCACTAATCCAGCACAGAAAAGCAGCACAGAAGCCAGGCTGGGAACACTGTGTTCCTCTTACAAGTCTACAGTGTCAGCACCTTACACTGTAAGACAATCCTGGGTCAGGAAAATAACCTGTCAACAGACAAAGTCCTCAAAGCTGGGAAATCAAGTATCTGGCAGACATACTCATCTTCTCAGCTGAAGGATGGGGATGAAGCCATGAGTGACACTTCCTCCTTCTCAAATACCTTAAAGTTCTGGTGAGACTTGAACACATAGACAGAAAACACATAATGATAGCAGATTTTCCTCAGGTTTAAATATATTTCTCAAGCTCCAAATACTATGCTTGTTCTTCCTCATTTTTTTTAATTGGGCCTCTGAGTTCAGGGAAGGTAGTCATTGCTCCTTTAAAAAAAGGGGTGTTGACCATTTAGAAAGAGTCAGTGACTCAGGAATGCTGTTTCTCAATCACCGTAGCAACTCTGTCCTCCTCCCTTGTGATGTGAGGGGCAGTACATAGCCTCCTCAGGGTAGGCACATATGACACACCCAAGGCCCACAGACAGGAAGTTTCTAAAGTTGCTATCACTTCTCACACAGGCACCAAGCATGAAGCTCCATTCCAAATAATAGTTATACCTCCTTTCCCCTCACATCATCACTGAACACCCCAAAATAACCATCTACTAATAATACAGTAAATAACCCAAAAATTACACTGCTGTTCAAAAAGCCAGACTTGAGCTAATGAAAGTGCAACAAACCTAAACCTTTTATAAACCTAGAACAAGATCTAAAGGGAAATCTTGGAGAGCAGAGAGCACAATGATGATTTAAATTCTCATGAATGTTCACCAGAAATATAAGCCAAAGTTAACGTCATTCTGATCCTACTAGAAATCAAACCATGTTGAACTATGTTATCACACAATCACACACACAATTCATGCCTGAGTACTTAGGCCCAAATATTTCCAAATAGCAAGAATTTCTCTCTTTGGTCCTACTTTAAATAACTTCAATTTCTGAAAAACAAGGGAACCTGGCAGAGGTGGCACACTATTTTCATCCCAGTATTTGGGAGGCAGAGGCAGTCAGATCTCTGTGAGTTCTACAGGGCCAGCTCCAGGACAGCCAGGGATACACAGATAAGCTCTGACTCCAAAAACCAGAAACAAACGAACAAAAAAACCACAAAGGGATTGTTTTACTTTATGTTTATACATATCTACATTCTTTCAAGAAAAACTACATATTGCTTTTATTTTAAAAATGCATTTCCATTTAAAAATAATTTTTAAAGCTTAAAGAAATAGAAATGTTTACATTATTTTAAAGGTAAAAAAATATATATAAACCATAATTATAATTCTATAAAAACATCTGTGCAAAGATAGTGACTAGACTATTCATATATTATATGAAATTAAAAAACAGCAGAAACTCTGGTTTCTTGGATAGTGATGTTTTGAAAAATGTATTAAAAGTTTTTAAAAACTCATTAGCACAGCATTTAAAGCAAAACATCATGCAAGCCCCATATTCAAATGCTCAAAACTTTCTCCCCTCTTGTATACCTCAGTGAATATTCTGACAAAGACCACATGCAGAATCTCAGAGTAGTAACACAAAGTGAGAGAGCATCTGAACAGCCGGATTCTAAAACCTAGCTCATCTAATTAAGGACAACAAAACAGCTCCGAGCTTCCATGGTCTCCTCATTTAAAGGAAAACTGGGTCGAATTATTTCTAAGGTCTCTCCTTGGGCCTCTTAAAAGACCTTAATTGGTTAGTACTACTCTCTTCAAGGGGTACCCAATGCCTGCTGCTTGCCTGATAATACGTATCCTACAGTGGTTTCTCACCACTTCTTCTTGTGGTTTCAATCACAGGAAACAGACGTCACCCACGGCCTACATGTAACGAACAAGCTGTAGCAGAGGCTAAGAGCTGCCAACCAGGACCAACTCCCATCCCTTCAAAACTACAAGGATCAAGAAACATTAGAGAACCCTGCAAGTGAGGAGCCTTAGTCTACATCCCACCCAAAAACAAGACTAAAACCATCTGTCTAAGTCCAACAAGATGGAACAGTTTTACAACAGACCAAAGCTATCTGCTTTTATGGCCTAATAAAGGAACTAAAGAAATTCTACAGCTGACTGGAGAGTGTGTTAAGAAAGAATGGTCTGGGGCTGGAGAGATGGCTCAAAAAGGTTAAGAGCACTTGTTCCTACGGAGGACCCTGAGTCAGTTCCCAGTACCACATGGCTCACAACAATCCTTAACTCCAGTTCCAGTGTATCCAATGTCATCTTCTGAACTCCATGGGCCCCAGGCACTCGTGTGCTGCACATATATACATGCAGGATAAACATTCAGATACATAAAATAGTATTTTTAAAAAAAAAATTAAAAAGAAAGAATGGTACACTCTGACCGCTACCATTTACTATGGAGACCCAGACATATCCTGCAGACTACATTCTCGGGCTCCTCTTTAAAGCTCTGTGTAAACCTTCCTATGCCCATAAAAGACTATGGTATTAATAGATTCCAATACCACGAGAACTTGCCTTTATTCGCTTTAGATGAGCACTGAGTCAAATACTCCTCTCATTTATAGTGGTGAAAGTCAGCAGCCTTGCACTTTGTAAAATAACTCAGAGATTTTTAATCATACATAATGTTCCTTCATTAGACACAAGTCAGGACGGTGAGACAGTATCTCCAGAGACAGTAATCATGTTTTACTTTGTAGCACTCTTCTGGTTGGGGTAGTTGTATAAGTGGTTCTCTAGCTCACACTTACCCTGGCGATGACTAATGGCAGTCTCTTATATTAGACCACAAGAGTGGGGAATCTTGATGCTAGACTCCCAAACTAACACTGAAACCAAGTGCAGAGAAGGCTATAGATAACATGAGCTAAGGATCACTACTGCTTTTAGGAACCGTACAAGCTAGCTGGATGGATGGTAAGACTCTAAAAACAAGACAAATGTGTTTGCATTTAAGGAAGAGGGAAGAACACTTCTTCCACAACCATGCAACCAAAGGTAACACCACAAATGTCAGGAAGAACATTTAGAAGAAGAAATTGAGCCCAAACACTGGCTCAGATTGTTCTCACAAAGGCATTATCTGACTGTGTCCACATTTGGCCATACAGCTTTAATTAAGATCCAGCTGAAAAGCCACATTTTTAAGATCCAGATAATCTCTAAAAAGACAGGTGCATTATGAGAGGTAAAGACTTTAAACTACCTAAACACCATCAAAGGCAGCAAAAATTCTTTTCTGAGGGCTGGATAGATGTCTCAGTGGTTAAGAGTACTGACTGTTCTTCCAAAGGACCAGGGTTCAATTCTCAGCACCCATATGTGGGTAAAATACCCATACAACCAAAATAAAGTATCTCCTTAACACAAATTTGAGTTCTTAGATATCCTGATTACATAATGTCACCACAATACATTATATGGCCCCAAACTGATATCAATGTGTACCATATGGTATAAAATGCTAATTTTCAGTCTTTTTTTCTACAGGTTTTTACAGGAAAGAAATTCCTAAAATTTCTTGGCCTAAAATTTCTGCCAAGTGAAGTGGCTTTAGCTTTCCTAATGATCTACACCCTCTTGTAACAATGCTATTCCCTTCTCTTCCAGCACACACCTATCTCTCTCTCTCTCTCTCACACACACACACACACACACACACAAACCTATCCCCACCTCAGAAAATTCCCTCCCTCCCTCCCTAACTAATCAGATTTCCTTCCAGGGCCAGCCCCGACCCTTATATCCTATGAAGTGTACACTGTCCATTACCACAATGGATTATTGGTCTAAGACACCAGCACACTGGCACAGCACTGGCACAGAACTTAGGGATGATTCATAATAACCCTCGGGTTTTGTAACAGAAGACCAAGCAAACTAAAATGACTTGTCCAAAATTCACATGACTAATTAGTGGTAAGGTCACAACCAAGCAGCATGGAAACAGCAGACCTAGTTCTAAACTGCATACCGGGCAGACAACTGGGTCAGGATAACCTTTATCTAAAGAATGAGCTATATCATTTTTTAAGATTCTTTTCACATCCAACACTCAAGATTCTGAAACTTAGCTCTTTTCTCAGTCCAATAACACTACTATTTAATTTTCCCATTTCTTTACATTTAGACATCAGTTTAAAGTTTATGCTGGGCTCTAAGTGTAGCTCAATGGTAGAGTGCTTGCCTACCATATACAAAGTCACGACAGGTATGATCCCCAGCAGCATGCCCACACACACAGTTTTTATACTCACAGCCTTGGATAGAGCCTTTTCTTCCTAGGTGGGTATATATATGGCCCAAACTATAATCTCTTAAAAACCAAGGCTGAAATCTGATACAATAACCACATGACTTTATGATTAGCTTTTGGATCCAAGGTAGATCTATTTGGACAGAGGCAAAAGAGAAATTCTATTCTCTATTTCTTACCACCAATCATTCAGAAAATTATAGTTCTGTGTACTTGGATCTCTGTGGCAATGTCTTAATTATTAACTACAGACAAATAACTGCCAGGTCTAAAGAGCAAAGCCAGCAGTTCTCAGACTCAGAAGAGACCCTGGAGTTAGTAGTCATTTGAAATCCTTAAGTTTCAGGATAGTAGGTGTTTACGTATGCCCAACATCAAATTTCAACATAAAAAGCTAATTACATAGACAGCCTTAGGTCTCAGCTTCACCTCACTTCTGCTGGTGTGTTACCACAACTTGCTGCTCTCAGCAACTTAAACAACTGAGGCTGCAGACAGATGCTGCTGTTACAGCTGGTCCACTCACAATGGAGAGAGACCAGCTTACTCTAAAAAACTGTTTTACACAACTCAGTATCTCCTGAGACAGGAAAGATGGGGTTTACACGCTCAGGTCTAAGATAATTTTAATTATGATTCTTCCAATTGCTTCCAAGTCTAAATTACTAAATGCACAAAGCATCTAGGCCCTTGGCCAACGCACTTCGTGCCTCTAAACCTCGAACTACTTTCCCATTAACTGGACTCTAGGAGAATCCAGTTTTAATAGACTACAGATGACCAAAGGACTCTTGGGGGACACTACCAAAAGTTTCTAGGAAATTTCTCTTACACAGCAGATGTGGAAGTCTGATGACATATGAAGTGACATTACAAAGTAATGAATCAGTCAGCTAGATCTAGATTGAATCCTGGCTCTGCCATTTCTACTTCCAGATCCTCAAGCAGGTTGCCTGATCAAAATGGATTCAAACCCAATATAATAATAATGTGTATTTTATTAAGGTCAGTGTTGAGACTAGTGAGTCATTGCGTTCACAACTTTAGCATTGCTAGGCACACAGGAGGCATACATTCAAATTGTTATTATTGCCACAGGTATAATTACTCTTTATCCTGGAATGAATCTATCACATCCTTAAGTAAAATTCTAAACATTCACTAATATTTATATAATCTGACATACAACCTATAGCATACTGAGTACAGGAAAACAAAAATTACTAACTGTGTGTGCGTGTGTGCGTGTGCGTGTGTGTGCGTGTGTGCGTGCTTGTGTGTGCGCGTGTGTGTGCATGCGTGTGTGTGTGTGTATTGGGGGGGGGCGCAACAGGGGATAACCAGCATAAATGGAATCTCATTCCCTGATCCTAAAAGTTTCAAAAATGAACCACCTTGTCTATAAAGGTAAAAATTCCAACTCAAAATGGAACCAAAGCACTGAAAAGAGAAAATATATGTGCTTTTAGCAAAGATGTTGAAATAACACAAAGAGCAAAGGTAGGAAGAATGGGACTTCTTCAAAAATAAACGCCTCCCCCCACCCCTTTATTTTCAGAATATACTGCTAAGAAATTCAAATAGTTAACAAGAATAAAATACATGCAAAACACACATATTCCAAAGACTTGTACATAAGCTACAACAAAGACAAATATTTAATGATCAAAACCTTAAACAGTATCCTCAAGGAAGACACACAAGGAGCAGGTAAGGACACGAGATGTTCTGTCAGAGCCTCAGCAGTCAGACACACTAGAATCCAACAGTTAAGGATGGCTGTATCAGGAGCTGACAAGCTCTCCAACTCTGGTGTGGCTTAGTCTGTAGTGCTGGGATCCAAGGTCTCCAAATGCTAAGAGCTAGTGAGTTAGACCTCTTTTAATCCAGGTCCATTATGATTACATTCCTCCGCATTCTCTGTCTATTCTGTCCTCTTCTTGAAAACAAATAGAAACAATGTCTAAAGGCAAAGGACACTCTCTGATTGTCACAGAGCCAAGCAATAAAGTCAGCTTCTTTTAACTCCTGCACCAAGTCCCTTCCTGTGTTACTATTTAATAAAGAAAGCAAAGACACCAAAATGTCTGCTTCCCTTCTGTTTATTCATCCACCTTCCACCTTTTCCAGCAGACAACTGCAGGAAGTAACTGATACACTGAGTGTTTAGACTTAATGAAATTAGAAACTCTTTCAGCGCTAAAGTTTTTATTCTTTTAACACTTATTTGATGTGTGTGTATGTATATGTACACTTGTACACGGTTGCCCATGTGGAAGTGTCACTTGCTTCCTTCCACCATGTGGGTGCTGGGGATCTTCAGGCTTAGCAGCAAATGCCTTTACCCATTGAGCCAGCTCACCAGCCCCCGCCCCCACCCCCAGCTCTCAAGATTTAAGGGTCCCATTCAAAACAATCTTTAATACTGGGTAGAAGTAAAAAAAAAAAAAATCTCAAAACTGAAGGAATGACTTACCCACTTATTCTATAAGGAAGGAATTCATTAAAATATTGATCTCAATATTTGTCTTTTTCCACTGTAAAAAGGCATTAATAATTATAAACCTGGATTTGTTTTTGTTTTGTTTGAAGAAAATACAGGTTTGCATAGAGATTACAGTATTTTTTACTTTTCACTTTTTGCTTCCAGAAACTTTAGTATTCTTTCTACCCCTACCCAGCCCCCAAAACAGGGTTGGTTGGTTGTTTATTTGTTTGTTTTGTAATGTTTTTACATCCCTGGCTGTACCAGAACTCACTCACTCCATAGACCAGGCAGAGATTCACCTGTCTGCGATTAAAGGCCACCATGCCTTGCTCAAATTTTTAGTCTATAAGTTTCTAACTGCCTGGTTGCCCAAAACCCTGGCTATGCTCAAACCAGCCACCAGAAGACCATGGAGAGGTGAGAACAAAGAGACAAGAGGCAGCTGGCTACAAGGAAAGTGTCAGCCAACAGTGATAGGCAAGCACCTTAGCTGCTGTGCTAAGAAGCTTGTTTCCCTATTACTCAAAACAGAAGGCTCAATGCAAAAAAGAAAAATACTTAATATAACATTAGTTTCAAAATGAGAATGGTTTCTCTAACCATGAATGTTTTCAACAAACACAAGGTAGAAGGGGTCACTTTCACATACAGACCCTTTGTTTATCTACCAAGTCTCATATTTCTTGATAATAAACATGCTGTTCCTCTGAATTACATGTGGTATACAACCTTATCTTTGAGGTCTCTGTTTCGACCCACTGAAGATAATTCTCCCCTAGAATAACTTGGCAATCCATTTATAAATAAACTATAGTACAAGCCAATAAGGTTACCCTATCATACAGAACATACAGCAGGTCTGTTTCGGTCCACATGCTTACCAAAATTATACTGTTCCTCACTTCTGCTACTACTTTCTGAGGGTTTTATAACAAACATTTACAGTCCAAAATGTTCGGCTCTTGATGGCTGGCGATAGACAGTTCAGAGCACTTGCTCTTGCAGAGGACCTAGGGTCAGTTTCCAGCATTCACATGATAGTTTACAACCATCTGTAACTCTAGTCCTAAGGATTCAGTGCCATCTTCAGACTTTCTTAAACATCAAGCACATATGGTGCACATACACACATGCAGGCAGAACACTCAAACACACAAAACAAAAATGAATGCATCTTTAAAAAAAAAAACTTTTCAGGTTTGTTTTTTTTTTTTTTTTTAAGTACTGGAATATTTACCAACTCTCCTTGCTTTTAGAACTTATGTTTCTCACTGAATTAGCAATCACTGTTCTTAAAATATATTAATTTCTCAACTGTATGAGAAAACATGTCATTTATTAAATGCAGGGATCCTCTGCAGCCTCCCCACTCCCTGGCTGTACTGACTCTCTACATACATTTCAAGAATGAGTGTATTTGACACCCACATTCGTCCCTCCTGCAAAGTCAGAAAAACACTTTGTTCACTCTAAATTTTTATTTTTCTTCCTCCGAGAGGATTCTGAAAGGAACTGGAATAATGCTAGGGAAGGAAATGCTCCTGGCCCGGGAGACAAACTCATCCAGGACAAAAGGGGAACCAAGCAACCTAGCTTCAGTCACATCAAAATTTCTAACAGACATGCCTTTAAAAGATGATGCCTATCTACTTTTTAAACTAGAATTCTACTTGATCTCCATACAAGTTGCCTCAGAGAGTGAAGGGCAGATCCCAGGCAATTGATAAGCTCTGTTTTCTCTTCTGGCTGCCAGTACTTAGAATCTGCATGAGCCAGAAAGGTAAGAACTGCAGTCCTTCAAATGCAAAACACCTGCTCAGAAAGGCGTGGTTGCCGCAGCCACTCAAAGACAAAGCTTCAAGCACCCTTAGTCCAAGCCAGAGGGTTTTTATAGCACACTTGGAATAGGCGTTCTGGCGGATACAGCACTTCAGAAAAGGTGGAGTAGGCGAAACAGCTTTGAGTTTGGATTTAGCCAGTAAGTTCAGGAAACAGGAGCCCTGGGTAACAAAAAGCACCCCAGCAATCTCACCCACTCCACCCACTCTCACACTTACACACACAGGGGCGAGGAGAAGTGGATTGCAATGCTCCTTGTCTCCCATTTTCATAGTTCTCATAAAAAGCAGTGAAAGAATATCCTCATGCCTGAAGGGGGATTGTATTTGACAATTAGGAAGTGAAGCAGCAGGCTTCCCTGGAAACCTTCCAACTCTCACTGCTTGCAATACCTACTTTCAAAACTTCAGTTAAGGTAAGGGTTAAAACCAGAACTTCGGTAAAAGAGAACTAGGTTCAGCTCCACCCTCCGTGCAGCAAATAACTCTGAGCCAAATCCACTCAGCTACACAAGACTCTGTGCCGGTGCCAAAAAAACAGGTGAAAAGAAGCTGGGGTTCCTGGGAATTCTCTCCTTACAGCACCACATACTTAAGTAGATCTTACCAATTTATGAAACACTGTGTTAGATCAAATTTAAAAGCACATATAAAACTTGAAACAAAGCAAACAGTAATAAGTCACAGAGGTCACCACAAATCTGCAAGAATAGCCAGAGTTTGGAGAGCGAAGGTCAAACAATATCCATGGCAACAAAATCAAAACAAAACAAAAAAAATACAGAAATAGAAGAAATACAAGCCCTAAAACTTACACTATGGAAGGAAAGCTGTGGAAGGAAAACTCTCCAACTGGGAAGTTCATTCGTACTACCCTTAAAGAAAGAACCTAAGAATGGACGGTTCTGGTCACCAAGGGACCCCATTTCTACAATAGTATTTGCTAGATCAAACAGTTTCTGACACCCTAAATATCACTGGAAGGACAGACCAGGAGCACCTGGTCTTGCTAGAAATAGGAAGAGATGAGTCACTCTTTTAATTCAGTCTAGTATGCTCTGAACCCTACAGGTCACTAAACACTTTCTTCCCATTACCCATCACTTATCAGTTTACTTTCCAAACTTGTGGACTTGGATCAGAATATTCAGGGTGGGGGGAGGCGGAAGAGTTATAAGCCATTTAGTTGGTCAAAGAGATTACTATGTTACCTGGAAAAGCAAACTAAGTATCTAGTTAACAACCCGCAAATAGTTAAGCAGAACACCCACACACACACACACTCCCCCTGTGCTTGGCATCTTTCAAAGCTTCTACAGTAAGAGGCAAGTAGCACCCTGGAGAGAGAAGAAAGGACTTAGGAATGGCAACAGGTAGTAAAACACTGTCACATGAACATCGACAGTCCCTCGGACTGGGATTAGAAGTAATAGGCACCTAAAGAAAGATTCGCTCTCCTACAGGTGGTAGGAAAAGGGATATAAGGAACCTTGGGGCCCAGAAGATGGTGAAAGATGAGTAGAGAAAATGGTTACTTTTATTAAAAAGTGTATAAAAAGTAATTAAATTACTCGTAAACTTATTGGAATTGAAGTCTAAATCGCTCCTCAAGGGGGAGGTTTAATCACCATCTCGGGCCATGAAGGGCATAGTATCTTGAAAGAAGTCCTAATCCTTCTGAAGTGATAAGCAACAGGGCAAAAAGAAACAGGTTTTGTGGATAGGGAAGCCAATTACCGCCATGCCCCAATGACCAATAATCACAAGGACAAACGTCCAAAGGAGGAGGGAAGACGAGACTCAAGTCAGGTAACATTCTTAAGGGGAAGCATTACCAGGTGACACCGGGCAGAAGTGGACGGGGCGGGAGGAAAGTTAGCAGGTGAAAGGGATTACCAGTGAGAAAGAAAATGACCTTTTAAAAGAAAGCTATCCCAAATGGGATATGAGTGAGAAGAGAAAATGGACTCAGAACAGCTTACAGGGGGCCAAAGAGAAAGAAAGAAAAAGAAAAAAGAAAGACGTGTTGGGGTACCAGAGGCAGAAGAAAGGAAGTGGGACTGAGAGCCCGCGGGGGAACGGGGGCGGGAGCGCAGAGCCTGAGGACTGAACAGCGAAGGAAGCTCCAAGGTGGCCGAGGCGAGGGCCAGGTGGGACATCTCGGCTGCCGGATGTCCCGGAGGGGGAGAATGTGGGACCGTGAAGCCCAGGACCCAACGAAACCAGGAAGGGAGGCGCGGGGGCGGCTCCCCAGCGGCAGGCAGACGCCCCCGGAAGACAGCGAGGGTCGCCCGAGTCCAGAGGGCGGCCACTCCGCCAGGCTAAGGAGCAGGGTGGGAGGGACACTCACAAATTTCTTATGTTTGCCGCCGTCGCCGCCCGTCGCAGGCAGCTCATCCGGGCTCCGACCCTTCTTCTTGTCCCGGGTCCCGCGGCCGGGCCCCAGGCCCCCGCCGGACGGCTCCATGTCCTGGTTGGCGCCGGCCAGCGACCCCTTGTCTAAGCCGCTCACGCCCGGCTACCCCGAGCCAGCAACCACCGCCGCCACCCAGCAGCCTTCTTAGCCGGCCACCGCGCCCCGCCTCATTAACATGCTGGGCTGCGCGCGCCTCATGAATATACAACGGTGACGCCTAGCTCCCGCCCGCCTGCCCCACTTCCGCCCGGACCCGCAGCCCCTACCAATGGGGGAAGGGAGGGGGGTGGAGGGACGCCGCGGAAGCGCGCTACCTGCCCGGCGGGCCTAACCATTCGGACCCACGTGTAGGGGGTGAAATAGAGAGTGGGCGGCGCTGCTCTGCCAGGCCACAGAGGGGAGTACCGCCCCCTGGCGGTTAGAACAGAGGATGCCTTCAGGCTCCCACGCAGAAACCCACGTGGCTGTAAAGCCTGACCATCTCACACTCCAGCCAGGATTTTATTGTCTTATCGTAGAGACAGTTACCTTGGTTGAAAATTTAATGCTAGGTTTTTGTGGAATTTTGCAGTTTTTGTGTATATGATGCCCATGCAGTGAAAAGTGAGTTACCTGATATAGAAAACTATGTGCCAAGAACTGATTTCGAGCCAGCACCTACTCCAGCTATGGGGTTATATTACCCAGCTCTGAATCCTCGACTAGCTTTCTAGTTGTTTCGTGGATGGACAAACCAATTATTGCCATTAGCCTAAGCAGCAATTAAATAATTACTACATATTGGGCATAAACTATAGGCCAGGCCATATGTTAAACAAGACATGTCTGCCCTCACTAAATCCTCAATGTCTTCGGAGTCTAATGGTATCACCATCTAAGAAATGTGGAGTCCGGGAGTTGAAGTGACTTGTAATATAACTGATAGAAGTTTACAGATTAATCTGACATCCACACCATGTTTAACCAGGATTCCCCACAGGCATTAACCAAACATGCCCATGAGTTCTCTGGGTATGGTCTTTACATGACCGTCTCCCTCAGAAATTCCATCCATTTCCCTGGCTACATCTACCTAACATGTGGCCTTCTAGTATGAACTGAATAACCCTGAGGACTGAAGGAAAGGATTGCAAGTGTATGTTTCTGAGAACAGGGTCAGTAACTTTTTGGAGCCTCCAGTGCTCAGATAATACCAGGGACTCTACTAATGTTTGCTGTCTCCTAAACCTAGCCTTTATCTCCTGTTTCCAACCTTCCACCTGCTGGATGAGAAGCTTCGTAGAGCTGTCCAGCTTACTACAGACTGTCCACAATAATTCCAGTGCTACTTACTTCCAGGCTGGATGAAAAGACAGTGAGCTATCTGTTGCTCCTTTCTCGTACCATTGACAACACTCACATTTACCATGCCCGACTGTAAACTCCTCCGGGAAGGGGTCTGTGTGTGGTACATGTAGGATCCAGCCCTGCTCCTCAGGCAGTTCAGGAGCAGTTTCTTCCATCCAGCACAGCTAAGCAACTACTGTGTTTTATCTCAGAACATCTCTACCAGCTAACATCCTCAACTCGAACACCCATGCTCATATACCTGAAGATATCTTTTCACTTCTCAGGTCAGTAATCTTCCCAGGTTAACTAACTCTTCAGCAGCAGTGTCCTATTAATTCCCCATTTGAGTAAAATAATGCATGGTGAATATACACACAGGGCCTAACATAAAGTACTGAGTGAATGTTAACAATTTTATTATACACATCAGCAACTCTATTTACTTTTCCCATCATACATTGTAACTAGCAAGAATTAAAATCCCAGAAAGGTACAAAAAATACCAATTGGTTTATTAGATCAGTAACAGTAAAATGGACATAAAGCCAGTTAGAGCTTCACTCCCTCTCCTCCTTGCCACTGTGCTTCGTCTGCAGTTAAGGTTTCAGAGAGCCACGCCTTCCTCCCCTCAGGTTCACCCTGCATGGAAGCAAGAACTGCAGTAGGGAAACCCAGAAGGAAGTCAGAGGTGACCTTAGTACCGTCCAAACTTTCATCTCTAACAGTCTCTGTGTTGGAAGGACAGAAGGAACAAATAAGTGGCAAGAGGGGCTGGGGACCTGCTAGGGCTCATTACACATAACGTTCCAGAGACTTGTCCGGCTCGTCCCCGACAGGGACTACCATCAGGCTATGAGAGTTTGAGGGAAAGGGAGTTGATTCTAGAACCACATGAGAGTCAGTAAACGCTCTGGGGGTACCCAGTTCAGACCTTGGGGAGCCATACTTTCCTTCCCACCACAGAGGTGACAAGGAACTCTTGGGGACACAGCATCCATGATGCTCTAAATCTCCACATCGCTTTCCTTGTCATTGTCATGGTCGCCATCATAGAATTCATTGGGTGCTTCTGGCCTGTAAAACAAGGGACAAGACATTAGGAACCCACTCATCAAGTTCCAGGCTCCTCCCAGCACCGTCCTCAGAGCCACCTGTCCCTGTGAGTCTTCTCCAAAGCCAGTTCCTCTGCTCTTGCTGGTAGAGACTTACTGCAATCTATGTAGCCAATAAATGAAGACTCCCGTGTGCCAGGCACTGCTGTAGGCCTTACCAAAACAGCAAAGAATCAGCCAGACTAGATCTCCATACAACTCCCAAAGCTTACCTCATGAGACCAGCAATAACAAAGCAAACGAATAAATACAATAATTTCAAATGGTAAGTGTTCTACAAGAGGAGACTGAGTCTGATATGAACAAGAGGGTAACACTAGACCTACAAAATGAGAGATCGTTCTGACAATGAAAGACCTGAATTCTGTGAAGAAGCTGGCCAGGCAAAGATCTCAGGAAGGTCCCACCAAGCCACAAGAAAACCAAGTACAGAAATCACAAGGTTCAAGGAAACAGCCATTCCAGAATGACAAGGAGGCTAGGAATGCTGGGGTTCGTGTGGGCAGACAAAAGTAGTTTCAGAAGATGAGGTAAGGATCTGTGTGCAGGGCATGTTCAAGCTGTTGCTTCTAAGTACAAGGAGAAGGAAAGGTGTGAGCTGAGACTGATGCAGGGAAAGTGTCTTAGTAGGGTTTTACTGCTGTGAATAGATACCATGACCAAGACAAGTATTATAAAGGACAATATTTAATTGGGGCTGGCTTACAGGTTCAGAGGTTCAGTTCATTATCATCAAGGTGGGAACATGGCAGTGTCCAGGTAGGCATAGTACAGGAGGAATTGAGAGTTCTACCTCTTCATCTAAAGGCTGTTAGCAGAATACTGTCTTCCAAGCAGCTAGGATGAGGGTCTTAAAGCCCACACCCAGTGACACACCTACTCCAACAAAGGCCACACCCACTCCAACAGGGCCACGCCTCCTAATAGTGCCACTCCCTGGGCCAAGCGTATACAAACCATCACAGAAAGGTAAGGCTGTAAGACTGACATGAGGGGAGAAGGAAGAATGACATGCCATTAAACTACCAGAGGAGGGAAGTGATAGCAACACAGGGCTCAGAAAGTACCCAATACTGGTTTCCTTCTCTTTGAAAAACTTCTCTAAAACAGACCGTTAGAAAGTCACTGAAGAAAAGCAAGGGACTAAGGCAGGCAGACAAGGCCATCTCTATCACCTCTACGAGCCCAGGGTGAAAAGTGAGGAGTCAGTCACTCAGGGTAACTATGGAACGCTAGGAAAGTTACTTGATCTCTCTGAGCCTTGGGTTCCTCCTCTCGTCATCTGAGGATAAGACCCATCTCTTAGGGTTATGCAGAGAGTAGAGTCAGATGTGAACACATAACTGTAGAAGAAAAAGCCAAACCCAGACAAAAGGAGAACTTAAAAACAGGTGTTACTGAACCAACTAAGACAGTTTCTAGCAGTCAGGCTTTAGAGACCTGTAGACAGATGCTAAAGAAAAGATGATTAGACAGAGCCTAAACCAGATGTTTAGACACTTCTTCCCCCAAGCCAGGGATTGGGGAGGTATCAATGGAAGAGGGGGACTGGAAGGTCCCAAGGGTCAAGATCAAGTCCAGATCCTTGGAGGCCAGAATTCTATGACCCAGAATAGACTCTGGAAGAACTGAGAAGTCGCCCACAGCTGCAGCCGAGCCGGCCTCAACCCCATGCACAGAAGCACACAGAAACTTGGGTGGTCTCAGTCCTGTAAATGTATCTGGTCCCTACTAAGCCCATCTTATTCCATCTTTCTTTCTTTTGGCCCTTCTGGGTTCTGTTGTCCCTTCTCATCATTTTCTAGAAATTTCACCAAGGATTAATAAACAACAAAAAGATCTATACTGATCTTTCCCTATTTCCTTCTAGCTAAATATTTCAACATAGATCTAAGAAAGATAAGGATTATTTATACACACACACCTCACTCAATACAACTCATAAATCTGAAAAAGTGAACTAAACAAATGTAGAAACCTTATAAAAGAGAATATGGGCAGTGGTCTACTGGTTCAGGGCTGGCAAATGGAAATAGGGAGCTGGAGACGGCTCAGCATTAGGGTCACTTGCTGCATTAGCAGAGGACCCGGGATCTCTCCAGCACCCACAGAGTGGCTCACAACCATCCTCGACTTCAGTTCCAGGAGATCTGACACCCTCTTCTGACCTTAGCAGGCACCAGGTACAGAATGATGTACATAAATACATACAAGTTAAACACCAAACGTATAAAATAAATGAATCTAAAAATCAATAAAAGGTTTTTTTTAAAAAAAAAAAAAAAGACATAAATAAACCACTAAATTCTTTCTGGAAAGTAATTTGGCAGCAAAAATAAAAAGTTCTACTGCATATGTCATTTGTTCTAATGGCAACAGTTATGAAAACTGGACCCACTCAAACAAGCAGAGATAAATACATAAAGAGATTCAGTGCCACAGTCTTTACTATTTTAATAGCCACCAAAAAAGGGGGTGGAGTGGGATAGAGATTAATATAAATATTCACAAGTGGTAATTAATTACCCTTGTGATCATGTGATCACCACACAATGGAATTATACAACTAAGAAAACACTGATCTATACATACTGATATGGGAAACCTCTTTTAAAACAAAGAAACAGGCAATCATAATGAGAATATCCTTACTCATATTAACAAAAAATTTATAAACAAACTGAGTACATGCCTATAATCCCAGCATTTAGAAACCCAAGGCAGGATCATTATGAGCTCAAGGCCAGCTTGAGCCATGACAGTGAAACCCAATCTCAAAATACCAACAAAGAGCAAGGCATGGTATAGTGGCACAGGGTATAGTGTCACAGGGTATAGTGTCACAGGGTATAGTGTCACAGGGTATAGTGTCACAGGGTATAGTGTCACAGGGTATAGTGGCACAGGGTATAGTGGCACAGGGTATAGTGGCACAGGGTATAGTGGCACATGTCTTTAATCCCAGCACTCAAGAGGCAGAAGCAGAGGGATATCTGTAAAGGCCAGCTTGGTCCACACAGAGGAAACCCTATGTCAAAAACCAAAAACAACAGCAACAAATCAAGAAAAAAAAAAAAAAATAACTGTATAAATAAAATTCTGAATGTGCACATGTGCATGTAGTATTCTTATAATCTATAGAAAATTATCTATCCAAACAACACATAAATCAAACCATAAATAACAGTTACTCCCATGGAATAATTCTGGAACTATGTAAACACAACATATTTTGATGCCATTTATAATATTTTCAAAAAAATATGTTGTTTTGTTCTTAAAAGTGTCAAAAAGAGTAGAAAGCTTGCAGCCTAAAGGAGATCAGCCAGGGCCAGATGAAGTTGTGCCTTCTCATTTACTTTTCCATTTGGAAGCCTCCTCTGCAAGCCTGAGGAAGCACCCGCCCTCCAACCCCTGCCCCAGACCTGCTGTAGTTCTCCTCAGGACCTCTCTCTTCAGCGTCAGCCTCGTCAGTCCTGTCGTACGTTAGGAGGTCTGCAGGGACATCATGAATCTGGACACTGGGTGCATGGTTCAACATCTTCAAGTTTTCAAAGATTGTCTGGCGGATCTGGTCCAGATACTAGTTTAGAAGAAAAACAAGTCAGCAGTGCCGGGGTGATTCCCATAGTACACGATATTCTATCTGCCTTCCACCCTGACCATCTTGGTCTAAAGTAATATTTCAAGGTCAGATCCTCATTTGGTAACTGTCCCTCCCCACCAACCCCACGGTGGTGATAAGAGCAACAGTGACAGCCCAGAACTTCCTTCTTTTACTCTCTCCATTTCCCATCTCCTGACCTCTCCTGAACCCTCCCCTCGCTACTGTGTCCAGCTTCCCCAAGCTGCTAACCTGGCGTGAGTTCTGATTCTCGATGCGGGTGCTGACATCTGGATGGAGCGTGAAATCTGGGGCAAAGTACTCGAAGTATTCTTAGAGATGAGAAGCAATTGGGAGAGGGGATGAAGGAGAGTATCACTGAGATACCAAAGAGTGAATCCCATGGCTTTCCGATCTCCTCTCTGAAGCCTGGTCCCCATGTGGAAGAGCAAATAGCTCTGCTCTGAGCACAGGGGTTTAGTCTGCAGAGCTTCCAGAATGTACAATTTCCCTTCAAACAAGGTCATTCTGAGGACTGGTGAGAATGGTCCCCCTGTGGTGGCATCATGAAGTAGACCTTACCACTATAGGGAAGTTCCTCACTAATGGCCTCTTCTACCAGCAGAGATGTTTCATATGTCCTGAAAGCAGCAAGCAGAGGGGTTGAGGCTGACAGTGTGGGCTGAAAGGACCGCCCTTCCAATTTCAGGGAGTCTATGGTGAAACACAGAGGAGGAGGAGAGAATACTCACCAGCACCGTGCAACGTTGCGGACGGTGTAGCCACCACCTCCCAGCACTAGGAGAGGAATATTGAAACTCTTGACATATTCAACACATTCCCTGTTAGAAGCAAAAAGGACTAGGTGAATCCAAGACATGTGACCCCAGATATGACTTGAAATATTGGACAAAGACCTGACCAACAATATTTCTCTGTCATATTGTGCAGTATAACTCAAAGTTGCAGTCTTTGTATGTGAGAGCTTGTATAAGTGTGAGTCTTCATATGTGTGCCAGTGCATGTGGGTCTGAGGGTGTGTTTATGTATGTTCACATATGCATAAAAGGGCCAGAAGACATCATCAATGTTAGCCTAAAGGTACTATCCACTTTTTTTTTAAACCTGAAACTTGCCAAGTAGGCTAAGCTGGCTGGCTACCAAGCCCTACGAATCTTCTGCTCTCTACTTCACCAGGGCTGGGATTATGGATCATAAACGGGTGCCACCGGGCCTAGTGTTTTTACATGGGTTCTAGGATCAAACTTGAGTCTTCATGCTTGTATAGCAAGCACTTTTACTGAGTGTGCTATTCACCCTGTCCCCACATGATATCCTCCTGCCTCTGAGCTGTATGCTCAGGATTAGGTCTCCTTAGGGCAGTATTACTCAACCTGTGAACCGAAACCATTGGAAAACAAGTATTTCTAATGGTCTTAGGAACTGAGACACCACTCAGTAGCAAGATCACAGTTACAAAATAGCAAGCAACAAAGATAAATTTATAGCTGGAGGGTCCTATGTATTTTTCCTTGGATCAGACCCACACATTGAGAACCACTGCATTAGGGCTAGAGAGTCAACTCAACATTAGTGTATTTATTGCTCTTTCAGAGGGCCAGAGTTTCAGATCCCAGCACCTACACTGGACAGCTCACAGGTCACCTATAATTCTAGCTCCAAGGGATCCAATAACCTATTCTGGTGTCTTCCCTCCCTCTCTCCCCCTCTCTTTCTCTCTCTCTCTCCCGCACACACAAATGAACAAATAAACCTAGTATTTTTACTAGCATACTTTAATATTTTGTGTCTCAATAAACATTTTAAAATAAAGCACCCCTCACGGTCTTACTTCTCCCCGGCACACCTTACCCGCTCCCCAACTCCTCTCATCAGTGTCGCAGCCGGAATGTCCTAAGCTTCAGGGTACACCTCCCAGCCCCATACTTCTCTCCGTCAACACACGCCCTGCCCAGATAATGTTATTGGCTTCCTAACTGGCTGCCCACTCCCCGTCTGACCCCAGCCCCCACCCCAAACCTTTCTTCACTTAGCAGTCAGAACAGTAACTTTCAAACTCATTGGTCCCTGTCACTTCCCTGTTTAAGGTCCTTCCACGGTTTTCTATCATTCTGGAAGACAGGATCTAAGAGCTCTGCACGCTCAGCCTGGCCAGCTTTAGCCCCTGACTATGTTCTGGCCTTACTAGTTTTATTTCCTCCTATCAAGACAGTAACTCTTTTTTTTGTCTTAGGGCTTTGCATTGGCCCTTCACACTGCTTGCAGCAGGAGTCTTTGCCCTCCTTTTATAGCTCACTCCTTAGTCCCCAGGTTTCCCATTTCACCTCAGAAAACCTTTCCCAAAGCATGCTGTCTACAAGACATTCCCAAGTTAGGTGTGGCTGAGATTGTGACCTGAGATTGTAATCCCAGAATTTGGGAGGCTCAAGCAGAAGGGACACAAGTTCAAAGCCAGCCTGTGCCACACAGTGAGACCTTAAAAAAAAAAAATTGTATAATTAAAAAGTAGATTCCCTGCTGTTACCCTGTCTTATTTTTTTCTCATTAGATTTTTGATTGTATGTATGTGTATCTATGTATGATCTAATACATACACATATATGTACAATAATTAATAATAATAACAAAAAATAAAATACACCTTTAAATAACAACAACAACAAGAAGGAAGGCAACGCACCCATGTCCTCGTATGCTGAGATTGAAGCAGCCTAATCGGTCACAGCCCAGGGAGTCGGCGCCACACTGCACAAAAGGAAAAACCCAAAATGGCTACAGTAACATGAATGGTCAAAACATCAGTATCCACTAACGTCCTTCCTCACCAATTTAGGGAGCTTATTCTTCCTGATCTCTTTCCTTTAGCCCAGGCAAGACCTCTTAGGGAGGTGCTAAGGGTATTACCTGGAGCACGATGCACGTCGGCTGGTAGAAGTCCACCACCTGGCTGATGACTGGCTGGAATAGGTGCTTGTAACCTGGGAGAGGGCCAAAGGTGGGCAACCTGGCACCCCAAGGGGATGGGGAGACAGGAAACAAAAGGAAAAAGGGGGTTGAGAGAGCATGTAGCCCAGGAAAGGGGCGACCCACAGAACCAACTACTGGTTCTGAACTTTTGGAGGGTGTCGCAACTGCTAAGTTGAACATTAGCAACCTTCCTCCCAGAAGAATAAACAAACAAAACATACACACACATAATATATTGCATACAAATTCCAAGGGTTCATGGTCCCTCTGAAGGCCATTCATCCTTAAGGACACCTGGCCCGACAATAGACAATACCAGGCAGAAGAGGTTAATTGAAAGAGAAAAAAAGAGGAGAAGAATGAGCAGGGAGAAGTCATCAGAACTTACTCTGGTCATCAATGCCATCCCGTAAGGGCACATTAAGACAATAGTAGCGGCCACTCTCTGCTCCAACTTCATACATGTCACCTATAGAAAAGAGAGCGCAGTGACTGTGCACACAAGTTCCCACAACAAAACTGTTCCTTCTCTGCCCTCTACCACCAAGGCTCCAGCAACTTGAATTCACTCAATACAAGGTCACAGCTACGTAACTCAGGCGGCCAAGAGCCTGTTATGTTACCAGGCTAGCTTTGAACTCTTAATTCCCCTGCCTCAGCCATCTGATTATTGGTATTATAGGCATGTGCCTCCCTGCCTGGTTCAAAAATTTTTATTTAGCCAGGCAAGGTGGCACATACCTTTAATCCCAGCACTCAAGAGGCAGAGGCCAGCCTGGTCTGTAGCAATAGACAAAGAATGAACAAAAAAACTACAATAAATACAACTAGTAGTGAGGACCCTAAAAAAAGTGGAGGGGGGGATGAGGAACCTGTTTATTTGATTTAATGGAGTGGTCAGAAAGGCTTCTCTGCAGAAAAAATGTTAATACTTAGAACTGAAGGGCAAGAACTGAAGGGCAGCCAGGGTAATGGCACATCCCTGGTATACCGTAATTCAGGATGCTGATTATGGATGTTATATTCAAGGTTAGCCTGGGCTACAGAGCAAACCCTGTCTCAAAACACACACACACAAAGGGGTACAAAAAACACAGTAATTCTATTCCTCACCTGTTCCAGGAAAGAAGTAATTTCCATATTTGTGGAAGGACACAGTCATGACCCGGTCAGTGAGGTAGAAGGCTTCCTGAACCCCATCACCATGGTGAATGTCAATATCAATGTAGAGTACCCGAGGGTGGTACCTAGTGTGAGGGCAAAGCCATGGTCTGGGGAAGAGGCTTATCTCCCAGTCCCTTCCTCCCCAACACAATCTCTGGAATTATTTAGAGTCTGCTTCTGGCCTAGTCACTTGAAACCTCATCCCACCAGTTTCCTCCAGGCTAGAGACTGGGAAGAAAGGGATGTGCAGAGGGCTGAAATGTGAGCAGGCAGCAGGGACAAGCAGGAAGAAGCCATCTGAGAAAAGCATCAAGGACTTAGGAGAAGCCAGTGGGTAAGGAGGTCAGGGCTGGGCCAAGGCCTGAGGACCTGCAGCCCAGTCCCCAAAGTCTCCTCTTGCAGTACTTACTTGAGCAGCTCCAGGATGCCAATTACTATATCATTGACATAGCAGAAGCCAGAGGCCTGTGGGGAGACGGTTCTATAAACAGAGGAACAGTTCTTCTACCCAGCTACCCCAGTACGGTCATTCAGCCTACCTCACCTAGAGTAGCCACGGTCTTCCCCACTGCAACCTTACCTCAAATTTCTTGGCATGGTGTAGACCACCAGCCCAGTTGATAGCAATATCACAGATCTGAAAGATAAATACCCATTCAGTCTTTTTCTTGCCCACCACCGAAGCTGGGTTCCAGGTCAAGGCTCTATGGTCCTGAACCTGAGAACCCACAGGAAGCAGGACCAAGACTCGGGGTTACATCACCTTGTTGTTTAGCTGTGTTGCCCCTTGCAGAGATGCGCCTGTGTAACGGGAGCAGAACTCGAAGAGCCCGGGAAACACTGGGCTGCAGGACAAAGAGTGCTGTTAACACCCCTCTTGTCGGTGTCCCCACCTTCCCCACCCAAACTCCAATTACCACTGTCTAACGGCTCCCTACCCCTCCTCCACACCTGAGCCATTTACAGACCCATTAAACAAGGATTCTAGACCAAATCTTATGCCAAACCTCGTTGCAAAGCATGGTACAGGAAACTTAAAAAATGTCTAACTGCCGGAGAGTTTGTACTCAGCCTGGGAAGCAAAGCAAACAGCTTCTCTGATATATAAGAAATGTGAGTGAGTTAGCTGAAGGAGAAGACTGGCTCACCACAGGAGGTGTCTGTGTGTGTCACATTTTCTCATGATATGCAATGATATTCTTTATGGCTACACTTTTTTTTTCTTTTTTTTTTTTTTTTTTGAGACAGTGTGTGTACTCTTGGCTGTCCTGGAACTCACTCTGTAGACCAGGATGGCCTCAAACCTGTCTCTGCCTCTGCTGGGATTAAAGCCATTCACCACTACTGCCAGGTTTATGGTTGCACATTTTAAAGAAAGAACTGCATTCCTGTTTATGTGAAACACTAACAGAAACTAGCAGACAACTAACTGAAAGCTGTCTGCTCGCTGTCAGCACAGTAAGCCACACATCAACTATATCGATTACACTTACATACTGCATGATTCCACTTTTGTAACATTAGAGAAAAGACAAAATATAAGGATAGAGATCAGATCAATTGTTGCTTGGAGCTAAGGTAGAGAGAAGGGATTGACCAAATTTGTAGAGTAAAGGAACTATTCAGTACCCTAATATACTGTATCAAAACGCACAGAAGCATGACACCTCTGAGCTGGAAAGACAGCTTGGTCAGTGTCTGAGCCAGGGGTTCTCCTCCTGCACAGACATCATGACCAAGATGCAAGGTGGGGAGGAAAGGGTTTATTCAGCTTACACTTCCACACTGCTTTTCATCACCAAAGGAAGTCAGGACTGGAACTCAAGCAGGTCAGGAAGCAGGAGCTGATGCAGAGGCTATGGAGGGATTAACTTACTGGCTTGCTTACTTGCTTCTCCTGGCTTTCTCAGCCTGCTTTCTTATAGAACCCAGGACTACAAGCCCACAGATGGTACAGCTCACAAGGGGCCCTCCCCCCTTGATCACTAATTGAGAAAATGCTTTACCGCTGGGTCTCATGGAGGCATTTTCTCAACTGAAGCTCCTTTCTCTGCGATAACTCCAGCTTGTGTCAAGTTGACATAAAACCAGCCAGTACAGTCAGTTAAAGTGCTTGTGTTACAAACAGGAGGACCTGAGTCGGTCCCAAGAACCCATGAAAAAGGACAAGTTTGGTGGTTTATGCTTCTAATCCCAGCTGTGGCAAGGCAGTTCTAAGGGGAGGGCTGGCTAAGTGCAGGCCATTGTGAGACCTTGTTTAAAAATTCAAGATGGCAGCTAGATGGTGGTGGCATGTCTTTAATCCCAGCATTCAAGAAGACAGAGGCAAGCAGACCTCTGTGAGTTCGAGGCCAGTGTGATCTACAGAGAGAGTTCCAGAACAATGAGGCTACAGAGAAACCCTGTCTCAGAAACAAAACCAAAATGGAACAAAAAAATCAAGGTGCCTAGGTGTGGTAGAACATGCCTTTAATCCCAGCTTTCTGGAGGCAGGTAGATCTCTGTAGGTTCAAGGCCAGACAGACAGCCTAGTCTACATAGTGAGTCCCAGAACAGCTAGAGTTACAGAGATACAGTCAAAACAACATCAAAACATAACAACAAAAACATAAATAGAGTGCATAGCACTGGAGACACCTAACAGTTGCCCTCTGGTCTCCATACACCATCATATATGAGTTCTCTCACACACACACACACACACACACACACACACACACACACATACACACAGAGGATGCCTTAAAAAGCTGAATTAAACTAAAAAATAGTTCAGCAATTAAAAGCTCTTCCAGGAGACCCAAAATGTGTTCTCAGTTCTCACATCAGACAGCTTAAAACCATCTGTACCTCTAGTTACAAAGGATTGAAAATCCTCTTCTGGGCTTCATGAGTACCCTCATACATACGGTATGTCACTCACTCACACAGATATATAAACTCATAAATAAAAATAAATCTTTTTTGAAAAGTAAAATCACTGTATATAAATTATACCTCTGTACCTAGTTCTAAGGAATATTTTAAATAGGGACTAGAGAGATGACTTGCTGCTTTTTCAGAAGACCTGAGTTCAGTGCCCAGCACCCACCTGCTGACTCATAACCATCTGCAAACTGAGTTCCTAAAGATCCAACTAGCAACACGGTACACATACATGCAGGAAGGCAAAGCACTCATATATAAAATAAAACTTAAAGAAATTAATACTTTAACTATATCAAGCTTAAACTTTTAAAGACAGTAGTACACCATGCACACAACCAATCCCAAGATGCCACAACAACAACAAAAAAAATCCCTAGTCTTAGGTCTCCAAGAAACCAGTACAGCCTACATATTGATCATGTAAGAAAACAGGATCAGGTAGAGCATATTAGCAGCACAGTGATAGAGTGCTTGCTTAGCATGAACAAGGCCTTGGGTTCAATTCCCAGGACAGGAAAAACAAACGAAAGTACAGGAAGTTGTATAGATTTTCAAAGTATTCAACAAGATTTTGTATTTGATAAGTAAAAAACTAAGCAAATTGAGAAAAATAATAATGTAATTGTAAATTCTAGGAAAACAAAAAGTTTAAATACGTTAAATAGTAGTACTATTGTCAGCTTAGCTATAATAACGTAAACATGGGTGGCCAGTGGTTGTATATGCCCTTAGTCTCAGCATTTGGGAGGCAGAGGTAAGCAGATCTCTGTGAGTTTGAGGCCAGCCTGGACTACAGAATGAGTTCTAGGACAGCCAGGGCTAAACAGTCACCCTGTCTTGTAAAACCCAGGAAAAAGTTTTAATTAATTAATTAATTAATTAATTATGGAAGCATAGAAGACTGGTTAATTTTAAAATGTGAAGGCTGGGTGTGGCGGCTACGCAACCTAGGTTCCAGAAGCCCTAACTCTAAATAAACAAACAAACATAAAAATAATGGGGTATCAAGCTAGGACACTCATCACAAAGACTGAAGACCTGGATTTATTCTGTGTAACCCATAGGGAGATCTATTCCCACAGGCTGTCCCTCTGACCTCCAGGCATGTACCACCCCTCCAAAAATAAGTAAATAAATAAGTGAGAAAATAAACTTCCAAATAAATAAATACGTTAATAATATAAACTGTGATATCACTGCATTGTGAACTGGGACAAAAGGGAAGCACACTGGGATGGTATGGGAAAATGAATTGCTCATACCATACCAATGGCTTATAGACAACACCTAAAATTGATAAAAGAGATAATATAGTAGAGAAGTATGATTATAAGCCCAGAGTCAGAAGGCAGACAATCTACGCTACCCATGCAGTTGGTGGTGGTGAGGTTGGGCAGTGAGCTATGCTTCAGAGTCCTTATCTGTACAAAGGAGACTATAGTAAGCCCTGCTTGATAAGGGGTTTTTGATGTTGAGAAAATGGCTGCAAAGCATTTAAAACAGTACCTAGAGCATAGTAGGTATTATCTAAATATTACAGATTAGTAGGAGTTGCAACAGTAGTTTATTATTTTGAAATGTAAACACAATAACAGGGCATGGTGGCACACGCCTTTAATCCTAGCACATGGAAGGCAGAGGCAGGTGGATCTCTAAGTTGGAGGCCAGCCTTGTCTACAGAGCTAATTCCAGGACAACCACAGCTACATATGAAAACCCTGTCTCATAAAAGAGACAATAAGACAAATAAGAGAAAATAAACAAATATACAAATAAATGAAATAAATAAATAAAAACCAGAGAAATAGGTAAAAGTAAAGTGGGAAGAGAGATTCATAGATGGACTAGGTCTGAAATTGTTTTTCCCCCAAAATTATAATTTGGCTATGAATATTAGATTACTTATTTTTAAATAACAATTTACTTAGGCTGGTCTGGAACCTACTATGTAGACCAGACTAGCCTTAAATTAGGGCAAGCCTCCTGGTCCCAGGCTTCTCAGCTGGGATTAATACGTGTTAGCCATCATATCAGGAAGCTATTTGAAATTAGTTTTAAAACAGGAGAAAGGAATAAAAAATATCACTGATTCTCCTCTGAAACACAGAACCCATAAGCACAGCTATAGTTTATGCCTGCAGGAACTGCTGAGAGATCTCAAATGCCCAGAGGGAGTGTTCCCTTACTTCCCAAGAACATTTACAGGGCTCCAGCTGCAGCCTAAGAGCTGACTCTGCATTCTCAGACCTGGAAACTAAACTGAGAAAAAACAGCAGAAATGAATTTTTAAAAAAAGAAGGGGGGAGGAAGAAGAGAAGAAGGAGGAGGAGGAGGAGGAGGAGGAGGAGGAGAAGAAGAAGAAGGAGAAGAAGCAGCAGCAGCAGCAGCAGCAGCAGCAGCAGCAGCAGCTGTCCAAGACAGTGTGTAACTCAACACCAAATGTACAGCACACCGTGTATAGGACAGAACTTTATGGGCCAACGCTGTCAGGAAAAGCTTAACACAAAGACAAGCAGTGACACACACCTGGAATCCCAGCACTGAGAGGCTGTGGTGGGAAAACCACCAGTTCACCAACGGGGTACATAAAAAGATCCTATCATGAAAAACAAAACAAGGGGGCTGGAGAGATGGCTCTTCCAGAGGTCCTGGGTTCAAATCCCAGCAACCACATGGTGGCTCACAGCCATCTGTAATGAGATCTGATGCCCTCTTCAGATACGTCTGAAGACAGCGACAGTGTACTTACATATAATAAATAATAATAAAAAGAAAGAAAAACAAAACGAAACAAGGGGGGAAGGGACATCTAGAGAGATGACTTAGCTGTCAAGGTACTTGTTACTCTTCTAGAGGATCTGCACTCAGTGCTAGCACCCACATTAAGAGACATACAACCACCTGTAACTCCACCACTCGGGAATCCAATGACCTCTCCAGGCCTCCATAAGTATCCACACATGTGGGATACACACATATACATACATATGCACATAGTAAAATTGTTCTCAAAGAAAAGAAACGGGAAGTGGGGAACCACATGGAAGTGGTGTGTGGAAGCTGAGGAGGCTTTAAAGAGGCTGAGCGGAAAGCCTAGAGCACTCCCACTCTGTGGGAGTAAGGTACGGGTATCAGGAGGAAAGGTTCTCAGGGCAGCTTAAAGAGCTTGCCTTTATCCTACAGCCAGGACTACTCCATCGGTCGGCTCTCTCAGTAAAACAGATTAGGAAATCCACTTACAAACCTGGGCTCTGAGCCAGATGTGGTGGAGTAAGACCAAAACTCAGAGGCTATGACAGATTCTGTTCTGCCTCTGTTCTAGTCTGCTTTCAGGATCTCAAGTTCAAGGCCAGCCTGGGGCCAGGTGGCAAGACCTTATCTCAAAACAAACAAGAAACCAAGATTCCAGATCTGAGTCCTACTGCATCCACTCACCAGTTAGGTGACTCAAGCTACACTACCAAATTTCCCCATACCTCCATTTACTTAGGTGTAACACCAGGAAAAAGGCTATTGCAGTCCAGTGTTGCCTCAAGAATTGACTAAATGTATTTGCAACCCTCCGCATCATGCATAATAGGGTAGGGACTCAACAAACAGGACTGCAGGAAACAACAGAGGATCAACAACCTCAGTTCTTCAAGAAATAAATTCAAAGGAGAGAGAGAAAAGACACAGATTAAGTCTCAGGAGACCATATGAATGTGTAAACCTTGTTTGGATCCTGATTTAAATAAATGCATCATGCGCACAAGCACACGCGCACACACACACACACACACACACCACTCACACATAGAGAGACATAGAGATAGAAACAGAGAGAAATAGGCATATCTAAATCCTAATTGCATTTTTCATTAAGAAAAATGGTTAATTTTTTAGGTATGATACTGATATTTTTAAGAGTATCACTTAGAGATACATAATAAAATATTTATGGATAAAAGTATGTGCTATCTGGGATTTGTTTTAAAATCATGTGACACAAGGGGATACAAACAACTTAAGACTGCCCAGGTATGGAAGAATGTGCCAGAATAGCATCACTTGGGAGGCTAGGACAGGAGGATTCCAAGTTCAAGACCAGCATTTACTAACTAGTGAGGCCCTGTCTCACCAGAAAAAAAGACTAGTCATTTAAGCTAAGTGGTAAAGCTGGGTAAGGAATGTACTCAGATTCACCATTCTACTCTACTTTCAGAAATGTTTGATTTTCCCTAATGATAAATTTAAGCAATGTCCACTATGCTGGGGCATGCCTTTAATCATAGAACTGAAGAAGCAGGTGGATCTCTGTTAAGTTTGAAGCCAGCCTGGTGTACAAAGGAGTTCCAGACCAGCCAGGACTAGATACTGAGGTCTCTGTCTCACAGGTAAATAAATAAATAAGAAAATAAAACAAACAGTATTGAGTTCTCCATAGCTATTATGCTTATTAGTTCTTTTATTTTTTAAATTAAATAAATGTATTTATTTATATAGATAAGTGCTTTATTTGCATGTTTGCCTGCATGCCATAAGAGGACATCAGATCCCATTACAGAAGGTTGTGAGCCACTATGTGGGTGCTAGGAATTGAACTCAGGTCCTCTGGAAAAGCAGCCAGTGCTCTTAATCACTGAGCCATCTCTCTAGGCCAAAACGTTTATTATTTCTCACTAATGTACCCTGAAGTGTTAGCAAGGCTTGTGGCTCATTTTTGTTGGCCATTCTCCAGCATCCCAGCCCTGAGTTTTCTGCCTACAATAAATACAAGCTCCATGTTAACCTGGTCTGATTAGGGGTGATGTAGCTTATAAGCAGAAAGCCAAGTATCATGTACAAAGGTCACATTCAATTCTTAGTATTACTACTACTACTACTACTACTAATAATAATAATAATAATAATAATAATAATTAACTAGTCATGTTAAATCATTCCCTGGCTTTAATGATCTTAATCTACTATAGGAACAAAACCAGTGATTTATAACATAGCTGTTTACTTTAAATACAAACAAGCAGAACAAAAACAGGGTCTCACTAAATAGGCTGGCCCTGAACTAGCAACTTTCTTGCTTCTGCCTCCTAAGTGCCAGGATTACAGATGGGAGGCACCTCAGGCCTTATGCTTTAAAAAGGTCCCACCCATCTCCTTAGCATCCGCTCAGCTCATGCTCCTATTCATTTTCTGGACGGCCTTTCTGGTACTCCTCAGAGAAGTCATTTTCCACCCTACCACAGCCCGTTAGCTCATGCTGTCGCTCCTACCCACGTTTGTCCCCTCTCCCTCCAGCCATCTTTCAGACCTCAACTCATCTCTACCATTTCGTCTTAGACCAGCCCCACCCAAGGCTAGATAAGTCTTCCAAGTCCACACACTCAGTCGTGGGCTTCTTCACAGGGCTCAAAAGGAGAATGTTAAAACTCTGTCATTCTTCCTCACCATCATATCCCTCACACTTAGCCCAGCTAAGGTAGAGCAAATGACTAGCCGTATTCACTGAACAAATGAATGAGTGAATGACAACAATTCACTGACCCCTCCAGGAAGAGCCCAGCCTCCCAGTGATTGGCGACCCCATCCTTCCCTCACCAGTCGTCACCCACGTTGAAGGCATTAAGGCTCTTGGTGAAACCCTGCATATTGGTGGGGCTGACTCTTTGCAAAAAGTCGATGTAGTCCTCAGAATGGAAGCGGCACATGTCGTGCTGGGAGGCTTGGTAAGGCTTGAAGACCTGGGGGGTGGAGACAAAAGGGAAGCTGTTACCTGAGTACTGCCTAGGTACTAGCTTTATTTGTATATAGTCCTCTTGTCCTTGAAGGCAGGGTGCCTAGAGGCCAGAAGTTCTTCCCAGGTGAGCTAGCCAAAACTGGATCAGCCCAGAAGGGTGCCAGTGGGTGACCAACTAGACAAGACCTTACTTAATTATAATTCCACCTAAATGCTGAATGATATTCCCAATACCACAACAGGTGACAATTGCCATGGAAACAAATGGAAACCAAAAAAGGAAAGAAAGGGGTTGGTTTCTGAATTCCTACAAATTTTCTGCTCAGTCTCAGAAAAAAAAAAATATGGCTTTTCTTTATCATCAGTCTCTTCTCTCTCCTCATTTTTTACTCTGTATCTATAAATTCTTTTCTAATTATAAATTTTATTACATTATTTATTTAATCTTTTTTTTTAAAGATTTTTCTTTAACCTCCTATGTCTTGCACCAGTCTATAATCTTTTCCTCGGGATTTTTTAACCAACAGTAGACAGAGGTATGTTTCAGGGAGTGGCACATGGAACCAGGATCCTATGACCACGGAAGCAGTTGATAGGGGGTCTAATACCCTAGAGGGCCTCTGGGTATTGCCTCATCCTGACAGGGCTAGCAATGGCTTTCAAATCCACTACAACAGGAGGCAAGTGAGAGGCCAAACATGGAATGTTATTTTCAGGCCATTCCTGAGGTATCAGGTTTATGAGTTCTTTTAGGTTGGGTGACAGGATGTTTGTTCCTCAACCTGCTGGCCTTAAGCAGTATTGATATTCACTTTCTAACAAGAGAACACAGACCAAGGTTGAATCTTCCTGAATGGATATGCTGCCCTCTGGGGAGAAATGAATGTGAGCTCCCATTTTTGTCAGGAGATCCCTCCCCAGTAAGGGGTAAGGGCATTCAAGAATCATTAAGAAAGAAAGAGTGACGGTCTTTTTACACAAATCCACATATCCCTTGGTGGTCCATAGGTAAGATTTAGTGTCCATGGAACCTTGGACCAGACTGGTTTGATTTGTCATGAGTCCCAGGGGCTTCTGGAGGACTGAATGATATGCCCCAGTGTCAAGGAGAAAGTTTACTGGATGCCTACACACTGTTAAAGTTATCCTAGGCTCAGGAGGGTGCATTGAGCCCTGTCAGCCTCATTCTGACAGTTCCATGATGGCCTCAGGCTCCTATTTTTGTTTTGGAGAACACTCATTCATCCAATAGCCCATTTCCTTGCTTTGTGACCAATTATATGGTTAATACCTTGGAGGAAGTACCATTAGATGCTGAGAAGGTATATTCTTTGTGTTTGGGTAAAATGTTCTATAGATATTTGCTAGGTCAATTTGAATCGTAACATTATTTATTCTTTGTGTGTGTGGGAGGGGGAGGTAAAGTCAGGATGTCAGTTCTCTTCTTTCACCATTGGGGTTCAGAGTTCAGACTTGAGCCATCATCAAGCTTGGAGGCAGGCACCTTCACCCACTGAACCATCACTGCAACCTGCTTGATTATCTATAACCTGTTGATCTGTGTGAGTTGAGATGTTATCTCCTGAGAACAAAAATCCCTTTCACTGCTCCTTTGACACATGGTCTTGTTACTGGCTCCACACAATGCCAGGAAGGAAAAAAAAAAAAAAAGACTCAGTTTGGAAGTTTGGACAAAAAACCTGGCAACAGACCAGGCAGCGCTATGCCAGTCACCGGGCTGAAACCACTCAGAGTGATCCCAGCCCTGGACATTGTCCAAAGCAATCTTCCTACCCCTAATCCTTGTTATTCTACAGCAACTGGATGAGTGAAGAAGAGAAGCTACCTGCTAGGCAAGCTACTTTTATCAAGACCCCTGACGTCCACTTCATCTCCCTCCTCCCTTTGGCCCAGTGTCTTCTACCTTCTCAGCCTTAGCTGAGGTAGAGGTTCAAACAATGCTTTGAAAATTGAACAAGAAAAAAAAAAAAAAAAAACCAACACTTTTTTTTCCTCTCCTAGGAAATGCATAAAAGAATACATAGACTGTCTCAGAGGATTCACAGACTTGCACTAAGATCACCTGAGTCTTTTCTACTCCCAAACCACTGCCTGTGCCTCAACACACTGATTACACGTTGACCATCATCATGGCGCACAAGGGTCGGCCTTGCTATTTTCCCATTTCACAGCTAGAAATTCCAAGCTGGGGAGAAACAGTGCCCAAATAACTGAACTGAACCATAAAGACAGATACATTCTATGTTAAAAAGCAAATTCCCAGGATATCTTCTCTACACATATACACCACAAACAGTGCAGAGTTGTCTCCAAGAGTTGTTCTAGCTCCTAGCAGGTGATAGGCAGAGGAGAGGGAATTATGGGGAAAGTATATGCCCAACCCTCTTCCTCAATCCAGTACCACTATCCACCTTACAATGCAGAGGGGATAAAGGTGTCCTGCAGTGGCAGAAGTGGCAGACCACTCACCTAACGTGTGAAGCTCTGGATTCAACCCACCAACATGTAAATAAAATAAAACGATTCGGTGAAGGAACATACCTGTCTTCAAAATGTCCCCTGATGCTAGGCCAAAGCCTGGTCTGCCCTCAAATTAAAAGGGAGTCCCACCTAAGGTCAAAAATGTATCTCCCATTAAGTCGAGAGTGTCTTTACCACCACCATCCCTCCCCTACACATCGGGAATGTTTCCGGTACCTTCTATCCTGCTCCCCTCTCCTCTAGAGGTAGGTTGCATCTGGTAAGTCCAGCCCACCTAGTCTAAGGCCGCAGCTCGCTACCAGGCCCAAACCCCTACAGAAGTGCCAAGACTCACGATCATCTTCTTATAGAGACCATAATGCAGGACTAGGCTATGAGTCAATGCCAGGCGATGGGGTTTCATCGGGTGTCCAGCTCCTGAGGGTGGGAAGAAAAGAGTCGTTCAGTCCCTACCCCTAGAGTTGCAGCCCTTGCCGCAGAACCTCTCCTCCCGCACAACCTTGAGCCCTACCGTAATGGAAGTTGCCCACATCAGGGTCGTAGAAATACGCCACGGTCTTGGCCATGGTGCTGGGGGACCAGGCCCCGAGCCTCAGCCGCCCGCCCGCCGCCGGACGCCAGCCCCACCCCCGCCGTGCGTGCTGCGCAAGCACGCAGCCTACCTCTGCAGAACGGGAGAGCTCGGCCCCGCCTCCCACGGCTACGCTTAGGCCACGCCCCTTTCGGGAGTTCCGCCCCTCATTTTGCTGTCCTGGTCCGGATTCCGAGGCTTGAGACTCAGAACCTGGACAGGGACCCGCGGCATCATTCATAGAATACAAGAGCCGCTTCTTTCGGGGCGAGGGTCATATCCTCGGAAAACCGAGCCGTTCCGTCCAGCTGCTAGCCTCAAACGGGTCTTGGGGTCGTGGTTCCTCTCTAGGAAACTTGGAAGATCTGGCCACCCTGCTCTTCTCAGGTGCAAAAAAAAAAAAAAATCCCCAGTGAACTGGGAAGATTGCTGGCTTTCCCACTCGTCTGGGTAATCTGAGGGCAGGACCTGTGCCAGACGTGAGGGCGAGACTGGTGGCCAAAGCCTCTCCTGACCTCTCGACCCTCGACGAGAACCCAGACTCGCGCTGCACATTCCCTCCGGGGGGAGGAGGGGCGGTGCAGTCACGCGCACATCTCACTTGCGTTCTTACACGCGTAAGGCTCACGCACTCCTCCCCGCACACCTGCGCTCCGCCCCTTGGTTCCAGGCCCGCAACGCTAGTAGGCATTTGGGATCCCAGGACAGTTTCGGAGGCACCCCCCATCCCCTCCATTTCCCTGGCCGGAGTGGTCCGGAGCCTGTCGCGGTCCCCAACAGGCCCACGTCCTTCCCTCCCCCCGTCTGCCGCGGCACCGGTATCCGCAGCCACCAGCCCGGAGCCGGTGAGGCGGCAAAGGGGGGAGGGAGAGGAAGCAAGGGATGAGCTCCGGGAGGGCGTCGGGGGCCCTGAGCCGGACGAGGACGCCCCTGGAGCCGGGACCCGAACCGGAGACGGAGACGGAGACAGGACCAAGCCACCGGTACCGGGTGGGCCAGGTGGTCGGGGTGAGAGGAACCAAAAAAGAAGGGACCCGGGAATGCAAGGAGGGGAGGGGGCTGCACGATGCCTGGCTCAGGCCGGTGTAGAGGAGGTGTCGACACTTACTCAAGCGAGATGTTTGGGCTCGCTGCCTAAGAATTTCGCCCCATCTCATGCTGCAGTGTCCTTGGGAGGGACGGGGCGCGGAATGAGCTATAAAAGATAGCGGTCTGGATATCAGAGAAGTGGGACTGGGTCGTGGCAGAGGGCCTGCGTAGCTGCTATCTGGCCTCCAGCATTCGGAGATATTGGCCGACCAGCACCCTTAGTCCGGACAGCTCCTTGGTTGGGTAGGGGGTGGGGCGGGCCTCCTATTGCGGATCCTAAGATGCTTTCCTACTCTTCCTGGTTCCCAGCTGCAGCCCACTAAACCCAGGAGGCGCCCTGGCCCGCGCTCGCCCCCCAGGGCCTCATGTCGGAACCACAGCCTGGCCTGGAGCCGCCCCAACATGGGCTGTACATGCTCTTCCTGCTTGTGCTGGTCTTCTTCCTCATGGGCCTTGTAGGCTTCATGATCTGCCACGTGCTCAAGAAGAAAGGCTACCGCTGCCGCACGTCTAGGGGCTCAGAGCCTGATGATGCCCAGCTCCAGCCCAGTGAGTGAGAAGCCTAGAGCCCTAATTAAGTTTCTCTTACCCTTCTCCTCAAACTTTTTTCTGCCTTGCTGGCCGATAGACCCAGCCCAAATCCTGATGAAGTCCAAAAGACAGCTTATGATGCTATTTTTGAGTCTGCATGTAGAGTGGCACTACCCTGAAATCGAGGCTAGGGAAGGGGGTCCACTCATATAGTCCTGGGAGTCCATTTCTTCTCCTACCTTTTCTGGCCCGATGCATAAAGGCACAGAAGTAAAGGGATATGTCTTGAGCTATCATCCATGGGGCCATCAGGTCATGTTCCCCCGAAGCTGACTCATTTCCCGCTTCCTTGCCAACCTCTTTCATCCTTCAGCTGAAGACGATGACGTGAATGAGGACACAGTGGAGCGGATTGTTCGCTGCATCATCCAAAATGAAGGTAGGTATAGGCCAACAGCTTACTCCTTCCTAAACTGACTTCCTCTTGCCCTGACCTCTACCTCCACTGACTCCCTCTTCTCCCTCTCCATCAGCCAATGCTGAGGCCTTGAAGGAGATGCTAGGGGACAGTGAAGGAGAAGGGACTGTGCAGCTCTCCAGGTGAGCTGGAGACAAGGGCCAGCATGACTTAGCTTACCTTGGAGTACCATCTCCTCTAATGCAGTCTCTGCAAGTACCATGGAAGTTTGGCAGTGGTTCGGGGGTAAGGTGGACAAGGCTAACTGACCTATGTAGGAATCTTTTATCCTTCATCATCTCCCATCTAGACACCATCCAGCCTAGCATTCACCTCTGGTGTCACTTCCTTTGGTTAAACATTGCTCTCTTTAGTAAACAGGGTGGAAAGGAAGAACACATGACTACTCATGGCTTAACAGTGAATTTATTAAAGACAAAGGGATGTTGGAACCTGGGGAAGGTGGGGTTTGGGAGGTTTAAAGAGCGTATTGAAAAAATAGGAGGAAAGAGCAGGACGGGAATTGAAAATATCATCTCTGCTCCCCTCCCTTCTGTGGTCCAGTGTGGATGCCACCTCCAGCCTGCAGGACGGAGCCCCTTCCCATCATCACACAGTTCACCTTGGCTCTGCAGCTCCTTGCATCCACTGCAGCCGCAGCAAGAGACCCCCACTTGTCCGTCAGGGTCGCTCTAAGGAAGGGAAAGGCCGTCCCAGGCCTGGAGAGACCACTGTATTCTCAGTGGGCAGGTGGGGGTACAACGGTCCAAGAAAAGGGAGGTTAAATTGGGGCTCCAATAATCCTGTCACCCAAAGGTGGGTGAGGCCCAATTCTTTCCTCTGAATGACTGGGCAACTGTAGCAGGGGTCAGGCATGCAGTGTCCCACAGTCTCAGAAGGCTTCCCTACCCCAGGTCAAACCCAGGGGGGAGGTTTAGGGAGCCTCTGAGCTGTAGGTCTAAGTTGCAACTTTCTCTTCCCACCCAGATTCCGAGTGACACACATTGAGAAGCGCTATGGTCTACATGAACATCGTGATGGTTCCCCTACAGACAGAAGCTGGGGCTCTGGTGGAGGGCAGGAACCAGGGGGTAGTCAGGGGGCTGGAGGAGGGCAGCCTAGGACAGGGACGGCTGCCATTGAGAGGCTGCTCCCTGAGCCGCCACCCTCCCAGGCAGTAGCAACCCACCCAGTGCAGAATGGAAGACTCAAGGATGCCAACATAGTCCCTTGTACACTTGAGGGGACCCCTGGAGCCTCTGCAGAACTGAACTTGGCCACTAGAGGGAGAGGCCCAAGCCCAGGACTGCCTAGTCAAGAAGCAAATGGACAGCCAACCAAACTGGACACCTCAGGTCAGCAGGTATGAAGACATGGCCAGGGCTGCACTGGGCAGTGGTGGACACATCTTACTGTCCCTACTCTGGGAAACATGGATATGATCCACCTCCTGTTCCCATTGAATACCTCCCCTTCTCTCAGGAGTCTCTACCACCAGAAGCAGGGGGTATGTGAGGCAAGTCTCCCTGAGCTCAAGATCAGGTAATCTCACCCTCTCCCCCTCTAGCTAAACTACTCAAGCCCATCTACTCCTTGAACCCTGGGGGTGAACTATAAGCTTAGTGTGTGGGGAGTGGACATAGATGTCCTCCATAGATGTCCTACAGTGCCTGGAGGACAACTCAACTAGGAAGCAACACTGTTTCCCTTCCTTTCTTCCAAGCCTCAGTCTTCACTGTGCTGATGGATTACCAGCAGGCATTGCCAGGGGATGGATAGCCAGGAAGGCTCTCCCCTCCACTGGACAGCTCTGCCCTTCAGTTGAGGGACCAGCTCTACTTCCATCTGGAGTTACATGGTCCTGGGCTGAGAGACCTCAGGAGGAGCCCCTCCCAATTCCTACCCCCTCATTCTTTTCCCTTTCCCCACCTGCCAACAGGTTGCCTGGCCTGCCTTCCCCCAAAACCTCGCTCCACATGCTAGAGCGTGGCAACTGGGACCAGGCCCTACCCTCGGTGGGCCCCTAAAGCAATAGCACCTTAGGCTCCCTGCCGTCTTGGCACAAGAGGCCCAGGCTCTGGCTTGGACTTCATACCCTTTATTCACTGTCAATAAATCCGCTCAGACCATTACAGTTGCTTTGCATCCTGGCTCCAGCTCCTTCTGACTTCCAAGGTCCCCTACTTGGCCCCAGGCCTAGTGACCCTGGCATCCAGGGTAAGGTTGACCACAGAGGCAGGGTGAAGACACAGATGAGCCAGAGCCATGAAAGGCTTTGGGAAATGGGTTCCAGCCCCAGAGATTTTGTGAGATTTTACCACCTTAGATATGGGATGATGGCAAGAAGTCAAAAGGGTACTTCCAGAAATGACAGGAGAACAATAGGGGAAGGCGTGGGTTCAAATCCCAGAAATGGGAACAGGGTAAGTTTCTACCCCTGGAGGTGAGAATGGACATTGGGAAAGATTTTAACTTTTGCCTATGTCGATCCAGACCATTGAGGGGGTGGTTTCTGTCAGCATGGAGACGGGGGCAGCAGCATCACTGGGGGGCAGTGACCCTGGCCTTCAAGTGAGAGGATCAGGATGACCAGGATCCGGGGCTTTAGCCGGTGGGGGAGGTGGTGGACGCATCTGCAGGGGACATACATAATTAGTGCTCCAGAGTGTGTCTTAGGAATATCCCTGACAATTACTTCAGCTCACCAAACAAAATAAGACCATAGGAATGACCTTCTGTACGGACTCTTCCAAGTCAGGGCACCTTACCGGCCTGAGTCGAGGCACCATCATGTCTAGGGGTCCAGGGCAGTCTAGGACTTTGTCTAGAAATAGAAACCAAAAGTCAATTCTCAAGCTTTGTTCCGCTCCATACTGCATCTCCAGCACTTAGGGTAGTGATACTTTATAAATACTTGTTGACTTAGCCAAAAAGAAAAAAATCACCAGCCTGAGCTATAAAGTCCATTAGTCCATCCATTCTCAACAAATACTTAATGCACAATCGCTTTGTACAAAGTACCAAAAAAAACAGGGTGGAGTGCAAAGCTCCCCCTCAAAATGCCTATTGAGAATCCCATAATATCACACACAGACACACACACAAAGAGAGACAGAGATAGAGAGACGGAGATAGATGGAGACAGAGAGGGAATGCCCACGTACTAAATAATTCAAGCGCAATAGGAATGCTAAAAGACATGGTGGTGCTGCTGGAGCCAGGGAGGGTGACTGAGAAGGTGGGCACAGCAATAGGAATGCTAAAAGACATGGTGGTGCTGCTGGAGCCAGGGAGGGTGACTGAGAAGGTGGGCACACTAGACTATTTTAGAAAGGCTGAGTATTTGATAGTGAAAATAGGGAATGGGGCTACAGACATAAATTAGTGGTAGATATGCATGCCTAGCATGAACATGATCCTAATTTGATCCCCAGAACCCACAAGAAAATAATCCAATAGATAAGCATTGTAATAGATAAGAGAAGATAATCCAAAGGTGAGTATTGTATTTCAGAATTGAAGGACACTAACAGGAAAACCTACACTTTGGGAGACTATAAGAATGCAGAGAGAAAAGATAGCGAATTTTTAAAATAATAATGATCTAAAACAGCCATGTTTACTGTAAGCCAGCACAATGTTATGCACTCTTAACAGATATCTTGGATAACTTTTTCCGTATGTGTACAAGTGTTTTGCCGACATGTATGTCTATGCACCACACACATGCCTGGTGCCCACTTGGATCAGAAGAGGAGGTCAGATCCCTTGAGACTAGAGTTACTGATACCTGTGAGCTGCCATGTGGGTGCCAGGAATCAAACATAGATCCTCTCCAAGAGCAGCAAGTGCTCTTAACCACTGGGCCAACTCCCTAGCCCCTGATAACAATTCAATAAAGCAATGCCTTTCCCTTCACTTTAAAAAGAATGTAAACCAAGCTAGGCTGGTGCCTCATACTTTTAATCCCAAAATGTTGGGCAGCCAGGGACAGGAAGAGTACAAGTTCAAGGTTAGCCCTAGCTCCAAAGTCTAAAGGATAATGCGAAAACATAGACAAGTTATACTCCTCCCTCCTCAAATCATCCAGCAGAAGGTGACAGAGGAGTATGAACCTGGCTCCAAATCTAAGTTCTCCTCCCCATCCATGTGCCATGGGCCTGACAGCAAGTACACAGGCACACGGGGCAGGGGAAGGCAGAGTCCAAGCCTCTTTCTTACCACTGCTTATGCTCCCCAGGCTCTGCTTCTGTCTACTCACCGGAAGGCAGAGCAGGTGCAGGGGATCCATCCAAGGCACAGGTGGGTGCAGGAGGGGAGAAGCTGGGAGGTGAAGGGGATGGCAGCATCTGGAGACAGGGTAGGCATACAGTCATTTCCGGTCTGTGGGAGGGCTTACAATGCTTCTTGTCGCCCCACTCTCCGTTTCTCTCCCATTTCTTCTCAATACCAAAAGCAGCCAAATGAGGGTTATAACTGGTGCATATTAAAACAGCCAATATATACTGAATAGCTATTATGTGTCAAGTATTCTGCTACCACTGCACAGATACAAATCTATTCAACCTTCACCACCACCCTGGGAGCTATGTCTTTGAGGGCTGCTACAGGAGAAGTGAGATTCAGTTTGAGCCATCCATCAGAATCAGTCACTTAGTGTCAGAGTACTGACTAGAACTGGGGTGTTCTGACTCCCCTATACAATTCCTGCTGTGTCATGACAAGGCAACTAAGATGGCTCAGTAGTTAAGAGCACTGGCTGTTCTTCCAGAGGTCTTGAGTTCAATTCCCAGCACCTACACGGCAGCTCACAATATAATGGGGTCTGATGTCTTCTTCTGGTGTGCAGGTGGTCATGCAGACAAAGCACCCATATACATTTACTACATTAAAACCCTTCTTGTGTGCCATGGGGCTAAGGAATGTGCCTCTATGATCTCTAGTCATGACAGTGAGCCTGCTAACGCAGTTATTATTGGTTTTTTGTTTGTTTGTTTGTTTGTTTGTTTGTTTTTTGATTTTTCGAGTCAGGGTTTCTCTGTATAGCCCCGGCTGTCCTGGAACTCACTCTGTAGACCAGGCTGGCCTCGAACTCAGAAACCTGCCTGTCTCTGCCTCCCAAGTGCTGGGATTAAAGGCGTGCGCCACCACTTTTTATTTTACATGTGCAGAAGGCAGCTCAGAGAGATTAAGTAATCACCCAACCTCATGCTATTGCAATTTGTTCTCAGGCCTATCTGGGCCTAAAGTTTCCAAACCCCTATGAAGGGTGCCTTAGTTTCTTTTTCTCTTCCCAGCCAAAGCATACAGAGAGGTCTAAGCCACCATAGGAGGCAAACTTGGGGAGGAAACAGGGCTTTAATGTCAATATGGAGCATTAATGAGGTGAAAAGGTCAACCCAGAAGTACCGGGAACAGAGAGAAAGTGAAGCTTCACCTGTTCAGAGTCAGAGAGTTCAGGTGGCCCTGGGGGGCCAAGCAGTTCCTCTACCAGGAGAGATGGGAAGACTCCAACATGCCCCCCAAATTCTCCCCTCCAGAAGCCATCATCCACTCCATCTTGAGCCCTGGGCAACAGGCGGATGAGTGCCCCTTCAGGAAAACTTAGCTCCTCTTCACTCTGTCCCATGTAGCTGTACAGAGCGCGTGCAAAGAATGCTATACAGGAGCCCAGGAGAGAGGACAAAGTAAGGTAACTGGGTAGTGGTACACTAGCGCCATGACACCCCATAACCATCCAGTAACCTGTATACCCATGGTCTCCGGATCCATACTGCCTTGTCTTACCTGTGGGCTCTGCTCCTGAGGGATTGTCGCTGCCATGGCTGCTCTCAGGAAGGGAGAGATCCGGGAAGTTGAGATATCGCTCAGGGACAAAGCCCGCTTCACCATGCTGGTTCCGAGCCTGCTCCCCAGCAGTGTGAACAGGTATCAGACTAGCTCAACAGTCCACAACCTTGGCTCTACTCAAGTGTCTAGCATTGCCACACACAAGTCCTCCCACTGGTCCCAACCCAGGACCCCATACTCACCTTAACCCATTCATCAGCATCTCCTTCCTCTATGACCTCCAGCCACTCACCCTCTGTGATAGTCAGCTCATCCTCACGTCCTGCCTGAGCCCCACAAGGAAGGATTCAAGATTTGCCCCCTCCCCACCCCTGTTGCCCATCTGCAGTTTCCACACCCATGCATACCTGATAGCCAAACACTACATGTGCAGGGCAGGGGAGGGGTCTGGTAGCCAGAGCTGGTGGGGCAGGCTCCTCAAAGAGCTCCCCAGCCTCCTCACATTCATCAAAGTCAGAAAGCTCGGCATCCTCTGCCTGGAGCGTGGTAGAAGACAGATACTCAAGTACTGCATGGATCTCCCATACCATATCTTAACTCTAAGGGACACTGGGGATCCTCTTTCAAGACAGTACCCCTCAACCAATGATCATGTACCATAACCTAAACCACCGTAGGACAGGATGATACTAAATAATAGCAATTACAACAACTAGGTGCTAAATACAAAGTATCTTACGTGTGTGTGTGTGTGTGTGTGTGTGTGTGTGTAGATAGATAGGTAGACAGGAGATAGATATAGATATATATAGATATAGCTTCACTTAAGCTTCTGCATAGGCCAGCACTGTTTTGTATAACTGTATTAACCTTACAAAGGTTAAGTCATTTTCCAAGGTCACACGGCTCATAAGCAGACTGGCTGGCACTCAATTAACTTCTAGTCTGCTCCCAGAACCATGGTTCTGAATCACCATATTATAAGTTTATTGAGGATTCTCCATGCCAGAAACTATGCATGGTAGCCTCATGGTGACCCTCTGAATTAGATCCTGTGATTGCCATTTTAGATGCTCTGTCTTCTAACAGGAAATTTTAGCTTCCAGGTGTGCATGGTTAGGGACAAGGAGGAGCTCACCGTGGGAGAGAGGTCCCTCTGGGACAGTCGAGCTTCACTAAGTCTTCGCTCCTGTTCCACCTCATCCTGGGCTTGGGTCATGGCTGGCTTCAGCCAGCGCTGCACATCTAGACCAGCCTCCTGTAACAGAGCCAGCCGGGCGGCCCCTTTCACCTGGCTCACCTGGTATGAGGCAAAAGAAAGTAGTGTATGCTGGTTAGTGGAGTGTAGCCTCTGCTTCCTCTTTTTCTCTACCATCGTGAAGAAGGTTGGGTTGCCCGAGGAGGCAGGATTTCTGTGGTTCTTAGACCAGGGCTGTGGCTTACTTGTGCCCGTCGGATGTTCTCCCTCACTTCCTGTAGCCGCTGTTCTACACCTGGAGCTTCTCGCCCTGGAGTCTGCTGACGCCTCTGCTCCAGTCGCTGCAGAACCTGGTGAGGATGGCAGAGGTGGGTGGAGATGATGTGGGCCACAGCTTACTCTGAGCCTGGTACTTCGATAGTTGCATCATTTGCATTGGGTCATCTATCTTCCCTATGAGGTAGGTATTATCATTGGCTCCAGTTTAGCCATGAGGAAATCAAAGTCCAGAGAGATGAAGTCATTCCTTACCCAGAGTTAGAGAACTCACAAGCAACAGGAGAGAATACAAACCCCTCTCTGTCTAGTGCCGAAAGCTGGGCTCGTAACTACTGCATTATAGTTTTGTGTTAAAACTCCTTTCCCTCCCTTCCTGCCTGCATCAATGGTTCCCGTCTCTCAGCTTTTCTTACCCAGCCCCAGTACCTGCACCCCCACCTCACCCGATGCCCATGATGCTGGATCTTGTAGTCCCGGGCAGCCCTGTTTGTCCAGCGCTGAACCTCTTTCTCCAGGCCACTCTCTCCAGCCATGCCTCCTGCTCCCCACTCCAGGGCACACACCTGAAGGAGACAAGGAATGCTTGAGGGAAAAAAAAAACTTAGTCTGTCCTTCTTACTAACCTTTTTTAATCTTTTTTTTTTTTTTAGATTTACTTTATTATTTTGTGTTTATACATGTTTTGCCTGCATATATGCCTGCACACCACATGCACACCTGGCACCTGAGATGGTGGTGAGCCTCAAGTGCATGTTGGGAATTAAACCCAGGTCCTTTGCAAGAACAAACGCTCTCAGCCACTGAGCCAACTCTCCAGCCCCTTCCTTCTTCATTTTGACCTCCAGTGTCAGGGACCAAGAAGATGGAGTGAATGCCTTTGTCTGTGGACAAAAGTATGTGCTCATGTAGATACAGGCCCAGGAATGGGATCAGGATGGATGAAGAGAACAGGACTGACTTCCGTCTGAGGTGTCTGTGTTCAGATGGGAGGAAGGTGAATGGGATTTTGAAAACCCCTGTCCAAGGCAGAACAGTCACCAAATCAATACCAAGAGAGAAACAATGAGACAAGAGGTCTAAAGCACACTTACACTTAGATTTGGCCTGTTTCCACAAGCAGGGTGTTCTCACCTGATCAGCCCCTGCTGGCTGGAACTGCTGAGGTGGGGTGGGAGAAAAGACTCCAGGCCCCTGAAGAAACAGCTTCACATCTTGTTCCCAGTTTACCTAAGGTTAGATAAATATACAGGCACTCACTTACCACCCACCCAACCCTGTTCCCGGATCTTCTTGGAAGAAAAGAAGTCAGAACTGCCTGTTGGGGGGTGTGGGATGAAGGTTTGAAGAAAACAATATAAAGCACCCCGAGGGGAGCCCTCACCTGAGAAGTCACCTTCCCCCCATGGCGGGCATGCTCTAGGATCATCTCTGCAGCTTCCAGCTCTGTGTGTCCCAATAAAGTCAGGGGGTCCCTCAAGTATTCTGACAGCTCACTTACCAGGACCTGGAGAGAACAGAACCCCCAAGGTACCTTAGTACATTAGGTACATACGACCTTCTCCCAGGACTCAAGTGCAGAGAAGATCATCCATTCATGGATGGGGCACAAACATGAGGGGTAGGGAGGAGACAAGGGATAAGACATTCCTGCTTCTAATCATAGTCTGTCATGTTTAAACCACTTCGGAGTTTAAGCACGTCCACCTCCACTCTCTTCGAAGCTCATTAGTGTTATGATGTGGGCAAACTGGGGTTAACTCTGATGAGGAGTATGGAGTCAAAACAGGCATCAAGAGGCAGAACCAGAACCCACAGATGCATCCTATATTCACTCTGAGCACTAGCACTAGTCAGCCTGGGTAGAAGGAGGAAGCAGGGATGGCGTCTGTATTCACCAAGGGCAGGAGTAGTCTGGGTTAGGACTGGCCTTGAGCAGTGCTGGCAATTCCTCTTGGTAGTAGTGGGCAAGGTGAGCATTGGTGGCCACCAAATTTAGCAGGTACTCATTGCGGGCTGCTCTCAACTGCTGGGAATACTGGGCTGACTGGGCAGACAGCTAGGAAATGGAAAGAAGAGTCAACAGGGAGTCCTGAACCCTTAGAGGCCTTCCAAGGCCAACCTCTAACCCAGAACCAGAATGGATCTCACATTATTATTGCCTGGCACGACACTAAAACCTCCATGTACAACGCTGGCTTAAAAACCCTCCTGTGGCTTCCGTATATATAAAAAAATGCAAACTGTGCCTTGCGGTAGTTTACCAGCTCTTACATGAGCTGACCTTTTTCAAGTACATGTCTCTTGCTTACAGTGGTGTGGCCACGCTGAACAAAAGTGGCTCTCCCCTCAGCTTTAGCACTCATCCCCTCTCTTCAGGATGTTCTTCCCAAAGACCTTGGTGTGGCTGCCGCCGCCGCCCTGTCACTCAGACCACCTGTTCAGTGAGGCCTCCCTTCTCACTGGAGCCCAACTCTCACAGCAGTTTTATTTACATCATCGTTGATTATTCGTATACTCTTGTCTCACCCAGGGCTGTGAGGGTGGCACTCCATCAGTCCTGTTCTCCCTGTATCCCCAGGGGTGGAACACTGCCTAGCATGTAGAGGTACTTCAAAGCACATATAAAGGGACAACGACAAAAAGGCATTGTTTCCACTGTCCAGATGAAGAAACCAAGGAGCTATATTACTGAGTGCATACTACATGCCTGATAATGAACCACTTGGAAATTTGCAAGCTAGGTTCAACTTAATCTCTTACTTTTATGCCACTGGACCCCAAACCACTAGACTACTCTACCCTTATTTATGCTTTTATCCCCCAAACCTTGGTGCTCAGTTTCTGGAGGCTGGTCCGAGAGTGGAAGATCCCATGATCACTTCGGTTCAGCCTGTGCAGGGAAAAAATAGTCAAGAGTCAGGTATAGACTTGACATTCTGATCTCACCCCCATAGTCTTCACATCACGCCTCGAGTGTCCCACTTGGTCATCCAAGAGCCCACCTGGCCTGGACATCAGCTGCCTTCTCCTGTGCCAAGGCCCATACACGCTCTCGCTGCCCATAGAGCTTCCGACTTCGGCTTAGCTCCCGAACAGACTGTAGCACCTCAGCCTGTGCCTGCTGGAGGCTCTCTGTCCCCTAGTGGCAAAGATACATAGAATCCTGACCCAAACCACGTCTAATCTGAGCTGGAAGTTCCTTCGCCCCTATCCACCTAGACATACCTTTCTAAGCACCTGATCCTTGGCACTTCTCCCAGTACCCCCTGCTAGGTCACGATAACGGTCAGACGCCTGGAGTCGGGTTTGGCCGCCAGCCACAGTAGCATCCAGAAGGCAGCGCCAGGCACCAAACACTGTCCTACCCCTCCCCAGAGAAGGTCTGTGTTGAAGAGAGAAACACTCCACCATCTCATGAGACCCCACCCCAATACCAATACCACAAGAGACAGCCCCCCCCCCATCCAGGAGCCCAGCAATCGATCAGCCCATTAACTCAGCCACAGGATCACTCATGCCCTCCACCCCCACCCACAGTGTCCTTGCTGGGTCAGCTCCTCTGCTGCTGCTGTGTCAGCTCTACCTTCAGCTCATGTGCCTTCCCCTGCTCATTAGGTCCTTGTCCCACAGATCTCTGGGGCTGAGCTCCCCATATCCTCCAACTCTGTGAAGCTCACCTGCTGTCTACCTCCCCACTTCGCTGCCCTTCTCTCTTCAGGAATGGCCCCGCCAGTTTCTGGAGTGCCTGGTGAGAAAACCATCACACGGACAGATCCTTTATGAAGACTCACCCCAACTGGGGGAGAATTTGGATCCAGGGTCTATATCATCCTTTGGATGTATAACATATACATTTCCTAAATGCTTTACGTTCATTTATTCATTTAGTCCTTAGAACCTTATGTAGAATTTGGGTATTATTATAATTCCCATTATACAGAGAGAAAAATTGAGGCCAAAAAATAATAAAGTAACTTGTAAGATCACAGAGCTAAGGAAGTAATAGAGCAGGGATTTGACATAAACCTGACTGATTCTAGATATGTTGTTTTAATTTTTTATGAAATTACTTTATTCTAACTCTAAATAAAAATATCACATAGTTGCCGGGCAGTGGTGGCGCACGCCTTTAATCCCAGCACTCGGGAGGCAGAGGCAGGAGGATTTCTGAGTTCGAGGCCAGCCTGGTCTACAGAGTGAGTTCCAGGACAGCCAGGGCTATACAACGAAACCCTGTCTTGAAAAACCAAAAAAAAAAAAAATAACAAAGTTAGGTATTTGTTCTTGACCACAACGGGGGGGGGAGGGGGGGGAGGCACTGCTGCCCATGTAAAGGATGCTACAACAAGAGGGAAGGTCCAGAAAGGTGTCCCATACCTGGCCATACTCCCGTTCAATGGCTGCCCTCTGCTTGCTGTAGGATCTGTGGAGATTGGGGGGGAGGGGGGGTGTTAATGTTTGCTACTGTTTTCCCACACTCAAGTCTCTCCTCAGCTTGAGCAGGAGGAAGAAGGAACCAGCCCAGAGCGTAACTACATCCAGAGGGAGTGGGTCTGAAAGACAAGAGTCCTTGAGATCACCTCTGGAAGCTGCAACACAGGTCAGCCTCACCTTATTGCTCAGAGCCCTAGCAGGATCCTCCCACCCCTGGAGGACCATCTGTGGGCCTTCGGGTGAGAGAACTGATAACACCTAGCTGGGTTCGCGGTATCGGTGGTCACTTCCAACAGGTCTGAAGAGGGAGGGGATTATGCCCTAAGCTTAATTATGGAGGTGGAGAGAGTGGTGTGAAGTCAAGTGGTTTGAGGAAGGGGCTCTCTGTTTATGTATATAACCCCAGGAGCTGAAGAGACATGCCTAAGGTGAGGATCATGAATGGGTAGGTCAGAAAGCTCACCCAGACAACGCCCAACCCTGACAGATGTACACTGAGGAAAGAGTGGCGCTTGCTCCTGTGAAGATGGAGTACGTGAAGGTGAGGGTCTAGGGCTACCTGATGTCCTCCAGAAGATCCGCCTCCCTCTGTTGCCGGGTCTGAAGGATGCTCAGCTGCTCCAAAAAACGAAGTTTCACCTCCTGGGCTGGCTTCACCTGTAAGATTAAGAAAGAGGTGAGGATTCCCGCCTGGTACTCCACTCCGGCGGCGTGGGGACCTACAAAACACCTCATAGGGAGCGGTGAGGGGGCGGGGCCCGAGAGAGGCTTTGCTGTTTCCTCGGTTTCTTCTGTGTTAAGCTTTGATCTCCTTGCCACTCCCTGTGACCCACCCCGAGTCGAGTGCCCGTGGGCTCCCTCCGCTCCCCTAGACCTCCAGAAAATCCCTTTTTCTGGGCAAAGCTCACTTTTCGGGGCGGCGGCTGCATCGCGGCTCCAGCAAAGGCTGCCAGACACTCTACTCCGGAACTCAGGGAGGCCCGGCCCACGACAAGGCCCCGCCCCAGAGTTGGCCCGCTCCGCCCACGCTCGCTGCGCGCCGGGCGCGGAAGAACACTGGGGCAGCAGAGAAACTCAACCTGTTATTGCTTGCTACAAGTACCCCGGAAGGGTCCAGGCCGCCGGGCGGACGCAGCGTGCGCCTGACGGTCGGGAGATCCTCGAGCTTCTGAGTCAAGACGCCTGGGTTCTATTTCTAGTATAGCCACTGATTCAGCCTGTAATTACTTCTGGTCATTCATTTACATATGCTTATCACCAGTCCCTACACTAAGTGCAGAAGACAGGTGACCAGGGAAACTGAGTCACCGGACACCTGAGCGAAAATGTCTCTAACAAAGGGAGGCACCTTTCCCTAATCCCCGCCGAACTGGAAATGCTAGCGTGACAGAGGTAAGAAATAGGCCTTGAGCCCGCAGAAAGGAGTCCAGAGGAAAAGGCGGTACATCCTGGGCTCCAGTGGGCATTAATGGTATCAGTGAAGGGCCGTGTGACCTGGAAAGCTCTTGCCATCATTTTAGATCTTTGCTTCAGACTTTATGCCCCCAGTTTACCTGTGTGTGTGTGTGTGTGTGTGTGTGTGTGTGTGTGTGTGTGCGCGCGCCTGTCTAGCCTGAGGATTCTACTAGCACTGGAATTACACATGCTGACACTACACGTCCAGCTTTTTGATGGGTTCTAGAAATTTGAACTCAGGTCCTCACACTTATATACCAAGTGCCTTTACTCACTGAGCCATCTCCCTAGCCCCTCAGTGTGCACTTTAATTTACCCTACAGCCCCTCCATCAGTAAGAGATGCAGGTTCTATTTCAGAATGGGAGAGAGAGAACATTCTAGTGACCTATTTCCCTCAAATTCCAAGACCATCAGCCTTCTCCAAGACTTAGTTACCGGTTCTCAAGGCTAACATTCAGCCTCCTCCCTTCCAGCTTTCTCCCTTCTTCCCACAACCCACTGTTTCTACAGTGACCAGTGATTGAAAAGAGAGTTAAACCGGGCAATGGTGGTGCACGCCTTTAATCCCAGCACTTGGGAGGCAGAGGCAGGTGGATTTCTGAGTTCGAGGCCAGCCTGGTCTACAGAGGGAGTTCCAGGACAGCCTGGGATACACAGAGAAACCCTGTCTCGAAAAAAAAAAATGTAATTTTAATTTTAATGTAATTTTAAGACAACATGCTTAAAATGGGATTGCTTCCAAGGAAAACCCAAATGCCTAAAGCCCAAATAGAAGACAGGCTACAGGGATATGAAGACTGGGCCCCTGCAAAAAGCACTCTCTTCCTGTTCTTGAGAGGACAGAGACAAAGCTCCACACTGTCACCACCCTCAGCGCCCTGAGGAGTTCCTCAAGACTGATCTCAGCCCAGCCCAAACTGGCATCTGTGATTTTGATATTGAAAGGAATTTCAAGACTAGTTGTTATAACGAAGCGGAGTTGGAAATGTTATTAAAGATAATTTAATAGAGATTAGAGCACTAGAGTGAAGAGAAAATTCCATCAGGAGAAAACAAGACACATCCAAGTCAGGGAGCAGAGGGGAAAAGAGTTTGTACTGGGTGTGGGTACAGGGCTCAAAGGAGACAAAGCGATTAAGTGTCTTAGCACTAGCAACTTATGTTCTTTGATGGGTCTCAGATTACTGTTTATTTTTAAGCAGGTTTTCTTTGTGTAGTCTTAGCTGTCCTGGAACTTACTCTGTAAACCAGGCTGGCCTTGAACTCACAGAGATTGACCTGCCTCTACCTCCCCAGTGCTGGAATTAAAAAACGAGTCTCACAACCGACAGACTTCAGTTTACATTTTAAAGCCATTACATTTCGAAAAAAGTTTTCCATCTGTCTCTTTTGATAAAAGACATACATGTGGTACCTGGGGATACTCAAAAGCCACTCAAGTTGCACAAGGAGTTTATTACATGTTCTCCCCTTGTCATGGAATTTCTAGTGAAGTTCCTAAAAAATTGCAGATTTATGGCTGAGAAGGATGAAAGGCCGGAAGCAGTTAATTTTATATTATTTTTGCTGTGCTGCTAGTGAAGACTTGAGCCAGAAGCTCTGATGAAAGACTTCTCTCTGCCTTCTTATGTCAGCAGAATTTTCCCTATTATTTTTTTGTTTTGTTTTGTTTTGTTCTTAATTTTTTTGGGACAGGGTTTCACTATGCAGCCCTGGCTGACCTGGAACTTACTCTGTAGACCAGGCTGACTTTGAACTCAAAAGATCCACTTGCCTCTGCTCCCTCGTGCTGGGATTAAATGTGTGGGCCACCATTCTCAGCCTTTTCCTGTCTTTCTGTCTTGCCTCTCCTACTACCCGCTCTTTGTCCCAGCTGCTGCCACCCTCCCAGAAGCCAGGGCCTTTCCCCCTGCACAGCTTTAGCACCGGCTACCTGCCCTCCCCTGCTCCTGCCCTCCCCTCTCCTGCCCTCTCCTGCCCTCCCCTGCTCCTGCCCTCTCCTGCTCCTGCCCTCTCCTGCCCTCCCCTGCTCCTGCCCTCTCCTGCCCTCTCCTGCTCCTGCCCTCTCCTGCCCTCCCCTGCTCCTGCCCTCTCCTGCACCTGCCCTCTCCTGCACCTGCCCTCTCCTGCCCTCCCCTGCTCCTGCCCTCCCCTGCTCCTGTCCTCTCCTGCTTCTGCCCTCCCCTGCCCTCCCCTGCTCCCACCCTCCCCTGCTCCCGCCCCCTCTTACTCCTAGCACTCCCCTTATCAGCTCCTTGCCATTGTTTCTGCTTCTCAGAGGCTTCCACCCCATCCACCTAGTGCAAAGGCCACATGTATTTTAGCTCAAGTTTAGCTGATTTTAGTTCCTTCAAAGTACTAAACTCACCTGGCCTCTGATTGGCGTGTGTATTTAGTTTCGTTTCTGTAGGCTCTGTAAGAGCAAGGACTCTGTTTCATTTGTTTGCGTTCTATCACCCGACTTGGCAGCACCAATTAGGTGCTCAATACATATTTGTTGAATGAAGGACTACTGTTGAAAAAAAATGAGCCTTTCGGTTCCAAAGTTTATTAATAATGACCCATTCCTTTTCGAGTTCCCCTTGCCCCAGCTCCCAACCCCAATCAGCCACCCCATTCCAGGGCCTCAAGGCAGTTCCAGCACATAGGAAGTGGAATAACATAGATTTGGAAATCACGCACATTTCTAGCTTCCAAACCTTCACTTCTCTCTAATGCAGTAAAACCAATCTTATGCCGTAAAGCTCTCACTGAACCCCTATATCAAATATATAAACCAGGAGCCGCCCTTACTGAGGGGGAAATATCAGGGCTCCTAGCTCAGAAACAGTTCAGTGTTCACCCGTCTCCTTATTTTAGTGACTTCATAGTACAGACAAATGGGCTGGGCTCAGAGAGGGGCCATGATCTTCCCTGAGACACACCGTCTCCTGGGCTCTCAATCCAGTGCTCCTTCAATGGTACCATACTGGATTCCAGAATCATCCATCCAGGGCAGAAGAAGCTCCCAGCAGTTGTCTGTCATGGTGAGAGCCTGGTTTCTCCTCTGGTTACCTACCTCCTTAACTACTGGCCCTGGGGTCATGTGAGGGGCTGGCTGGAGGGCGGATTGGAAGCACAGGGGGTTTGGGTGGGTAAGCTGGGTGTCTGTGTCAGAAGGCTGGTGGGGCTGGAGCCTTGGGGGCTGGTGGGCTGGGAAGGACTTTCTGGCTCTCCTTTCCTCAGGATGAGGTTGTTGAGCTCCTGGAGCAGCTGTTCCTCTAGGGACCCTCGTGCCTGAGGACTGCTTTTTGAAGGGGGGCCTGGAGGAGGGTCAGGTGTCCTCTCCTCAGGGGCCAACATGCTTGCTTTGGAGAGGGGGGTTTGATCAAAGGACCTCTGGCTGGCAAGGGGTGTGTCTGACTTGGTGGACCACTCCCAAGTGGAAGAGAAGGTCGAGTCCTTGGTAAGCTCAGGGAAGGCCCCGACCTCCTCATATACTGGTTCTTCATACACAGGCTCCTCCAGTTCATCTTGCTCCTCTACAGACCCCTGGGATGACTTCATTGGCTGGATGGAAATGGAACAACAGAGGGTGGGCACAGTGTCAGAGTTACTGTGTTATTAATCCTTGGTCACATTCTTCCTTCAGTCAGACACTACAAAATACTTGACATATATGAGGTCACAACAACCTGTACAAGTGGGTCATGATGCAGGGGAGTGAGAGGCAGAGGGGCCAAGTTGCCCTGCAGCACAGAGTAAGGAAGTGGTAGTTGGTGAGGTTTGAACTCAGATCTATCTGGCTCCTGAATGCATTCACTTAACCCCTTCTGTTTCTCTGCTTTGTAATTACTTTCTCGTTCCTCATCATACCCCTCCTCACTGCTCTCCTCTGCCACATACGCATGCATTGATGGCCCACATCAGAACAGACATGGAGCACACCAGGGTATGGGCAACACAGAATACACACAGGGCTGGCAGACACACAACCAGAGCAAGCACAATACTCACAAAGAACATGGATAAGGTCCTCCGGTTGTGTAGTCGCCGCTGGACCCGGGTAGAATAGAGACGAGGGAAGGGAGAGACAGAGACAAAATGAGACCTGGCAACAGGAGGTGCTGGTGGGAAGTGAGGGCACAGAGACTGTGGACAAGAGGGTCGTGGTGAGGGGGTGGGGCATCTGGCATACAGACACACTGTTTCCTCCTGCAATAGGACAAGGTTAAGGGCAGAGAGCAGATGCTTAACACATGCTGGGGGTAGGGTCTCACCAGGGTCTGATTGGCAGAGAGTAGCGTGGCTCCACTGTCATCCCCTCGGATGGGCAGCAAAGGCATAGTGCCAAACTTCTGACGAGCAAGGTCAGAGGAAGAACGACGACGTAAAACTACTGACTGCTGGTCATCATGCTGAGGAGACAGTGAACTGTTGGCACTAGTGGGCCTGGGTGGCACTGGGTGACTGGGCCCCAGAGGCACCAGAAGCCCAGCCTTCAGCCTCTTCCTTCCCCTCACCTGGGCTTTAAGGATGCTTGTGGTCCAGTCCCACATCTCCTCCTCATCCGTGCAGGACAGACAGCTGTGGGTGAACAGAGTGATTCAGGAAACTGAAGGAATCCTAGCAGCGAGCATGGAGGAATGAACGAGACAGTAGAGGAAGAGGACAGGGCAGAGCTAGGGAGAGATCTCAGTTGGTATGAAGTGCTTGCCATGCAAGCATAGGGATCAGAGTTGGATCCTCAACACCTGTGCCAGAAAGGGGGACACTAGAGAGATGGCTCAGTGGTTAAGAGCACTGGCTACTCTTCTAGAGGACCTGGGTTCAACTCCCATTACCCACATGGTGGCTCATAATCATCTATAATCCCAGTTTCAGGCAATCTGATGCCTCTTTGAGCACCAGACATACACATGGTACACAGGCAAAACAACCCATACACACATATATATTTTTTAATTAAAAAAGAAAAGCTGAAGCTGGCATGGTGGCTAGTGCCTGTTATCCCAGTGCTGGGGAGGTGGAGACAGGCAGCTCTCTGGGACTTACCGGCCAGCCAACCTAACCTAACTGGCAAACCCCAGGTCCTAGTGAGTGACACCTGAAGTTGACCTCTGACCTCCACATGCATGAGCGCACAACACTCTCACACCACTCACACATGAATGCATGCATGCACGCATGGTCAGATGGTCAGACGGATGGACAGACAAGGAGCAGGATAGAGGCAGAGAAGAAGCTAGCTAGAGGTACTCACAGGTGCATCTTTTCCAATATCAAAGTGAAACCCCACCTGAAAGGCAAAGGGGACCAGTAGTTAGGGAAACTAAAAGCCAAAGAGGTGGCAGCAGGAAAGCCCTAGGTCAGGACCAGGGAGGAAAACTCACAGTGTTGGAGGTTTTAACTTCTTTCGGATCCCCAGGTAGACCTTGGCACCTTCCAGAGACCACTCTCGTTCTGGCTTAGAGCTCTGAGAACATGAGCAGAGGCAGTTAGACTGAGATATACAAGAACACCATAGTTAGGAAAATCAAGAAGTCACAGGTGCACTGGGCATGTGATCATAGAATAAGTCAACATCAGGGAAGCAATGAGATTGGTGAGGATATGGGCCGTGGGGTCAGGGGTTGGTACAGTTATGGCTCCTGATACCTGGACTGGCCACCCAGCATCCCACCCCTCTAGCCCCAGGACATCACCTTCTTCTCCTTGAGCAGCAGCAGGCATCGGCCACGCACCAAAAAGAACCTCTCCTGGAAACGGCTTCCCAGCAAGCGAGGTGGCTCCTCACGACACCGTAGCAGCCCCACCCGTGGGCTCTCACGCCGAACTCCTGGACACAGAAGAGCAATGCTGGGTGGGGACTCTCAGGAGAGGGGCCTAGGGAATGCTGGGCTGAGGGAGGAGGCTCACCTGTGAAGAGGCAGCCAGCATGTGCCATAGAGACTTTCCTCAGAAGCAGAGAAGCTGAACAGGGCTCTGGAAGCTGGCACCATTGCAAGGCCTGCTCTAGAACCTTTTCTTTGGGGTGAAGCGGCCTCTCTGAAGGGAAATGTTGAGCAGGTAATAATCACAAAAACTAGCCAAAGCCTGAAGGCCCCATCTCACCTCCTACTAGTTCATTCATTCATACACCTATCTAACAACAGCCCCTGATGCTATGCCAGGTACCATGCTGTCCCTGGGATACATGGGCCTGCTACAGCCTAATGAAGGCGCCAACAGTAGACAATTAAGCAAAGCAGCAAAACAGAGACAAGTAATGACTTTTAAAGTGTGTTTTAAAGTGTGCGTGTGATATTTTCCTATAAGCTTGAGTTACAGGCAGTTAGTGTGTGTGTGTGTGTGTGTGTGTGTGTGTGTGTGTGTGTGTGGTGTTTCCTGGAAGCTAGAGTTACAGGCAATTTGTGAGTGTGTGTGTGGGGTGTGTGTGAGTGTTGTTTTCCTGAATCTAGAGTTACAAGCAGTTTGTAAGCCACTCAGTATGGGACTTTGAACCAATTTCTGGTCCTCTGCAAGACAGTTCAGTAGGCACTCTCAACCACTGGGCCATTTCTCTATCGCCCAATAATCATTTTGAAATAAATAATATTTAAGAGACATGTGGAGAAACAAAGGCACAAAGAGAAAAGCAGATGAGCAAGTGAGGAAGATTAGTCAGGCAAGGCCTGGTAGAAGCTGCATTTGTAGATGAGGCTCATCAATCTATTTGACAGATCAGGCAAAGCAAGCTGTACCTAAGATCATGGGTGATCTTTCGTTTTGTTTTGGTTTTTTGGTTTTGGGATGTTTCTTTGTTTTGAAACAATGTCTCACTGTAGCTCTGGTTGGCCTGGAACTCTATATAAAACAGACTGTCCGCCAATTGCCTCTGCCTCCCTACTGTGGGGATTACAGGTGTGCACCACCAGAGCACCAGGTAGGATCTTATAGGATGAAAAATGTAATAGCAGATGCCAGGAGTCAAAAAGTTGTTCTTGGGGGATCTAAACAGCAAGTGTAGCCAGACTGGGGGTATATGCAACTGAGTGGTGCATGCTTGCCTTTCATTCTCAAATGCCTGTGTTCAGTCCTCAGCATGGTGGAGAGAGGGGGTACACTGTCCTCAGGCAAAGACAGGTCAGAGAACGGCTGATGTGAGATGATGTCTGAGAGACAAGCAACAGCCACACAGCCAAGGTTTTGCAGGCCATGATGAGGGCTTTGAGCTTTATTCTAAATTTATTAGGAACCCATCAGAAGGCTTTAACCATAGCAACGGCATGATCTGGTTTATGCTTGAAATGTGTATTTGGCTGCTCTTCAGAAACTAGATTGTAGAGAGGTAAGAACAGAACTCTGTCCAGCTGTCCTGTCTAGAACCATGCATTTCAGTGGTCCATATTGGGAGGCAGAAAGATAGTGGTGACCGTGAGTAGGGAGGAGAAACTACAGAGATGGAGAAGATCGTTGACGTGAGGGCTATCAATACACTAATTAATAAGGACTATCAATATGACTAAGAATTGGTGGGCTGAGTATGAGGAGCAGTGGACATGGGATTCTGGACTTAATAACTGAGTGAACCATGGTACACTTTGCTGAAAATGAAAAACCAGAAAATAGTATGGGCTTTATCTTGGAGGAGGGACCTAGGAAGAGGAAATGTCAGTCTTCTGTACTGAAATGTCTGTGAGAAGAGGAAGTGTCAAGTAGGCAATTGGATATGTAAGTCTAGAGTGCAGAGGAGAGAGCTGAACCAGAGATAAATATTTGGGCGGTCAGCCAGGCATGCTAGTGTATACCTGTCGTCCCAGCACTTGGGGGAAAGAAGTAGAGGGATTTCCATAAGTTCAAGGCCAGCCTTATCTACATAGTGAGTTCCAGCCCACTGGAATTAATTTGGATGTCAGTTAGGTATTTAAAGCAAAGGGGGGAAATGTAGGTAGAAAAGAAGAAAGGGCCCAGGACTAGTTCCTAGCCCTTCTAACACTTCAGTCATGGCACAGGGGGGAAAGGAGGCTCCTTCGAGATAGAGGAAACCTCAGCTGAAGCCAAGAGAGGAAGATTAAGAAAGGGAATTCATCCACAGCCTGAACACCTTGTTGTGTGGATGAGTGGACTGGTAAGATGTTCATTACATTTGCTAACAGAGAAGTCACTGATGACCTCAGTTATGTGTCCACACACACAAATGTGTGGCTACACTCACCAAGCTCTCCATGTTCAAGAACTTCAAATGTCACCCATAGGTCAGTCCCTGATGCTGCCCCTCGCATCTCCAGCACCTGGTTAGTCAGCTCCTCAGCAGTCAGTGTTGGGGACACCTAGCACACAGACAAGAGGACCCACACTCATTAGGGCCTTGCTCCTGCTCTCCCCTTACCCCCAGAGCCTTTAACACCGACCTTTAAGGTGACACAATTGTCTGGGAGCTGCTGTTCTATATAAACCTCCATGATGAGATCTCCAGCCTGGGACAACTTAGGGCAGATAAAGGAGAACCGGGAAATTACACAAATACCAAGATGAAAGCATGTCTTCTATGAACCTCCCCAAACAAAGATCTCCTTCCAGCCCTACTGCCAACATGGCTTGGTCCTTGGAAAGAACTCTAAGATTAAGAGAATTGCATGGTTAGCTGCATATGGTGCCACTTCAGACAGTGCAATACAGCAGTCTCAAGAAGAGGTTTGCAGACAAGACTCTCTGGGTCCCTTCTCTACCACTTCTACTATGACCTACTGTGAGTAAGGAATTAAAAAACCTCAATTATTTATTTGGAGAAAAAGTGAGAATACCAACTTTGTGGAGTTGTGTGTTGCTAACAGGAGATTAGAGGTGCTTGTAACATAGGATGTCCTCAGCAGCACTAGTTGTTGTGTTTTATACAATACTCTTCCTGTCCCACCCCATATTCCCCAGGGTCTCAGACTGGTCTTGAACTTTGAGACAGGGTCTCATACAGATCCAGTCTGGCCCAGCTTGTTATGTACCTGAAGACGACCTCAAATTTTTTTAAATTTTTTTAATTTTAATTTTTATTTTTATGTACATTGATGTATTGCCTGCATGTGTTTCTGGAACTGGAGTTATGAACGGTTGTGAGCTGCCATGTGGTTGCTGGGAATTGAACCCAGATGCTCCGGAAGAGCAGCCAGTGCTCTTAACCACTGAGCCACCTTTCCAACCCTGACCTTAAACTTTTGATCTCCCTGCTTCCGCCTTCTAAGTGCTGGGATTGCAGGCATGTGCCACCACCATGCCAGCTTTTTGTGTGGTTTTGGGGATCCATCTAAGGGCTTCATGCATGCCAGGCAAGCACTTTATCTGAGCTCCATTTCCATCCTTGGCCTGCAGAGCTCTATGTGGCTGAGCACTTGATCCACACAGCCCAGGCACTAGGATTACAGGCATGGTCTGCCACACACTTGGCTTTCCTGAGATCTCCTATACTTAGAAATGGGGTGCTGGGTGTGTATCTTAGTGATGGAATGCTTGCCTAGGCTGTGTGAGGCCCTGGGTTTACTGAGTCTCAGTGATACTCAGTATCACTGAGAAAGGAATGTACTGAAAAATCCCCATAGTGGAATAAATGGAACAAGCACACTACCCAAAATACTTCCCTCCTGGGGATTCCCCTGTCCACCAAAGAGCCAAGGGTCAGTGTGCAGGAAGACAGGCTGAAAGGAAGCCTCCTTTAGTGGACAGAAGATACATTTCCCTCTGGCCCCACTCAGCAGTCTAATAATGTTAGGGCATGTTACCTGCACATCCTTCCAGGTGGTAATGAGACTGACCTCCAAGTCAATCTGAGCTGCCTGGTCCGAGTCAATCTGCAAAAGGACCAAAAATATTTCAGGGGCTGCTAGGAAAGGAGGGAAGCAGAGCAGATATTAAGGTCAAAGGGGAACTGGATAAGAGGGCTGGAGGCCAAGCATCAATAACGAGAGGATGTTGGGGTCAAGGTTGTTGGAGAAGGAAGCCCAGGACTCTGGAAGGAAGTTACCAATGCAGGCATAGGCTAGGGCTTTGGGGATGAGGGTCTACACTCTGAGTCCACAGGGGTGGAGCAGAGGCGTTGTATGGCAGGGTTAAGGAAGCCTTACATCAAAGACAGAGATGTAGCCATCGATGAGCTCCTGCAGTACCCGAACCTCATGCTCTCCCCGCCCATCTGTCTGGAACACACTAGGTGCAAACAGTAGGGCCAGGTTCCGAGTGCACATCTGGTTCAGAGCCGCACACTTCTGCACCCTGCAGAGAGAGAGAGAGAGACCCCAGAGTCGTGAGTCCAACTCATGCTCATTGCTTCACCAACACATCCATGAATTTGGAAGACCTTTACTGCACCTCTACTGTATGTCAGGTGCTAGGCTAAGTGTGGGGCACGTGTCAGTGGATTGACAGTATTGGCCCCAAGGAGCTTTGAACATCTTGGACACATTAAGGTATGGCTGATCATTACTAGAGCAGGCATCCATAGTTTTTATGTAAAGAATAAGCAATAAGTATTTTAGACTCTCAGGCCATATACTCTCTTGTAACTTCACAGCTCAGCTGCTGTACTGCAAAAGAAGCCATATGACACATATAAATGAATGGGTGTGACTTTACACCTTACAGGCTTTTATTTGGAAACCCAGGCAAGGAACTGGTAATGGTCCTGTATTTGACAATCCTCTGTAATACTGTATAACCAATGCAACATAACCAGGGATGCACCCCACATCATAAATCCTTTCTCCTAATAGACTGGTAAAGGTGGGTCTGCATCTTAATAATCTTTATTTCTTAGAACCAATTCCTTATTTGGCATAGACTAATAAAAATATCAGTTACGTTGATTTCTAATCATTCCTGAAGTTTATAGCATGCCATGTGCTATACTAAGAATTTTACATGGACTATTTCATTTTACTTTCCAACAACCTACCAAGTAGAAACTTCTTTACATCATCTTCCTTTTGAAAGCAAGCAGAACAAGGCTAAAGTTACATGTCTAGTTGGGAGAGCCAGATTAAAACCTAAGTCTACATAGTCCCCAAACCCATTCTCTGAACCTTTAGCTGCAACACCCTCACATAGCAGCTGTTAGTGACAGTAATTAATTAATGAAGTTGTGGCATTGGTTTGAAGTGATGAAGGATCAGGAAAGGAAGCTAAGAAGGCCTGACTATACTGACCGATACAGATGCCCAATGAGGGTGGCCAGTGTTCTGCGGTTGACTTGAGGCAGGCAGCTAATCACTTCTTTGTATTTCTCCAGGCGCTGATTCTTCTGAGGAAGCTCTAGGGACAGAAGGAGGAGAGTTGGAGAGGAACCAGGAAGAGAGTGGATGGATGCAGAGGGGAGGGATATTCTGAGACACAAACCCGGGATGGATGGATCTCTTTCTACCTTCTACCTCCCTGTGAAGGTCAGTTTGTGTCAACTTGACACAAAACTAGGGTCACCAGGGACTGAGGAATTGTCTCCATGTTGGGACATTTTCTTGATTGATGATTGATGTGAGAGGGGCCAAATACACTGTGGGTGGTGCCATTCATAGGCAGGTGTAAGGAATAAGACTGAGTGAGCTATGGGGAGCAAGCCAGGAAGCAGTTCTCCATGGTTCCTTCTTGAGTTTCTGCCCTGGCCTTTCTCAATGATAGATTGTGATGAGGAAATGTTAAGCCAACTAAATCCTTTCCTCTCCAAGTTGCTTTTGGTCATGATGTTCATCATACACTAGAAAGCAAACTAGGACATTCCCCATGCCAAGTTTCTGGGTGATCACCAGGATGGGGAATGCTGGGAAAGGGGCTCTGCCGTTCCACAAGAGAACTTTGTGGATACTGACAGAGGAAGGTGAGATCCGGGTTGAGTCTTGGAAGTACCTGCAGCTTCTCTCCATCGAGGCAGCAACCTGGCAGAGGTCACGGGGTCATCAAGCTCTCGAAAGAAGCGTTTGAGTGTGTCAGTAACATCTTCTACAAAGTGTTCCCTTGGTCTAAGCTTCACTGACCGGGCATCCCGCCTAAACTCAGCCAAGAGTTTCAGGCTGCGGGCCCGAGCACCTCCTTTCCGATATACACCTTCCAGCCGAAGCCCTGAAAACAGCCAGCAGTCTCTGTTCAGTATCGAGGGCAGACAGTACACCCAGAAGCCCCTTTAGGACCCTCCCCATGTATGTGGCTGTTAACAGAATCCATGGATGCTTAAGTTTCTTATATAAAGTGATGTATTTCTCAATAACCCTACATATATCATCTCTGGATTATTTATAATATCTAATACAATGTAAAGAGTGAGAAAAAAGTATACATAGTCACTACAGTATTTTTCATCTTTTTTATCTTTAATTGGTTGAATATACAGATGTAAAAACCGCGGCCACAGAGGGGCACGTGCACTTCTGGTGCCTCCACAGTAACTTGTAAACATATACAGAGCAAAGAAAAGCCTCAGTTCTTTTCCCATACACATGCTCCTAGCTAACGTCTCGGGTTATAAACAAATACCTTTTTGGGGGGGTTGTTTGTTTGTTTTCTGTTTTGGGAGGACTAGGAATGGAAACCAGGACCTCACGCACACTAGGCAGATCTCGGCCTTGAGTTGAGATACAATGAATCAATCATGTACCTTAGATTAACTCCCTTTAGATGACAAACATACCAAACAAGGCTTTTGTTGTTTGCGGTGGTGTTTTGGTTTATTTTTTTTCCTTTTGGATTGGTTGATAAAAAAAATCTTGTGCCCAGAAGTTCAGGGGACTCTAATCCTGTCTCTCCCTTGGGAGAGATACTGAGATTCCATATTCAGCAATTAAGTGTTTGCAGTGGCTTTATAGACCATAACTCCTGCAAATAACAAGAGCTGATGATGTTTGTTTTCTTAATACCTATCTTCCCAGTAGTCTCTGGGCCTCACAGGATCTTCATTGTTCACTGTCACCTCCTGACAGCCACATGCTAGCACCTGAACCAATATCTGTCAAAGGAGTGTGGTAATGCAAAGACCTTGGAGGGAAAGCTGTGTCCATTCCAGGGCCTTCTAAGGCCTCAAACTGAATTCCTCAAATAAACGCTAAGGATGCAAAAAAAAAAAAAAAAAAAGATCTGGAGACCAGTGACCGAGATGTCACAGAATGAAGTCACTGACAAGGTGAGAGAATGTCATTAGCCACCGACTATCCATCACCCATGACTGGTAAAATATAACTCTTCGTATGGTCATAAAGGTGTCTTTTTTCCCCCCAATATTGAGGATTAAACCCAGGGCTTCTTACATGCCTGGTAAAAACCCTACACATAATTGATAACCTTTTTTTGGGAGGGGGGGCCTTGAGACAGGATTTCTCTGTGTAGCTTTGGCTATCCTGAAACTCTCTCTATATAGACCAGACTGCCTCTGCCTCTCTATTGCTGGGATCAAAGGCATGTGCCACCACTGGCCCTTTTTGTATTTTCTATTTTGAGATAAGGTCTCACTAAGTTGCTTATTCTGGCCTTGAACTGAGAATCCTTCAGCCTCGAATGACCAAGAAGTGGTGATTTCAGGCCTGTATCAGCAGGCCTCGTTGTTCTGTTTTGCTTTTGTTTGGTTTCTCAGTTGGTGTTGGTGCTGGGAATTGAACCCAGGACCTGTAACCTCCTTGGTTTTCTATTCAATGTCCAGCCTCCTAAAAAGAGTTCATAGGGAATGTAGATTGGTCAGGCCAGGCTCCACGAGGAATTCAGCAGGTGCTTTCAGCAAGAGCAGCATTTGCTGACTCTTTAGTCCTAGACACTCTCTCCTCTGTGAAATCGTTCTACTCAGACCTTCAGGGATCTTGCCTCAAAGGCTCCTCCTCCCAGTCCACCACATGGTTGAATCCTCACATATCTTGTGTTCCTCTCACCCTGTATACCAGTGTCACCTCTGAGCAGGGTCAGCCTACCAGGCCCTGTACTCATTGTTTGACATACCCCATTTCACTGTCACACTAGATTGAAAAATGAATTTCATTTGGCTCCATTTTATAGATAAAGGAACTAAGGCTCAGAGTCACATGGTCAGCTGGTATCATTTTTTTCAGGTAGTATACACACACACACACACACAAACTCACGCACGCACATACGTACACACATACGCATGCACATACGCACACACCCTGGCTTCTCCAACCCCTCCCACTAGCTCTGTGTCAACCTGTGCCCACTCACCATGCTGCGTGACAAAACTGATGCAAGCGTCTACAATGATAGGGATGTCTCCCCGGCTCATCTGCTGCTCCTGCAAGCCCGTGCCACCCCCTCCAGCGGCACCTCCAATGGCTGTGTTCCATGCTGCAAAGTCTAGCCTGCCTTCCCCCTGCAAATACAAGGTCCTGAGACCCAAGAAGACTGAGTTAGTGCCAGCTCCAGAGATCAGACAGAAGCTGAGAAGCACATGGAGGTGACTTCCCAGAGTTACCAGCAGGGGGCAGCAACACCAAGTCCAGAGAGTTCCTAACCAAGGAAGCAACTTTGAGGAAGCAAGCTGTGAAGGGATGAGAGGAAGCTGGGTTCAAAGAGTCACAGGTATAGAACATTACCTTCCTGTCTCTACAAGGACCAAATGTTCCTTTTTGTCTGGAGTGTCAGCTGCAGAGACCATACCTGTAGAAGAATCCTTGAACATCATCAACATCATCACAGTGAAGACTCTTAGACAGTTAAGGTATATAGGTGACCATTAGCAAATAGCCTTACAATGTTCCACTAGTGAGCTACACACTGTTACATGCACGCTACATAGGACTGCTCAGAAGTTTAATTTGCCTTACATTGTTTGCTATAAAATAGCAAAGCTGAGCTAAAACCCAAGTCTCTTGTTCCCAGAGTCCTAGAGCATTATTCTAGCGTCTTCCTCTTTTAGAAGACAACAGTGAAGATGCATAGTCCCTCCTCCTAGACCCCAACCAACAAATAACACTTTTTGAGTATGATGTACGAGTCGCCTCCCACCAGGTTCTGTGATAAAGGTTGTTGTGTATTTCTTTATCTGAACGCCACTCTAGCCCTTGGAGGACAGTCTTACTATTATAGTCCATTTTAAGATAAGAAAGCAAACGCAGGGAAACACTGACACAGCTAGGAACTGATGGAAACATTGTCTAAATCGAGGTAGTTTCATTTTATAACGTGTATCTGAACATTCTTCTCTTTCCCACGAGAATCCAAATAAAAAAGGTCCACTCTTGCACTCTCCCACGGCCACCCTTTAGCCCTGTCCACACCCCTGCTCACTGATCTCCTGTAGACGCCGTAAATGCACCATGTCCTCGGGAGCAGGGGGACCAGGGCCGGGCGCTGGGCACAGGAAGAGATGATCTCCACGAAGGAGGCCGAACCCTGACAGCCAGAGACCAGGGGCCAGGCCTGCGTGGGAGGGGGACCGTAGCCACAGGCGACCCATCCGCAGCATCCCAGGGCCCAGCAGCTGGTGGCAGTTGAGCGGGGAGAACCACTGTGGAAGCAGAGGGCAGACAGGGGTGGGAAGGGAAGGTGAGGAAAAGACAAGGGGTCGGGGAAACAAATGAGAATGAGAGACCATGAAAGGAGAGCAGAAGAAAGGGGGAGAAAATGGGGGGGGGGGAGAGGATGCTCCAGCGTACAGGAGACCTCTGTGTGACTTCCCTGCTGCCTACACAAGGTGGGAGAGAAAGAGAGAGTAGCCAGCATGCACTACTGTCTTCACCATGGTTGGGCAACCCTTCTGGCAGGACTGTATGGGAAAAGGGATGTTTTGGGGTCCCACTAAAAGCAATTCTGTTCCAGCTATGTGTGTTTTTAAAAACAAACAAACTAGGGGGTGCTATTACTTTTTTGTTTTGTTTTCTTTAACCTGTTCCAATCTGTCACCAACACTTTTACTAAAAATAATTTTAAAAATTAACTATTAGAAAATTAAGATGAATAGACAAAGATGGGAGCTGGAGAGATGGCTCAGTGTTCTAGAGTGCTTGTTACTCTTGCAGAGGACTGAGGTTCAATTCCCAGCACTGCATGGTGGCTCACAACCGTCCTCAACTCTAGTTCTAGAGGATCTGATGGCCTATTCTGACCTCCGTGGGTACTGTGCATGTACAGTGTATACATACATATGTACGTACATACATACATCTGTACATACATACAGCTGTACATATATACATACATGCATGCATGCCAAACATTCATATATATAAATGTAAAAAATATTTTAAAAGACATACAAGCCCTTAACTTGTATAATTAGATTTGACAAATTAAATCATTCTGCCAAACTGCTATGAAAGATTCAAATTGCTTCCTCTCGAGTTCTGTACACATCTTATCATGGATTGGAACAAATAATCAGGAGACCACAGCATGGTGAACGGAGTGTCAGTTGTGGCAGAGATGGCTTGGGAAAGCCAGAAAGTGGCTCCTGGTCTCTGGGCATGAGAAGTCGCTAGTGATAGTCAGGGGATAGGCAGGGGAAAGCAGCTGTAGGGTTAAGGAGGAGCAGCAGGCTGCACACAAGTTCTGAGAAGTTGTCAGGAGGGAAGGAAGTCACGGCAAGGTGAAAAGTTGAAGGTGAACAGAACTTAGGGAAGAACTGTATTAGGGTGGGAGAGACTGTCGTCATTGGCAGCATCACTACCGCCATTATTTCAACGCCCACAGACAGAGGGCTTACTGTGTGTGGGCTTCAGATGTCACCTAATCCTCATCCCCAGGGGTGAGTCTTTACACCCACTCTGCAGACGTGGAAGAGCTCCCCAGGCTAAGTTGTAGGACTCAGATCTCAGGATGTCTGGCTCTGAGCCTAAACTTTTTACTTCCAGGAAAGGAGGCTGAGACTCAGAGATTGACTCGACAAGGTATGGAGAAGGTACAGTACATGAAAGTGGCTAAGGCAGGCCATGATGGCACGTGCATCACTGATATCCCTGTGTTCGGGAGGCAGAAGCAAGAAGCAATGCTTAGAGGCTGAGGCCAGGCTGATCTACACTGCAAGTTCCATGTTAGCTAGGCTACATAGCAACACCCTGTTTCATTAAAGGACAAAAGGAGGAGGAGGAGGAGGAGGAAGAGGAGGAGGAGGAGGAGGAGGAGGAGGAGGAGGAGGAGGAAGAAGAGGAGGAGGAGGAAGAGGAGGAGGAGGAAGAGGAAGAAGAGGAGGAGGAGGAAGAAGAGGAAGAAGAAGAAGAGAAGGAGGAGGGAGACTTTGCCTGTTGAAGTTAAGAGCACTGGCTGCTCTTCCAGAGGACCCAGGTTCAAGTCCCAGCATTCACATGGCAGTTCACAGTTGTCTGTAACTCTAGTTCCAGGGTCTCTGACTCCATCACACTGACAAACGTGCAAGCAAAACACCAATGCACATAAAATAAAAATAAATTCCTCCAAAGGTTGTTGTGAAAACTAAATGAGATATTGAACGGGCCTTTCTTTTTTCCTTTCTTTTCTTTTTTTTTTTTTTTGGTTTTTCAAGACAGGGTTTCTCTGTGTAGCCCTGGCTGTTCTGGAACTCACTCTGTAGACCAGGCTGGCCTCGAACTCAGAAATCTGCCTGTCTCTGCCTCCCAAGTGCTGGGATTAAAGGCGTGCGCCACCACTGCCGGGCTTAAGGGGGCCTTTCTTAAAACGTGGGGCTTAGCATAGAATAAGTCATCAGCCAACTCTGCCTGACAGTGAACTAGAACATGTGGAGAGGAGAGACAGAAATCACGAGCTGCTGGAAGGTTCTGCCTTCTTACCTTGCCCACTGCACTGATCCAGGCCTCTAGACCGTCTGCTCCATCGGTGGCAAAATGCTGGATTCTTCCCCCAGTGAGGATGAGTTCAAAGGAAAAAGGGAATCTGCAGAGAAGACCAGGTCAGGAGGACAGCAGGGGACAATGAGGAGCCTGCCAGGCTGGCACTAGCAAGATCAGGGGTAGAGAAGAGGCGTATCACCTGTCAAGGTCACCTGGATCAGCAGGTGGGGGGCTTACACCCAGACATACAACATCCTGGGGCTGGAGAAGACTGAGGGGTTCAGGGCTGCTCTCTGATGCAAACATTTCCAGGGCAGCTCCCAGCACACACCACAGGCGGGGAGGAGCTAAGTGGAAGAGAGATGGAGGAGCTGTCATCCTCCCCATTGTCACAGACCCCAGCCCCACATACTCACATCATGTCAAGCCTTCTTCCTATGGTTGATACTACAGAACCTTCCTGATAACTCTACCAAGTGGGTTTATAGTTAGGGCTGCTCTGCAGATGGGAAAATTGAGGCTTGCCATCTGTGTAGCATGAGGAAGGAGTAGAGAGGATACTTGACCCAGACAGTCTGACGTTAGAGCAGAATCTCTTCACTGTTATCTAGGGCTGTGACCTGACCTTGTCCCTGTCTCACCTGTCTCACCGCCAGCATCCCAGACCACTGCAGGACACTTCCCTATGCCAGCTCTGTCCTAACACTTTCACACCTAACTTCATTCATAGTCTCTGCCCCATCCCTTCCCATCCACTGGCTCCTGCTCACCATCCCGGCCCCTGCGAAGGGGTGGGGCTCCAGCCTTGTTGCTGATAGGACCACAGTATAGGAAACCTCTGTAAGTGGCAGGCACCATCACCTCATTGTATACTCCTGGGGAGGAGTCTGCGAAGGGAAGAAGTGATCGTGTATGGATGGCATGCCTCCCTTTGAAAAATGCAGCCAATAGGATCAGACCATGGGATCTAACTCCACCCACAGCAGGAATGCATCCCAATTCTGGTGATCCCCTGACCACCCAGATTGGAAGAGGGACATAGAGAAGCCCCCAGCCCAGTGCTTACCTACTCCCCCCCCAACCCCCCCTCCCCACCAGCCACTCAAACAGCCAGGCAGCTCCAGTTGGACACTGAAGAGCATGGCCATATGTTAAGTGTCTTGGCCTATCTGGCTTGACAAATGGAAGCCAACATCATTAAACCAGCCATTCATTTGAGCAATAAGAATGTCCCCAGGAAGATGAGACCAGTCCTGCATGTTGATGCTGTCAGAATGGTGAGGTACTAACACTTAGGCACATCCTGACTATTACAGGCAATGACCTCAGGCCCTCATCAGTCATCCTTTGACCTCAGGAAGTCTGAGGGGTTGGGAAACTGACAAGCCTGCCATTGCAATAGATATGGCAATGGGGTAGTGGTGCCCCCTTGAAGGAAATAAGTCGCAGGTTGAGGCTGAGATCTCCTAGGGAGAAAGAGGAGTTACTTGGGAGGATGACCTGAAGGTAGAAGGCTAAGCAAGCTGCCATTGAGTGCTGAAGGGGACAAGGGTTCCTCTCCCTCAGAGGCTTCAACACAGAGGAGCTGGGTCATGTTTTTTAGCAGGTTGGGTCCCACCATAGCTGCACACAGTGCCTATAGGGAAGGAAGGGTCTCCGTCAGCCTCATACACAATGCAAGACCTCCTCCAGGGACAGTCTTTTATCACCAAATGCAGCCTTTATCACCCATGTCTAGGCATTCCAATATAGATGGCACCCCCGCACACCCCCCCCAACACCAACCTTTAGTCCTACCTGTAGAAGCTGGTTGTGATCTGGATGCCGAGGGTGGGGCTTCCGGAAGAGACCCAGCTTATACTTTCGGGAGATGAACTCTCCCCGAGGGCCAGGGGCTGAATCTGGATGCAGCCCTTCACCTGGGGGTAGTGCCCCTGCCCAGAATCGATTGGCCCGATCATTTCCCAGGACAATGAACAGCTACAGGATGATAAGAGGCAAAGATGAGGGACCAGACTCAAGGGTCTCCAAACAGCCTAGTCCCCAAGCTGGACCCAGAGTCTACTTTTGGATGCTCTATGTCCATTCCTCCCCCTCCTCTTTCTCCAGATTCCTCACCTGCACTATCTCATTGCTCCAGACACTCGTGTCCAGCTTCAGGCTCTGCACCTTGGAGATCCCAGAGCCCAAGGCCCGATGCTGACCTGTTAGAACAAGGAAGCCATGTGGCAAAGAACTCTAGTCCTGCCCTAAGCCCCCTAGCTTCAGTACCTCCCATTTCCATTTGTGCTTGAGGCCCACCTCTCACCTGCACACTGCTTACAGATGACTACCCCCAGGTTGACAGCAGCCCAATCCGGCCGGGAGGCCCTGCAGTCTGCACAATGCCGGTTTGCCGGGTTTGACCAGACCTTCTCAGCCACCTCGTAGTCAGACAGGGTCTCGGTTACTGCTTCTTGCAGAGCGGCAGCCCAGCTCTGTCGAGCCCCCCCAGACTCGGCTGTGAAGCTGAGGGGTGGACAGCCAGTCCATGGGCATGGACCTCCCTCCACATCCTATCCCAATGGCCATTCCTACCAGAGCTACTAGAAGTCACTTCTGAGCCAATTTATTTTATTTTATTTTCTAAATTGTTATCAGGTTCTCATCTATCTCAGGTTGGCCTCAAACTTGTTATATGGTTAAACTTTAAAATTCTGATCCTCTGGCTCCAAGTTCTGGGATTAAAAACATACACTACTATACCTGATTTATGCAGTACTGGGGATCAAACTCAGGGTTTTGTGTATGCAACTCTAGCTGCATCCCCTTCCTTTCCTAGCATCTTGACCTTGCTCACTGAATCTCACCACCTCATCATTTTTCCCCTTGCTATCCGTTTGAGGAGGCCCCAGCCCGAGGCACCTTGGTGATCTCCCTTGAAAACACCCTATCCTTGCTTTCCACCAGGCTAGGCCCCACCTGAAGCAGCGATGGGGTGTGAGCAGATCAAAGCTTCGACTCTTGGTCTCCCGGACACTGCAGCCTTGCAGTTCAATGAAGCAGATCCCAATACCCAGTGAGAAGGCCTAGCAGAGTCAGGGGCACGCACCATGTTGAGATTCCAGAACAGACTGGCCAGGCTCGTCCGCCCCTGTCCAGCCCTCTTTACCTGCTCACTCTTGTACAATGCCAGTTCTCCAGGGATCAAGGCAGCGAACACCTTGGCCTTGTGTCCACGCAGCTCTAACATGCCTGTGCGGAGGGGTCGTGGTGGATGAGGGGGTCGGGGGTGGCCCAGGAGGCGCTGCTCCTTCAGGCAGGATTGCAGTGTGGAGCACCATAGGTCACGCTGAGCTGGTGTGGAGGACAGGTCAGCCGGATGTATGCTAACCTTAGCCTCCCCCCCTACCCTAACCCAGTGGGCTCTGGCCCTCACCCTCACTCTCTGTGCGGAACACAAATACTCTCTGGCCGGTAATGACCTGGAATTTGTTGTCCTTGCTGCTTCGGGTCATCTCAATGGCAGTCAGAGGGATCACACCTTTGGGGAAGGGGTCCTGGAAAGAAATCCCAGTGACTTATGGGGACAGGGACTAAGCTACATGCACTGAACTTTCCTGAGGTCAGTATTCAATCCACATGGTTACAGCTGCTGAGCCAGCTACCTCAGACGCTCACATCGGCAGCTGTGGCCATCCTTCTACCAGTCCTTCTAGTCCCCAGCTTCTCTCAGTCCTCCCCATCTTTCTCTCTCTGGTATCCATGTAGCAGTTCCAGTCCCCTACCTTGTCACTGCCAAAGTACATCAGACTCCTTCCATTGAACTGCACAAAACGCCTCTGGAACACATAGTTTCTGAAGAAGGAAGACACTGAGATTAGTTGAGTGTTCGGGAATGTATGCTGTGGGTGATCGATCACAAGGCCTCTACCTCCCATCCCTTTTCCCTTCCCTACCCTTCTTTGCCTCTCCCAGAAGTCCTACCCCTGAGGTGAGAGCTTGTCCAGCCAGCCACTGAGCAGAGGCATGGGACGATCTGCTGTGGAGGAGAAGCTAGCATAGGGCGAAATGAGGTCATCATTGGTCTCTGCATCCTGGGTGGGTATCGACAGAATGGAGTCTCCAGGTAGCTCAAGGCTGGCATAACCAGCATCCTCCCGTGTCTCCAGATCCTGTCTGCTGAGCATTGTGGGTGCAAGAGGAAGGAACACAAGTCAAACCAAGTGCCCTCAACAATCTCTCAGTAAGTTTCCCACCCCTGCCCTTAGCACTTATAGCATGTCTGGCAGGTACCAGGTTTGCTTTGTAAATAAACAGGATAGAGAAGCTGGCAACCCAGAAGGTTGCCATGAAGCTTCCGCCTGAGTGTGCTTGGAGGTTTTACTAGGAAAATGTCAGTCTCTCTCCTCTGGAAGTGGAAAAGATGGGCAAGTGCCTTCCTGCCATGGTTGCTCGGAACTCATCAACATACATCACTGTTGTTGTTGCTCTCCAAAATGTTCTTGGCTTTCTCTCCCTGAATTAGTTTCCATCAGTTCTTACCGGTGTGAAGCAAACTGCCTAACTGGTCACCTGGTCAATCTTGTCCTCCCTCCCACAGTCCATTCCCTCAAAGCCACAAGTGCTCTTTGAAAAATGCAAATGAGGTCATTGCATTCCTCTACAGGAAACCACTCAATAAAGCTCTATTCACAGTTAGAGAAACTCAGATTTTTATGCATGGGCTACGAGTTGCAGCCAGGTACCTGTAGTTTTAAAAGTTCCCAAGGTTATGGCACAGCTAAGGTTGAGAATCACTATTCTACCTTGTTTGTTTCTTATTGCACTAAGAAATTGAAGCAATCAGACAAGAACCCCACAGACTCACAGCGCCAGATCAATCCAGCTTCACACACTTACTCTGTCTACCTGTGACTGTAATAAACACCTGTTTAAAGCCAGGACTCTACTCCGTGCACCGGATCTCCAACTCTCACCTACACAAAGATATCACTGAGGATCTTCTCACCTCCCCGTCCATACACCTCTCCACCAATTGTTCTTACACACTTCCAGACACATACAACATTTCACAGAACAACTGTTTGCTTCACCTCTACTTCTACCATTAACTGTCACTCCAAAGCTTGATTCTGTTCCATCTGATACTCTCTATTACTCTTTTTTTTTTTTTTTTGCACAGGGTTTCCTTGTGTAGCCTTGGCTATCCTAGAACTAACTCTGTAGACCAGGCTGGCCTCAAACTCACAGAGATCCACCTGTCTTTGCCTCCTGACTGCTAGGATTAAATGTGCCTAGCTTTTCTTTATCCCTTTTTGTTTGTTTATTTTGTTTTGAGTTGAGTTTTTTGTTGTTTTTGTTTTGTTTTGTTTCTTTGGTTTTTCTAGACACAGTTTCTCTGCATAGAACTGGCTGTCCTGGAGCTTTGCTCTGTAGACCAGGCTGGCCTCAACCTCACAGAGATCTGTCTGTCTCCGCCTCCCAAGTGCTGGGATTTAAGGCGTGTGCCACCCCCCTCCCTGTATATTTTTTAAATGCACTGATCAGACTCTCATCCCTTCCACTCCCAGCCAGAGTCCCCTGCGACCTCCATGATTCCAGAGGTCAATTCTCAGTCCCAGCTTACCAAGCAGCAGCAGCCTGCTCAGCAACAGCACACAGTTGGACTCCCCCTCCTCCTATGCCCTTGGCGTCAATGACATCATCTTCTCCTAGCTCTCCTTCTCCTTCTCTGGCTATTTTGGTTCTGTCTATTTAACGATTCTTCCTCTTCCCCAAACCTCTGGATGTAAGAAGGCACAGAGGCTCTGGACTGGGTCCTCTCCTCTCCTCCCCTCCCTGGAAACGCGAACAGTTTCCATATTGAAATCTCTGGCTCAGATAGACCACCCAAACCATAGGCAGATGTGGTCAGCAGTCTTATTTATTATTGCATCTTGGACGTTCTAAACATCTCAAATTTCATATCTGAAGTGGAGTTCCCAGCCAGCCTCCTCTCTCCTGTTTGATGCGCAGCCTTCCTGGCTCAGATCACAGCTCCATGAACTCTTGGGTGCTCAGAACCACACTATCCAGTAGAAATCAACAAGGACTATGTATCTAGTTTAGCAACATTTTTAAAAAGAAATATTGAGGTTGAAGTGATGGTTCAGTAGTCTCTACTTCTACAGTTAACTGTCATTCCAAATCTTTACTGTAGATTTGGTCTAGAGCACTGGCTGCTCTTGTAAAGGACCAAGGTTTGATCCCCAGCACCCACATGGTGGCTCACAACCACCCAGAGCCTCAGTTTCGGGAGATCTAACACCCTCTTCTGGCCACTGTTAGCAACAGGCATGCAAGTGCCACACAAATGTTCATGCAGCCAAAACATTCATTACACATAAAATAATTTTTATATGTTTTAAAAACAATTAAGTTTAGCAGTCCATATTTTATATAAGCCAAAACATAATATTTTAGTATGTAATCAATGTAAAAAAAATCACTAAAATAGAGGCTGACTCAGTGGATAAAGCACTCGCTACATACAGAACAACATGAGCTTAGATTCCCAGCACACATGAAAAGCCAGGCACCATGTGGAATATCTGTAGGCCAGCAATGAGAAGCAAAGGGAGATTGATCCCCAGGGCTCAATTGCTACCCAGTGTAGCCAAATTGTTAACCCCAGGTTCAGTGAGAGATCCATCTCAAAAAAAATTTAAAAAAAAAAAGTGGAAAATAACACAGAAAGACAACTGTTGTCATCCTCTGGCACCCACACATACATGTGAGTAAACATATGCTCACATATACGTACATCCCACATGCACACGCACAGAAAAGCTGACTAAGATAATTCTTTCTGTATATGTTGTGTTTCTCTAGCGTATTCTTTTTTTTTGCAGTGAGTCTGGCGGATGCTTTGCATTTCCAGCTCCTCTCAAGGCAGACCAGCATGTTTCACATGCTCAGGAGTCATGTGTGGTTAGTGGTTACCATTCTGGACAGCAGAGGCTCATGCTGAAGCCCTCAAAGTTGATGTTTGGCTGCTACTTTCCTCTCAGACAGCAGAGTAACATGACACTTCATCCTCAAAAAGCAACCACTTCTCACCAACTCTGCTCCCATCCTGCACCCTGCGACCCTTCCCCCAGGCTGATGCAGCAGCTGCTCCACAGTTTGCTCCCATGGCGTTCTCAGCAAAGCAGAGAGAGCCTTTCTTTTTTTCTTTCTTTTCCAAAATATTTTTTATTTATATGAGTGTACTATAGCTGTCCTCAGACACACACCAGAAGAGTGCATCAGATCTCATTGCAGACGGCTGTGAGCCACCATGTGGTTGCTGGGAATTGAACTCAAAACCTAACGGCTAAGCCATCTCTCCAGCCCCCAGAGGGATCCTTTCACAATCTAAGTCAGAACTCTCCAGTAGCTTCCTGTGTCACTAAGCATAACAGTGACCATCCCTACAGGTCCTACCCACAGGCCCCTTTACCTCCGCTATCAGCCACTGGACCCAGCCACACCCTTCCCTTCCCGCTGCATTTCATCTCCCCAGGCTGTGCTGTCAGCCTCCCCTCTGCCTCCCCTCTGCCTAGGGTACACTGTCTCCAGAACTCTCCAAAGTCAATTTTTCAATTCAGGTCATTCAACTTTTTGTCCAAAAGTAATATTCAGTGCCCCTTCCTCCTGCTTTCTTCCCTTCCCCTTCCCTGTCCTCTCCTCCCTTTCCCTTCCGGTCCCCTCTTCCTCTCCTCTGTTGTATACCTATATACATGTCTCTGTGTGTGTGCTCTTTTGTGCAGCCCAGAGATTAATGTCAGATGTCTTCTTCAGTTGTTCTTCACCTTATTGTTTAAGCTAGGAACTCTCACTGAACCTAGAATTCATTGATTCACCTAGACTGGCCATAGAACTCAGGAATCAGCCTGCTCATCCTTCTGGCCCTGAGGTTATAAGTGCATGTTGCTGCCTGGCTTCTGGGGATCTGAACTGAAGTCTTCATGCTTTACCGTTTGAGCTGTCTCCCTAGCCCTGTTTGTGTGTGTGTGTGTGTGTGTGTGTGTGTGTGTTGCTGTTGTTGTTTTAATGGTCTAATAACTTCCTGAAAAGTTACAGTCCTTTATAATTCCCCCACCCCCAGCTCTCTAAACCTGTTCAACTACACTGCATAAAAAGTAACTATTGCTGGGTGGTGGCGCAGGCCATTAGTCCCTGCACTTGGGAGACAGAGGCAAGTGGCTCTCTGAGTTCAAGGCCAGCCTGGTCTACAGAGTGAGTTCCAGGACAGCCAGAGCTACACAGAGAAACCTTGTCTTGAAAAATACCGACTTTGAGCATATAACAGTGCTTCCTGTTTGCTGAATGGGAGACGTACTTTTGAATTTTATGTATTTATTTGCTTGTGTGCTTCTCTTGTGGTCTGTCCCTCTTGTTGATTCACAAGTTGCCTGGGAACAAAAATCAACAGAAGGGACAGTTGTATATGTCCTGCACCTTGAGTTCCGGCTCGCCACTGAGGGAATGAATGCTCAATGTGTCTGTGATGAGTAACTAGAAACGTGGCCACCATGGCTAACTCAACTGCTCCTTAAGCTTCCTTCATCTTTCCACTACTGTCCCTCCAGGTACTCACCTGTGTTCAGCCCTTTCCTGACAGACACCTCTGCCATCTCTCCTGTCAGGGGCTGCTGGGACCCCCACAGGCTGGATACCATAGTACAGGCAACCAGGATCCATGATGTGCACTGTCAGGGTGAAGAGAGGGAAATTGGAAAAGAAAGAGAGGTTAAGTGGAAGTGTCTGAGATGCGGGTGGTCACAATTCCTCTCCAGCAACCCATCTACCTGTGCCTGTTGTGGGCCTGAAGGCAGGGGTTGGGACAGTCACCTGGGAGCTGTCTGGAGTCCTGAAAGGAAATTCTGTTGGTTATCAAGAGAGGATATCCCTCATGCCCCCTTGACCTCTTCCTCTTCTCAGGATCAGATCCATAGGTAGAAAACCAACTCACACGTCTTGAGCTGCCTGGGTCCGACCTCTTAAGTCCAGGCCGAAGTAGATGGCATTGGGCATCATCTCCATGGTATTCAGGACTGAAGACTGTTCAGAGGAAGAAGGAAGGAGAGGAGAGGACCTCTGCGTGCACTCTGAGTTCCTGGATACTTCTGGATCCCAGAAGACTGGGCTCTGTCCAGGCCTCTGGGCAGTGGCAGGGTTGCTGAGCCCAAATATTGTCCTGGGCTTAGGCACAGGCTTGGGGGTTTCGGCATCAGGGGCTGGGTTGGGAGTTGGCTCCATGGTGCTATCCAGCTGAGAATCCAGGAAACCCTCAGTAGAGCCTGCCTGCAATAGGCGCAAGATGCGTTTCCGGTGTCCAGTAGCACTGATACCCAAATGCCTCAGCTCCTCGTGGCCCAGGTGTTGGGCTGCACCAGCTGTAGCTAGGCCATGCCGTCGGAAAGTGTCTGCATATTGCTCCAGATGCACCGCAGCCAACCACACAGCGATGTCCAGGTCCTGAGGGGCAGCCATGGGCTCTCAGGCCATTGCTGGGGGGAGGTTCAGGGTGAAGGGAGGGCTCAAGCTGAGATTTCCCACTCCCTACCACAAAGTCTGAGGCCTGGACAGGGGTGCCAGCCTTCAGATTTCTTTCAAAGAAGAATGCCCAAAGATGGTGATCTGGAGACAGAGCCATGCCAGAACCTAAGAACAGACTCTCTCCTGACAAGAACTGAGGAAACAGAGGCCCATGCTCACAGCAAGCTATGCTACTGTTGGTCCCCAAGTGCCTGCCTCTGAGCTCTGCCCCTGCTTTCTGTGCACTCAGCTGAGTGAGCGTAGAATAAGATGTTGGAATGTTACAGGGCAGGGCAGGGCAGGGCAGGGCAGGGCGAGGAGATGGAGAATCAGGGGCCACTGAAGTGACCAGATCCAGCTGCAGAGTAAGACGGGAGAGGGTAGGCCAGAGGAGGAGGAGAAATAGACTCAACTCACACTGGTTTCCAGAGCAGAGGTTCAGGGTGGACATCCTAATCCTGGTCATTCCCAGTCCCTCCTCCCCTTCCACCTATTGTCTGTCCTCAGACTTCCTTCCTGTCCCTCTAGCCTGGCCACCCCCACATCCTGCCTGCTGTGGTCAGGCTGCCCAGAGGGCCCCAACTAGTCCTAATGTGTGGGGTCCTGGTCTGGGCAGAGGCCACCTAGGAAGGAGGGATGGGTGAAGGATCTGGCCATACAAATGAGTACCTGGAGGGGAGAGGCAGTCCAAGGTGTTCTTTGTTCCCTACCCACATATATGCATGTACACACACGTGTGCACACATGTGCACACACACACTCCCAGACTCAGATGTGTGAAGACACACACATAAACACACATTCAGCTGTGTGAAGACACACAGGCCTACACACAGAGACAAACAAACTCTAACTCTGCATCGTGAACACACAATGAAGTGTGAACACACACATACACACTTTATTCAAACATTCCTTTTCTGAGTCTGCCTTTTCCCTACCCTTGTGATTAGGTCTCCATAACCCTGCCCATTGGGCAAGCCTACCTCTAATCCTGCTCCATACCCTGGGTCCATCTCAGATTCAGCTCTCCCAGAGTTTTCGACTCTGTCCTGTCCTTGTCCCTACCTCCACCTGCATCTTTCTAATTCACCTTTGCCCCCCACCCCCACCCCCCTGTATTATGAAATTTGTCAGAACCCCAGACTTCTAACCAAGTCTTAAGTTCTAACTGTGGCTCTGACCCTACCCTACCCTCTGCTGTTGGGCTCCATTCCCAACTGTTCCCATTCCTGTTGCTCTCCTACTGATTGTGTTCCATATCCAAGCCTGGCTGGGATGTTAAGCCTCGGGGGCCCTGAGTCAGATTCCACTCTCTTCATGACTCAGTCTGGGCTCAAGCACTGTCTAGGAGCCGGAGGTGCTTGCGGGATGGAGGTGGCAGGTGAGGGACCAGATCAAGCAGGCCATTGGGCTTGGGGGAGGGAAAGAAGGGAGGGGGCAGAGGCCCGGCAATAAGGAGGGGCGGGTTCGCGGCAAGGAGGAAGGAGAGGAGGGGTAGGGAGAAGACACTGAGGGACCCTGGGAGCCCACGGAGGTCCCTGAGGAGGTGGGGTGGAGTCTGAGAAGCTGGGCTCGAGGGCTCGGGGTCCTCACCTCGCTGTGGCCTCCGTCAGCTTCAGGGTGCCGGCTGTGCTGTCCGAGGCTAGGGGGGTCCGGCCGCGCGAGCACCGCCTCCCTGCAGCCCTCCCCCGACAGCCCGGCCCCGCCCCGACGGCTGGATGGCTCTCTGCTCCTTGTGCAAGCGTCCGCCTTCAGGTGGTTTGGGTCCCTTACCCAACCGCCTTTGCTTATCAGGGGCCTGTACTCTGCTTTCTCCCAGAACAAAAGGTTGGGACTCAGAAACTTCTGGAGAAGAGCTAAGATGGAGGGTCAGGTCAGAGATAGGGGTAGAGAGTAGAGATGAAGGAAGAAATAGCGTGGCAGAGGACCTTTGCACCCAGTCCTGCCAAGGGGGAGAAGGTGTGGGGCCTGAAACCTTCCAACCTCTCTCGCACCGGAAGACTCAAGTACCCAGTTATATGGGATATGATAACAGAATGGGCAAAGCCTTCGGAGATGAAGACTCCCCTCTATGCTGAGGCCCCTCCCTCTGTGCTGAAGCCCTGCAGAGAAGGCTCACCGGATTCTGTTGCCCCAAACTCCCAGCCTAAGTTTCTTTTCTTGAGTCTTCCAAATCGAGTCTGCCTTTCCGGGGCAAGCACAGTGACCAAACATGCTTGGAGCCTTTCATACTTGGGAGAAGTCGGTGTTTTCAACTTTCCCACCTAATACGTGCTGGAGGAGGGTGGGCGATGGGAAGGTGCTTCTCTCCCCTCCCTGTGGCATTTGCAAGAGATCCAGCACTGAAGCCTGTCCCCCAGAGCCCGGAGATACTTCCCTCTGAGAAGAGGGCCAGTCTTTAGCTATGTGTGGTGTTGGAGGGTTGGGGGTGTGGGTGTGGGTGTGGGTGTGTGTGTGCTGGCCAGCATGTTTTCCTGTTTGTATTATGAGAGGAAGTTGGCTGTGAGTCAGCAGTCACAGGAACTGTCAGCAACCAGAGGAAGACCCCAGCTTCTGGGGGAAGAGCAGCGGAGTGTGAGGAAGTGGGTCCCATATGTTCTTGCTGTCAGTTCAAGGAACAATTGTCATCTTCAGCCTCCTTTAGCCCCACTTCCTCAGGGCCTTCCCTGCTAGAAAAAGAATGATGATAATAATTAATCATTAAAATACCCATAATAATAGCTACCAATTATTAAGAGCTGCCTGTGTCTCAGGCTCTGTACACACACTGCTCTGCAAACTTCAACTACCCATCACAACATTCATATAAAATAGGAACTTTTACAACCTCCGTTTTATAGATAAGGAGACAGGACCGTTAAATGACTTGATTAAGCTAGAAACCAGCAGATTATCCAAGTCACCCACAAACCCTGGACAGGACTCCTGAAACAGGTCCCTCCCTAGGCCGGAGGACTCCCTCCTTTCCTCCAGTGCTGGTGACAATGTTCCTCACCTATGGATTCAGCTATAAGGAATGAAATTAATCAAGGTCCCAGCTGCTTCCCTCTGAAAACCATGAATCCCTGCTGTAAGACCAGCCTATGACAGGGCTTAGCAAGAGATCTGGGGTCTTTCATAAACTGCATGATGGACGGCCGTGACCCCTCCCCCAACCTCCGTGCTGTTGCTTTCATAGCTCTACCAGACCCAGGCCCCGCCCTTTCACAGGAATTCCCCATTATCTGACCCTCTACTTCTTTCCTAGGCCTTCCTGCCTCTTGTTAGAGGGCAATTGACTCTGCAAGAGAGGGAAATTACTAGGGGAGATCCTGGTAAGGTGCAGAAATTCCAGCCAGAAGAGTTTGTTTCTCTTTAGCAGCCGGGTAGAGCCTATGAACCCCATTTCACATAATGTTTTAAAATGCATAAAACAAAATATATAGGGGTATAAAGGAATCCAATTGAATTGCAATAAAGTTATAAAACTATTTTAATGTCATCTAGTAATGTATGTGCTTTTTTATTAATGCTTTAAATAAGATCAAGTGTTAGGTTGATGCTTCACATAATTTTAAAACAGTAATGAGAGTAAATGATATTTTAAAGATCTACAGCATTGTGGTATGGGAATGTATGTGATTTCTGTTCCTAACAAAGCTATAATTATGGCTAAAATAATTTAAGTATGCCTTGTCATCACCTTTGTACTGAAGGGAATGATAAATAGCACCAATTTTTCTTCCAGACCTGGCTTCCTCTCTCAGGCTCCGCCCTCTCTTCCTCCATTCAGTGATATGAGGAGGATGGCAAGCTTCTTGGCCTTCTCTCTTTCTCCTCAAATCATTTTCTCTTCCTCCTCTTACCTTTCTTCTCCAGTTTTCTCCTCCTTTTTTCTTTCTGTAATTAAAAAAAAAAAATGTTTCCTGTGTCTGGATAGTTTTATCTGATTGTATCCGGACATGACTCACATGCAAGTGTCTGCAGAACCCAGAAGAGGGAGAGCATCAGATCTCGTGGAACTGGAGTTACAGACAGTTGTGAGTTGTCGTGTGGGTGCTGGGAATTAAATATAAGTCCTCTGGAAGAGATATTAATTACTGAGCCATCTCCCCAGTCCCCTCTGTTCTCTCTATTGCTCCATTTCTGTCCCTCTTGCTCTGGTCTCCACACCGTCTACTTTGGATACATTTCTGTTACCCACCCCACCTCCCACCCCCCATTTCTGTATGTCTAGCCTTCTGGCTTCTGTCTCTCTGTACATCTGGGTTCTCATAAGCCATCCCTGAAGCCATCAAGCAGATTCAAGGGGATTCCAGTAGCCTAGGCTCAGCAAGACAAGGATAATTTTGACCCTAGAACAGTGGTTCTCAACCTGTGGGTCACAACTCCTTAAGGTGTTGAACAACCCTTTCATAGAGATTGCTTAAGATCATTGAAAACCACAGATATTTACATTATGGTTCATAACAATAGCAAAATTACAGTTGTGAAGTGGCAATGGAGATAATTTTATGGTTGAGGGTCATTACAGCATGAGCATCTGTATTAAAGGATCTCATCATTAGGAAGGTTGAGTGCCACTGAGCTAGAGTCTGGACAGCGAGTGCCCTAGGGCCTCGGGCTCTGATGTAAGCCAAAAGGCTATTCTTGCCCCTTTCATTCCTAGCCTCTGTAAATGTAGAACCAGGTTCAGAGTGAGGTGACTGGCAGTGAAGGCGGGGGGGGGGGGGGGGGGGGGGGGGGGGCACAAGAGGGGGGGACAAAAAGCGCGGGGGGGGGGGAGGAGAGGCTCCATAAGGAGGCAACACTAAAGCCCCTGTGCGTGTGAATGTAGGCACAGTGGGTGTTTCCCACACTTCACCATGGGGCTTTAATGCAGCTGCTCTGGGTGGTGAGGCTGCTCTGTCCTCTTCCACACATCTGAGCATTGCTCAGGTCTCCTATGAGTCTCAAGGACAGGTATGGCTCAGAGCAGGCCTGCAACTGTAAGAAATGAATGAGTCCCAGGAAGGAAGAGGCCAAGGTGAGTGGGTGGCTAACATTGCTTGGGAAGCTCTCTTCTTTTCCAGGAGGCCAGCTTGGAGCCATACTGGGTCCTGAGTCAGATCATCAACACCATCTTCCCAGTAAGAAGAGCAGGACCAAGCTCACCAAAGAGATAATTGATCCAGGCATTGTTGAACAGCTCCTAGCTGCCTGCTCTATGGAACCCAACTAGAAGCTGTAGGATCCACAAGAAACAAAGTCTTGATACAGACATAAAATATGGACAGTTCTTTCAAAGCTATACCTCACATAAGGTCACAGAACCCACAACAGCCCTTCTGAGCCACCACAAACTTTAGCTATTTGTCATATCCCCAATATATTCTCTCTCCGTGGCTCTTCTCAAAACCAGCCCCGTCTTTTTCTCTCCCATGTTCTTCATAGTGTGGTTTTTAATTTGGTCTCCTGCATTTTGCAGGCATATAGAAAAAAGTGTGGTATTGGGAAATACTAGATTTTAACACTACCATGAGGGACAAAGGGGGCACTTATGAGCAGGAGATGGGCCAGAGCCAGTGCAAAGGGACATAACACCTTCTTCCATGATGACAGCACTCTTTTCCTCAACCCAAACAAGACTACTGGCATCTATATCTCTCTAGAACTCACTTTGTTCACACAAAGTAGGTGCCGCATCCTGATTAATAGCAAAGTATTCCTGGGCAGTGGTGGTGCACACCTTTGATCCCAGTACTCAAGAGGCAGAGGCAAGCAGATCTCTGTGAGTTCGACAGAGCTGGATCCAGGGCAGCTAAGGATACACAGAAAAACCCTGCCTCAAAAACAAATAAAAAGAAGGAGGAGGAGGAGGAAAAGGGAGGGAGAGAGAGAGAGAGAGAGAGATCTACAATAAAACCTTGGTACTAGTTCAACCTGCTCGGTGACCTGAGCAAGTAACCTAACTCTCGGTGCCTCAGTTTCCTTTTCTAAATAAATGGAAGTGTAGCAGGGCTCTTGTGAAGATCACTCCATGGAAACACATGAGTAATGTATGGAATGGTCCTGATTCACAAATGCTTAGTAAGTGTCCCCACTCCTTGCTGGTGTCCCATTACTTGCCTTGTAACTCTGGAAATATAATCTGCTTGCCTACTTAGAACCCCATCACCCTGGCACACCCCCGTGGCTGTTTTAATCAGTCTGCTTGTGGCTTCTCATTAAGGCTGGATAAAAAGAGGGGAAATTAAGAGGACATGAGCAGAGGAAGCTGAAACTGTTCCCCAGCTAACAGTCAAGAATTGGCTGGGCAGTGGTAACACATACCATCAATCCCAGGACTTGAAAGGCAAAGGCAGGCAGATCTCTGTTAGTTCAAGGCCAGCCTGGTCTACAGAGCAAATTCCAAGACAGCCAGGACCATACAGCAAAAACCTGTCTGAAAAAACAAAACAAAAAACCCCAAACAAACAAAAACAAGAAAGAGAAAGCAAGAGAGTCAGGAATTACACCACAATCATTTGCTGTGAAGGGTGTCTGTACAGGCAGTATTCCTTTTATAGAGAGATATATCAAATAAGAATGCTTTAAAAAGGCAAGGGACAGGGGAGGGGGAATGGGATAGGAGGTTTCCAAAGGGGAGACCTGGAAAAGGGAAAACATTTGAAATGTAAATAAAGTATCAAAAAAAAAAAAAAAAAAAGCAACGGACCATGCTTACAGCCTAAATACTATGCATGGGCTTTGAGTGTTGCCTGTCTCCTTTCCCAGCTGTAAACCTGCAGTAGTCTACGAATTTTTCAAGAAACCCCACTTACAACAGTGCATGAGCCCCATGTACAGCGTTTGAGAGGCATGGTTTTATTTTATCAGATTGCAAGCCTGCTCAAGGCACCCCAGGAACCACGCTATGACTTCACTTACTGAAAAGAGTGATGGACCAGAGCGAGCAGGGCTGGAGCGAGTGGGGCCGGAGCGAGAAGGGAAAAAAAAGGAAAAGAATGGTGGTGGTGGTGGTGGTGGTGGTGGTGATGTGTGTGTGTGTGTGTGTGTGTGTGTGTGTGTGTGTCTTAGCAGCCCCTTGAGATTTAATTTAAAAAAACAACAACTCCTCAGGCTCCTCTAGGTGGCAGTATGGAGCTTCGTTTTTAGCCCCCACCCCACTGCTGACATTACGGCCCAGTTACTCATTACATTTCCTGTTGTATTTCCACCATCTCCTCAATTCCCAGCTTTCTTCTTGTCGGTTTCACCATTTTTGCTACCTTTTGTCCTATCTCCTGTTACTCCTGTAATACCTCAGCACCTCCAAGCATCCTCTCGGTCTCATTCCTTCCCCCTGCCGTCATTCTCCAGGCGGCGAAGGGTACAGACTTATTGGCTAAACTGGCTGACTCCATAACTGGGGATTCTCCAGGCTCTGTAAACCACTGTCTTAGCTAGGGTTTCTGTTGTTGTCGTGAAACACCATGACCAAAAAGCAAGTTGGGGAGGAAAGGGTTTATTCTGCTTAGACTTCTACTTTGCGCTTTACCACCAAAGGAAGTCCGGACAGAAACTCAAGCAGGACAGGAACCTGGAGGCAGGAGCTGATGGTAGAAGCCAAGGAGGAGTGCTTGCTTCCCTATGGCTTGCTTCAGCCTGTTTTCTTTTAGAACCCAGGACCAGAAGCCCAGGAATGACACCACCCACAATGGACTGGGCCCTCCCACCTTGATCACTAATTGAGAAACGCGTTATAGCTGAATCTCATGGAGGTTTTTCCTCAGTTGAGGCTCCTTCCTCTTTGATGACCCACACTTGTGTAAGTTATCACAAAACCAGCCAGTATGGGCTAGAGAGATGGCTCAGTGCTTAAGAGCACTGACAGCTCTTCCAAAGGTCCTGAGTTCAATTCCCAGCAACCACATGGTGTCTCTCAACCATCTGTAACGGGATCTGATGCCCTCTTCTGGTGTGTCTGAGGACAGCTACAGTGTACTCATATAAATACAATAAATAAATCTAAATTTAAAAAAAACAAAAAACAAAAACAGCCAGTACATCCACAAACACCCGTCAACTTTTATGTGGATTCTGGGAATCTGTCAGGTCCTTATACTGCCCTTCCCCCCACCCCTGCGCAGGCAGGCATTTCCAACCAAGTCATCTGCCAGCTTCTTGTTTCATCTTTTTCTCATTCTTTCACGGAATATCTCTGACCAGCCACTGCTCCGGGGTAAAGAGACAGAACATCAGCGTCTAGAGAGCGGGGAAGGGAAAATTCACCTAAGCATCCATTTCCACCCCCAGGAAACATCATTACAAGTCAGGATGGAGCTTCACAGGAGTGACTCTGTCAGAACACAGTGTTAGAGGCAGCTCCCCTGCCTCTGGGGGTGTTGGGAGATGTTCTAAAAAGCTCTGCTTGAATTGAGTTCAGAACAAAGGGTAGTTAAGTGGACTGGGTGAAGAGAGTATGCTAAGTAGAAAAGTTACCAGTGCAAAGGCCCTGCGGTAGAAGAAGGCCTGGAGAGTCTGAGAGAACAAAGAGAAGGAACATCGGGTGGGGACACTGAGGATGGAGGGACTTTGGGAGTTAAGCCATGCAGGCTCCTGTAGTTCTTGGCTGTGAGTTAGTCTTCAATCCATGAACTCTGGGGAGCCAGGGAGGGGTTATGTACAGGGCACTTGGGCTTGAGTTTTAAGAAATGGTGGTGCCAAGGTTGGCCAGAGTCAGTGATGCCCTCCTCACTACCAACTCCTCTGGCTTGAAGCCTGGGCCATTTCCCCCCAGGCCCCAGAGTCACTCTTTATCCAGCCTTTGCTTGCTGCCTTCTTTGCATTTCTGTGACAATGAGGTCATCATGGGGGAAGGAGAGAGCGCGCCAGGTCTCTAAGCTTCCTTTATGTTGATGCCTGGGATAGAGAGAGGGAGGGGAAGGGAGGGTCATGCAACACCTCCCTTCCCCCATTCCCAACCCCCACATCTGGGCCCAGCTCCTGCCACCCTAGGCTGTTGGCAGCATAGGTTGTATTATACAGAGATATTGTTATGCAGTTTTACTGCGAGACATTTTATGAAGGTCATGTAGTACTACAACCACCACAAAATTCCTCTGGGGCCTTGGGCAAGTCTCTTCGGGACTCAGCTCCTCTATGTAGAAGTTAATGACAGCACTGTTCAATAGAACTTTGTGCATTGAAGGGCACATTTCATATATGTGCTGACCAGTGAGCCCCACCCCCACCCCCTGGGCCACATGTGGCCAGGAGACATCGCAATGTGGCTGGTAAGCCAAAAGAACTGAGTTTGTGATCTAATTATGACTAAAGAGCCTCTGTACCTGCTGGCTACCATATGGGACAGCACAGGCCAATCTCAAATGTTTCAAGAATCTGGTAACATTTGTGGGTCATCTCCACATGATCTCCTGGAAAAATACCTAGCATCCAACCTCCTCTGACCCCACATCTGCATCCCAGACAGGTAGGGTATGCAACCAACTGGCCGGGCCTCCCTACATGCACCATCTTCTCTTTCCTTCTTTCTGTCTAGAAAATGCAGAAGTGGAATTTTCACAACAGGCAAAGGAATGGCCGTTATGACCTGAGGAAATGGCTTGGAGTGACAACTAGTACTCAGCGTGACACACCCCACACATATCCAAAGCAAGGCAAGGCCGGGTGGGTGCAGGGTGATATTAGGAATGTTTGGTGTGTGCTAAGTTCCCTGTCCTTCCTCCTTACAAACCTCTGTGCTGCCCCTGGGCCAGTCCCTACTGGGGCACGGAACTCTACAGGAGTATGAAGCTTGATCTGGAGAGGCCTTGTACGGTTTATGAACCAGGGCTTTGCAAGTACCTAGAAGATGAGAGACTACTTCACTCTGTGCCACTACAACGAAACACACCAGACTGAGTGATTTATAAACAATAGCAATGGGCTTCTCAGAACTCTAGACACTGGGAAGTCCAAGTTCAAGGTCTTGTGAAGACTTCTCTCAGCACATGAGACAATGTCTTGTTACTACTTCCACTGAGGGAAAGAAATACTTTGAGCTGGACAGCAGTGGTGCACACGTATAGTCCCAGCCTTCAGAAGACAGAGACAGGTGGATCTCTAAGGGTTTGAGGCCAGCCTGATCTACAGAGCAAGTTACAGCGCAGCCAAGGCTACACAGAGAAACCCTGTCTCTAAAAACCAAAAATAGATAGATAGATAGATAGATAGATAGATAGATAGATAGATAAAGTTTCAAAATGTGTTGATGTTATGTAAAAGAAGGGGCAAACTTTACAAGCCCTTTGATAAGACACTGATCCACTACTAACCACTTTTGAAGACCCCACTTCTTAATGTGGTTGACTAGGTTCAACTGGAAATTTGGAGACAGCATATTCAAACAATAGCAGATACTAGGCTAGGAGGGGGTTTCCCTCAGCCTCAGCTCAGGCCCTTGTGTCTTTTGTGGATAATGCAGTGACTATCCTCTTCTGGACCTTCTGGTAGGTGGCAATGTCTCTTCATGCCGTCACTGTCCTAGGCATCTAAGGGGCAGACCCTGGCCTCACCGAGGAATACACAGACCTGAGGAGGCACAGAGGACCCCACTTCAAGGCACAGAGGCAACAGCATCCTTCTCACACGCAAGCTCCATCCACCCCTTCTCAGGAAGCTCACTGACCCTGTATAAGGACAACTTTCCCTGAGCCTCACATTTTATGCCAGATATCTTGACTCCTTTCCTGTCCCCATCTGCCTCCTCCCCTGTCATGTCATCTCCCTTTCCCTTCCTACCAAGGTAGCATCTGGTTGGTTCCTGCTCTCTGGTGTCTTGACTTCTTTGGCTCCAGCATCGATGCAGGAGATGTCAGATTTGGGTTCCCGCAGTGACCACAGGAAGGAAACAGCCCACGGGAAATACCTTTTCTTAGACAAGTCTTTTAGAAGTAGACAGATCTGTGGCCAATATTCAGGTGGAATCCAGGGAAGATAGGGTTGAAGAAAAAATAATAATAACAAGGGAAGATGCAAGTCAGTCAGGCTGCCATACCCTGCAGTCTGGACTATGGCTTCCCATGAGCCTCAGGGACTCTGCTCCCTGGAGCATGGGATGAGACTTCTCCATAGGAGGCAAGGAGACAGACCACCCTGTGATGGCTCCCAGCCACCATTTGCCTTCTGTGGGTCAATGCCTCTTACGAAGTGAATATCCCACGCTTCTGGGTTCTAGTATATGGTTTTTGGTGACACTTGGAAAACAGATTCTGCTCTATGCCTCTGTAACATTTCAGCTGATTCTGGAAATGGGCTGTGTGGATTGTTTTTCTCCAACTGGGCACAACCATCTGGGAAGAGGAAACCTTAATTGCAGGGCTGCCTCTATCAGATTGGTCTTTAGGCAAGTCTATGGGGGCAATTTCTTGATTAATGATTGATGTGGGAGGGCTGAGCCCCCTATGGGCAGTACCACCTCAGGTCAGGTGGTTCTGGGTGGTATAAGAAAGGTAGCTGAGGCCGGGCCGTGGTGGCGCACGCCTTTAATCCCAGCACTTGGGAGGCAGAGACAGGTGGATTTCTGAGTTCGAGGCCAGCCTGGTCTACAGAGTGAGTTCCAGGACAGCCAGGACTACACAGAGAAACCCTGTCTCGAAAAAAAAGATGGTCCTGAGGTTACAAGATGGGAAGAGCTAGCCTTGCCCCTCACCGGTTGTAGCACTTTCGAGAGTGGAGCCCCACTAGGCAGTAGAGTAGAGCTGGCTTTGAGGGCGTGGGCGTGGGTTGGCTAGCACAGAGGGCATGAAAGCAGGAAAGCTGACCCTGCCTCCTGCCGAGGGTAGTATTGGGTGGTCTAGCCAGAGCAGTGCTGGAGAGTTCACCCTGGTGGTATAGATAAAAGAGAGCTGGCAGGCTGACAAGCTCAGCTACCACCCAGGCCAGATCCAGGGCTTTGAGTTGGCCCACCCCAAAATCTACATCATCTGTGAACTGTTGGGGCTTGTGAAAGGGCTGGTCCTGATGTTCCAAAGCTGCAGGATCTGCATGACACAGGGTGACAACAGGATAACTGGGGGGAGTCTTGCTGAGGATCCAATATTGATGGTGTCACAGAAGCCAGAGATCTCAAACCAGACTCATTGCAGTGAACATTCCTAAGTGAAGATGTGTGGACAGAGGGGTATACCATAGGACACACTGTGACACACTACAGCTTCCACAACAAGATGTTTTCTATGCTTTGTTTTGTTTATTTAGTTTTTGTTTGTATATTTTTTGGGGGGGCAATGTTGAAAGGGTGGAGGGTGGATTCAAGGAGACAGGGAGATGAGTGGACTGGGGTGCATGATGTGAAACTCACAGAGGATAAATTGAAAGTTAAGAAAAAGAAGAAAGGAAAGATAGGTAGCTGAGCAAGCCATGAAGAGCAAGCCAGTAAGCAACACTCCTCCATGGCCTCTGCTTCAGTTCCTGCCTTCAGTTTCTGCCTTGGTGTCCCTTCATGATGAACTGTAAACTGTAAGATGAAATAAACCCTTTCCTCCCAAGTTGCTTTTGGCCAGGTGCTGGAAAGTTTTATGTCAACTTGACATGAGTTAAAGTCATCTGAGAGGAGGGAACCTCAATTGAGGAAATGCCTCCATAAAATCCAGCTGTAAGACATTCTCTTAATCAGTGACCAGTGGGGTAGGGCCCAGCTCATGGTAGATGGGGCCATCCCTGGGCTGGTGGTTCTGGGTTCTATAAGAAAGCAGGCTGAGCAAGCCAGGGGAAGCAAGCCAGGAGGCAGTACCCCTCCATGGCCTCTGCATCAGCTCCTATCTCCAGGATCCTGCCCTGTTTGAGTTTCAATCCTGATTCTCTTAATGATGAACAGCAGCTCTATGGAAGTGTAAGCCCAACTTGCTTTGTTATCATGGCGTTTCATCACAGCAATAGAAACCCTAACTAAGACACCACAGCATTTGTCACAGCAGTAGAAAGAACTTCAACCTCAGAGACAGATAGCAAGAAGGTAGCTGAAGGATTTAAGGAGAAAGGTTCACATTGGTACAGCCCCCTTCCATGCCAGAGAGACTCCCCTCATGCCATCCCCATTTATGTCTGTCTTCTGCACCACGCTTGGCCTTCCTGTCTTCTTTTCCAAGAACGAAGTTGACACCCTCTGTATGGTCTACTATAGACATGCCTCTTCAAGACTATTCCAAATATTGTCTCAGGAATGGGAAAGATCAGAGGGTCAGGAAGCAAGCCACAGTCCCCACTGTTGTCACTTTTCTGAATCCATCATTGGGTTCATATCTCTCTCTCTCTCTCTCTCTCTCTCTCTCTCTCTCTCTCTCTGTCCCTTACCCTCAGCTGTCCCTTTGCAGAGCTGGGCACTTGCCCACTGAGGGTCCACAGGCTTTCGTGTTGGAGATGGCTGATCTCTTGGCTGTGTGGTTCTTTCACAACAGCCATTGTTGAGGTGTCCATCACCAAATATGACAGTGTGGAGGTCCTAAGATGTGCTACATTCCTTTCCTTTTTATTGCATCTACATGCATTACGCTTGCTGCCCTCACACAGACATATATACATGCAGGCAAAACACCAATGCACATAGAATAAATATAAATAATTTTTAAAATAAATAAATAAATAAATAAATAAATAAATAAGATTATTCCCTACATTTAGGAAGCAAAGAGGCAGGTGGATCTCTGAGTTTGAGGCCAGCCTTGTTTACAGACCGAGTTCCAGAACAGCTAGAGGTACACAGAGAAACCCTGTCTCAAAAAACCAACCAACCAACAAACAACCCCCCCCCCAAAAGAATCCAGAAATATAACAACTTTTAGAGAGAGTATATTTTTAAAAATTTTTATTTACTTTGACTCTGTATCTTGATTATACCCACCCCAACTCTTCCCTCTGACTCCTTCCCCTACCCAATACATGATCCTTCGTGTATTCAAATTCATGTTTTTTGGTTTTGTTTTTTTAAAGATTTAGTTGTCTTATGTATGTGAGTATACTGTCACTCTCTTCAGACACACCAGAAGAGGGCATCAGATCCCATTACAGATGTTTGTGAGCCACCATGTGGTTGCTGGGAATTGAACTCAGGACCTCTAGAAGAGCAGTCAGTGCTCTTAACCACTGAGCCATCTCTCCAGCCCCCCTTTTCTCTTTCTTTCTTTCTTTTTTTTTTTTAAATAACCCAACTGAGTCCAATTAGTGGTGCCTGCATATGCTCGGGCAACCTACCAGCTGCCACACTTCCAAGGAAAAATGACTTCCCCTCCCTAGCAGTTGCCAATAGTTCCCAGCTAAGGGCAAGGTGTCATGTCTTTCCCCTAAGGGCCTGCAATCTCTGTATACAGAGGACTCAGTGCTATTTAGAACACAGCAGAAGCTCTTCGGAGCCCAACTGTACCTGTATCATGTTCCTACCATCCTCTTCCTCGAGTGACCCAAGGCCTGCCTTCTTACTCCCCCTTGCTGACTGCTTGATCGAGAGGGTACATTGGAGTTAGGGTAATGAGCTTGTTAGTAACCACCCGCCACTACCTCATGCCAAATAATGAATCAAAGTCCTAAATGTATCCTGAAACTATAAAAGTCTTAGATGACCTCATCTTGGACTTTCTGTTTGTTGGTTGGTTGGTTTGGTTTGGTTTTTGAGCCAGAGTTTCACTATGTAGCCCTGGCTGGCCTTGAACTCAGAGACATCCACCCGCCTCTTGAGTGCTGGGATAAAAGGCATTTGCCATGCCTAGCTACCGTGCATCTTTTTTGGTAGAAGCACCATGGACAGACAAGATGAGCCCAAAGTTGGAGAAGGCACTGGCTTTTATTAAGGACACATCGTTGTCCTCTCCAGGGTAAAAGAGAGGTTCAGTGCCTCCAACCTTCCCCCTGAGGCCTGAGTGGCATTGGTGCTAGCTAAAGCAAGTGAGGTCAGAGAGGGAGAACTCAGTCAACCTGGGGGGAGGTGACTGAGCTCGGTACATGTGTAGCTTCAATCCCTAGCACCTTGACCTCTCTCTGAGTGGGCAGAGAGATGCTCAGTCTGCATTTACACCATTCTGTCTCCTTGTAGGGAAGCTCCTGGACACAGATGCTGAAAGGGGTTTACTTGAGACCCAGAGGTTTGCACATTCAGTGTCCACCTCCAAGTTTCCATCTCTGCACTGACTCTTATTCTTAGGAATCAGGCTCCTGCCAGGTTGTGGTGACGCACACCTTTAATCCCAGTATTCGGAAAGCAGAGGCAGGTGGATTTCTGAGTTCGAGGTCAGCTTGGTCTGCAGTGAATTCCAGGACAGCCAAGGCTACACAGAAAGACTCTCTCAAAACAAACAACAACAACAACAACAAAGGAAATCAGGCTCCAAGCCAACCAAACACACCATCCTTTATTTTCTAGGAGTCAAGAAATAGCCACACTTCTTCCACTGTTGTGGAGGAAAAGCTAATGCCTGGGACCACTGCTCTGTGTTACATGCTGGCACTTCCCTTAGCCACTGTCCTTCCAACTCCTCCAACAGTGGCAGCAGTCCCCTTCCAACCCCCAGCAATGCATACTCAACCCTAGAATCAGGCTGGTGTTTCATCTTTAACTATCAAGTGGTCACGGGGACTCTAAGAAGGTTCCTGGCTGTCCACTCCTATTCAAAGGTTACTGGCTTTTTACTTCTGACTCTTTGGGAAGTGACCCCTCACCTATAGCCCCTGACCTTCTTTCACACTCTAGCCAGTCCTGGCCAGATGGGAGCAGGTTAGTGTACTGCTTTCCCAAGGCTTTGATACCCCTCCAGTACTCATAAACAAATGGCCACGGGTCTTGCTGATGAAGTGCCCCTTGTGTGCAGGCATTGTGCTAAAAGCTGGGCAAGCTCCAGGGTACAGAAAGAGGGGCGCATAAGAGGCAAGGGTACAGATCTCAAGGAAGTCTCAAGGTTATGCAATTCTCAAGTCTTAAATGTTATACCCTGGGCCCTTCCAATAAGCGTGTCATCTGTCCCATAGTCTTTCATTGTCACAAGCAAATCTTATCACCCCCTCCCCCATTGTAGACATAAGGAAACAGAGGTCAAATTTCCAAGGTCACTCTATTGGGATTGATATAACCATGTTTTTCTCACTTTCCACAATTAAGATGTATGAGTCTCGTGATCTTCTAGACTATCTCAAATTCCCAGGCCCCCTTTGACAGGATTCCACCGTATATACCTGGGGGCACAGGCAAAAAAGTCAGGCATTGCTTGCAAATAGCCGCAGGAAGGGGCTGCGGCCAAGGAGGCACATTTCCGTTCGTGTCCATGAGATGGTGCTGTAATACCGAGCCACTGACCTCCGCCGGCCAGTGGGCGCCACCTCCCCTCTCCCCCCCGAGGCGGAGGCGTTGTGCAAAGCCCTACCCGCTACTACTAGCAGAGGTCCCAGCTTTCCCCCACTCTTCCAGATTTCTGTATCCCCCGAGCCCTTTCCTGCTGTGCCCAGTAGTTAGATAGCGACTAGGGGTGATGAGGCTTCCTTGAGGGCACTTGGGAGAGTCTCCATCTTTCCTGTAGAAACTGTCTTGACAGTGCCCTGTGCCTCCCAGAACCTCAGCGCTCTGCCTTTTCCCTCGTTTCCTTCTTGAATTCCCAAGGCCCTCCCTGTCACTCCCACCCTCTCCGTTTTCTGCCAGTCTTCAGAGGCAGGGACCATTAAGACCGATTCCACAGAGTTGGTGATGCAAATGTATGCAAATACATGCAAATCGCCATGTAAAGGAGGCTTGCCACTGTGGTTCTAAGTGGCTGTCACAGCTTCTCTGACACCTGTTCTGAGACAGCTGCCCTGCCCCCTCCTGCTCATGTGTCTATCTGCCTTTTGCCGGTCCCCACCAGTGCGCGCGCAGGCGCGTGCGCGCGCGCGCGCGCACACACACACACACACACACACACACACACACACACAGGCATGTGGCTCTGGTTTTTGATCTTCTTTCTCCAGGGACCCAGGCTGACTTCTTGTCACCAAGGAGTCCTCTGGTCTCTCCAAACTCCTTAGAGGGGATAAGGAGGGAAGGACCATGGTACTATACACAGACTTTGGCAGCTGGTAATTTCACCATTTCCTGCCTGTGTGACCTTGAGAAGGAAGTTTAATTTCCCCGTGCCTCAGTTTCATCATCAGCACAATGGGATTAATGATGGTAGTTTGCAGTCAGGAGTCCATGCTATTATAATTATGTCAATGCTCAACACGCTGCCTTAAAACACAGGAAGCATGAAACTGTTAATCAAATTGTTAATCTTTCAGTTCTCGCTGGCTTTGCGGGTCATCACACGGTCAGGACTTGGAGATTTACAGACGGACACAGCTCAAGCATGTTCATGAGTGGGTTCCTGTCTGTGCGTGCACACATTAGCACACACACAGCTGACAGCTTCACACACTGACAGGCGCACGCGCGGGTACACACATTCAGAAGCACACACAGGAGGAGGCTGTGGGAGGTGGAATCTGAGTCATCGAGACCAGAGCTGTGGGTGGTGCTTTTGTCCTGATTTCCGGGGCTCGGTGCTCCATTTCGAACAAGGAAATGTTTGGAGGATGGCAAAGCTAGCTCAACAGTAAAGAACCCTTTCCTTCATGGTTTCTTTCCCAAGCCCACTGTCCTTCTGTTCCAACCCAACTCTGTGTCATCTGGGTTCTTTCCACTGCTCCTGGCCCCACTCCACTGGGTCGCAGTAGGAAGGGCTGGGCAGCTCATGGAAGATGACTTGAGATGACTTCAGAGCAGGCTTGAGATGACGTCAGAGCAGCTGGGCCTGCTGCAGCTCCTCCCTGGAGAAAGATCTGGATGGCCCTGTTGGGGAGGGCGTGCAGAAGCTACACAGGGTAGTGGCTAAGGTAATCCTCCTGCATTAAGAGAGGAGTTGATCCAGGTTTAAGTCCCCATTCTACCTCTGTGGTTGCAGTAGAAGGAAACTAGTCATACCTAAGTCACTGGGGCTCTTGTGACTTTCCAATGACATCATGTATATGGACATATGCTTTCCCCAGTGTGATGCGCTTGGTTTGAAATGACACTGAGGGACAGAGTAAATTGTGTAGCTCTATCCTGGCAGTCAGTTTCCTCTCCTTCCACAAAGCTGCCCCTGTCCCACACCGTGAAGCCTGGGGAAGACAGAAAAATGCTAGGAGGACCTGGACCTCAGGGACCACACCATAGATGGATGTGGCAGGCCTGACAACAGACCCTGCACTATCTGGCTCTTCTCTCTGACTGGAAGATGATTCAGTCCCCACCTTGTCAAAAGGGAAAGGACACTACTGCTTGCCATAAACCTACTGCGTGCTAGGAGCTATGCTGGGAGCTGCCTACATGAGCTTCATGTTCTCCCAAAGCTTAGGATGCAATAGATCCTAGCATCCTTTATCTACAAGACAATAAAAACCAGAACTGCTTTGCCAGGACACACAGTCTGTGTGCAGAGTAGGAGTCCGAGCAACCCCATTGTCTTCTCTTTCTACTACCCTCAGTGGCTTTGACTAACGTGGGTAGGACCTGGGAACATAGTACCAGGATAACTTCAGCTTCTCCTGAATGTGTCCAGTTCTGTGAGGCCTTAGCTAGGACAGGGTCTGTTTGTCAGGTCAGTCTCTTGGGAGCCTGAGGACAATAGTGGAGCTGATATGAACTTGTTAATCCATGGGAAGTGTCCCCAGGTGTATGCACTTGGCTTCCAGCCCAGGGATAGTGACATCAGGGAAGGGACTCAGGTGCAAGGGACACAGGTGCATGGAGGTGGGGGTGGAGTAGGGGAAGCCTAGACACCTGCTGAAGGCTCAAGCCAGTGCCAGTAGGTGGGTGGGTGAGGAGAGGGTAAGCAGCAGATGGTCAGGGTTGGGTGGGGGGCAGGGATGCTGACTCAACTGCAGCCCAAGGTGACTGAGAACCTGCATGGGAGCAGTGAGTGTGAAAGAGAAGAAAGGGGAAAAGAGAGCCACAGGGAGGAAAAACTGAGGCAGCCAAGGCCAAAGACAGGGGTTGTGGTTGACGAAAAAATGATCAGCTGTGAGACGCTAGGGTCAGAGAGCACGGGCTCTTAGCTCAACTCCACTACTCCCATGCTGAGTGGCTAAAGGCAAAAGCTGTCCTTTAGTTCCATCAGTTGTGAGCAGAGAACAGCCAGTGTCTAACCCCTGAGCCTCTGCTCCTCCCCCAGGGAACTTAAACTTTATCTAGGCAACCAGCCACAAGACCTCAATCACTGTTGAGGCCAGGAAGGGCCTCCACAGTAGGTCCCAGGGGTCAGTTTCTACTCCAACCAGATCTCTCTCTCTCTCTCTCTCTCTCTCTCTCTCTCTGTCTCTGTCTCTGTCTCTCTCTTGCTCTGTGTGTGTGTGTGTGTGTGTGTGTGTGTGTGTGTGTGTGTGTATGGGGATGGGGGTGGGGGTGGGGGATGTCTTTTTATATTTCTCCCCAAACTATGGTTACCTTTTTTCCTCTGGGCCAGGTCTGTGGTCCTGTCTTGTTTATTGGCTGAGTGCCTAGCACACAGTAGGTGCTTCTAGAATGTTCATTGAAAAGATGGCTAGTATGTCAGGTACCAGTGTGGCTGGTACATTGCTTACTAATGGCTCCATGGCTGATTTCTGGTTGGCAGATATTTCTAGAGAAAGAAGGTCCAAGCTCTACCTTTGGGACCTTCCAGAGCAGTGAGTGAAGGGCCTAAAGTGACAGTGTCACTGAGGTGACTGCAGGGACATCTGCAAACCTAGACCAACACTGAAGGGAAAAAAATGCTTGTGTGGTTAGGCTGGGTTGGGGAGCTGGCCTCTGGAGTGCTCCACAGCAGTCCTCCCGGGCCCCAACAGTGATTAAGGTCCTTGTGGCTGGTTATTCAGCAGCCAGGCCGGAAGAGAAAGCCAGTAATTAACAAGCTGGCACTCACACAACCGCATGTCAGCACGCCCAAGTGCAGGGATAGCTGTCTGTCAGTCGGAGCTGCTGGTGGAATTTTTTAGACAGCTGGGCTCAAGCTGGGAAATGAATATAAGTTACATTTCTATGCATCGTTGTTCGTGATGGTAAAAAAAAATTAATCAGTGACATAGCTGTGACACATACTCATTTAAGAGTCTACAGAGAAATGTTCATTTGTCAGAGGCAGCAAAGAAGAGATTATGTGTCAACTGGGGAGGGGTGAAATATTTATACAATGGCTAATAAACACCAGTGTGTAAGGGGGGTCAATTGATTGTGTCACTGGCCACATGACAAATACGCCATTGAGCAGCCATGGGCACTGCCCTTGTGCCCAGGGGTTCCATTCTGATGACAAATACAAAATGTGTCACTGTTAATGCTCCTGTCGACCACCCGTGCGGCCCTCTTGCTGGCTGCCCGACTGAGGAGTTCTAGGAGGCAGAACTCCTGTGGAAGCTGTCTACCCCAACTTCATTAACTTGGACATGAAGTTGGTAAATTACTCCCCAAATGCCAAAACAACTGCAGAAAACCATTTCTCTGTGTGTGTGTGTGTGTGTGTGTGT